>OY757942.1:59786584-59886584 GCA_963585895.1 Sepioteuthis lessoniana | reverse complement strand
TGGGGTGTTGCCGCCCGGACTTGTTCAATATTGCTCGCAGCATTCTTGTGTATATATATATATATATATATATATGAAGAAAAGTAGAAAACCAAAATAATCTAAATTTGATGAATTTATTATGAAAGTCGACGTTGAACGTTTTGGTTTTAATAACCTTTTCGAGAACTTAAGATTTATGAAAAGTGTTTGTAAAATAGCGATGGATGTTTAAAGAAACTGTAGATGAAAAGAAAGTGTGTATAAAAAAAAATCATAACTGCATATTCAGCGTTCATATTTTATGAATCGATCTTTTTGGTACTTCTGCATCTATGTTACCGCAAAAAAGCCGAACTTTCACGAGCGTTTCCGGGCCGATAACGGAAAGAATCTGGCTATACCGAAATGCCAAGTCAATCAAATCTAATCAAGCAGACGATAAAATAATTCAATTAACTAATTGACAATGAGAACAGTATTATTCAAGCAATTTTAAACAACATGAATTTATCGCAGCTGAGCGACAAATTACAATCTGTGGAAAAGGTGATACAATTCTGCCTAGAAAAAAAAAACTGGTGCTTATGCAGTTATTGTACCGGGCTATTTTTAAATTGTATTTTCAAGTTAAATTCTAGTGTTACGATATCTTTTTTTTTAGAATAGTTAAAAAAAATCCTCCCCTCACCATGTTAAGAATGGGTTTCTAAATAATGACGTTATTATTTCAAGGTACAATAAGTGCATAAATACCAAAAAACCTATTGACAAAATTAAAAGTTGCCGGACATGCGAGCATCCATGCCATTTTAAAAAAATGAAAAAAAGCTATCGGAGATGGTCTTCATGTGTTTTGTCGGCATATTCCGATTCTTTCCGTTATCGGCCCGGAAACGCTCGTGAAAGTTCGGCTTTATCGCGGTAACATAGATGCATAAGAACAAGCTTTTTTTATATACTCACTTTCTTTCTCCTACAACTTCATCAAACATCCATCGTTATTTTAACAACACTTCATGAATTTAAAATCCCGATGAAGATTATTAAAACCAAAACGTTCAAAGTCGACTTTCATTATAAAATCATCAAATTCTTATATTTTTTTCTACTTTCCTCCATACTGTCGGATTTAATATCCTTGTTTACTCACACACACACACACACACACACACATACACACACATAAATATATATATATATATATATATATTATGCATTTTTTAGGAAATTAAAAGGAAAGAGAATGAACAATATGTCTGCACTCTCCCCTACCCGATTCGACATCCCACACACCGTTCTTAATTCACTGTCAGACATTGACTTCTCTCTACACAAATATATCAGTATTATCGTTTTCACAGGTTTCTGCTTTTCTTGTGTTGGTTTCTTTTCCGGTATAAGAAGCAACATAGTCTCAGTTGGTGCGTAAATGCTGCATATATATATATATATATATATATAGATAGATAGATAGATAGATAGATAGATAGATAATTCATTTTCTTCCTCAAATCTTGTTTGTTTTAGATTTATCTCTATTGAAGATCACAATCTTGTATGTATGGTTTTGTTTTTAGTTCTTCAAAATGCAGAAAAAATGCCATTTTTTCTTTAAAATACTTTGGCTTCCCATTTCCATCTGCGGAGCTCGGTATATTCTAAGTTCTTTGTTTAAAGGTATATCAACCTTCGTGGGTTATCAAATCACAACGCAGATTTTTTGTAGAAAAAAAAAGTGGTGTTATTTAACTTAACCTAGAGCTAGAGGGAATTCCTAAGCGTATTAATCTGGAAGTGAACGTCATAGCGCGACTTGGGATCGAACTCGCTTATCTCGATATCATAGCCTAGCTGTAAAATAATTTGAGGGATTCATCAATTATATTAATGATTTTATTCCTTTGGTAAAATTGCAAGTTAGCTAAGGACCTAGAATAAAAGTGTAATTCCTCACTAACGTCAAACGTGTATACAGGTGGTGGAAATTTACTAAGCTTTTTGCTTAGATGTGGCACAAGGCCATATGAAAGGGGCACCCAATGAGACTCGAACTCACTCGTATAGGTCTGCTAGTCGAGCTTGCTAACCATTACACCACCAAAGGCGCCTACGTGTATACAGGTGGTGACTTGGTTTAACTCCTTAGGTCACAAAAACGTTAAGGAAGACATGTTATAGAAAACGAACAAATCAAGGCTTGTTGATCAGTTTATGAAAATAAGGGTTTGTGAAACATGTGAAGATTCTAGAAAGTATGATACAATAAGTAAGTAAAATTGAGAATATATCAAAAGGAGATAATTTGAAAATTATGGCAGTTGAGTTTTGAAACCCAAAGAGAGGAGTCGGTGTTAGACGTTGGTACGACTCAATGAGAGACGGTGTGGTGGGGTGGATGTAAAGGAGATACGTTGGTAAACCCTTACAAGGTTTTCCTCTTTCCTCGTGTTTGCGTCGGACAGCTAAAAATGTAAACTGTCAAAATAAAGGCTTTCATATTTGATCATTATCAGTGGCCATTCATTTTTGAATTTTGATATTCGGTTTGGTTTGGTTTGCTGGGTTTTATGGCATATCAACCTTTATAGGTTATTTGACGCCAAATCCATTTTTATGTGAATAACCTGTTCCATTTCAAACAATTCAGTTTAGCATGAGTACACAGTTTAATTGTCAAAAACATTTCTATTTCAAACTATTCAACTAGTTATATATAACAATTCAGTTTAGTGTAAGTACAGTTTCAATGTCAAAAACAGTTCAATTTCAAATAATACAGTTTAGCATAAGCACGCAGTTTAAATGTAAGTACACTTTAGTTGTTTAGCTATTCAGTTTAATGGAACAATTCAGTTTAGCATAAGTATGCCGTTAGTTCTATTTAACCCATAGATAGGGCCCTATCAAGTACTACCACTCCGGGTCAGAGTGGACTTGGGAGCAATGGCCGTGAAGAGGTGCTCCGTATCCCCTAAAGACCCAGCATTACTGGGACCTCATCATCAGGCTGTTTAGTGTCATATCCAGGATACTCATGGGGGGTCATACCCTCTGCAGAGGTGCAGTCAGTCTATTCTTCAGCCCCAACCGAATGGGCAATTGGTATTCAAGATGATACGAGAAACGTTACACTGCCTCTACATAACGGAAATTCTCTCTCCACGACTTTTTCACACCAATCTAAACTGGTAGTCTTTCACTGGGGTCTGAGAGACAGTGATGTTGTATTGCCTCAATACAACTACACCTGTACATATAGAAATATACACTTACATGCAGAAACATCATTAACCGTTAATGACGACTTCAATAACGAACGAATGCACTTCTTTATAAAAATATAAATCTCTCACACTTTGTTTTCGAAAAAGTGATGTTTGTTGCGTGTGAGAAATGAGTGGAGTGTTATATTGACCTAAGTTCTTTCTCGACCATAGCAGCACTTCTTTCGCATCTTGGCTTGGGTTGCTCAACCGGGGATCACTAAGGGCCCAAAACCTTTTGTCTGGAGGTTGTTCTCACTTCTGCATCCTGTCTCCAACTCTCTCAAACAGTCCGGGCACCTGGTTACATTATTTTCTAATGCCCACCTGCTTCCGCTGTTCTTCCACTTTTTTACACAGGTGCATATCTTGATTGACGGCTCGGTCGAGGGTCAATATATAACAGTAACTTTCCTCAGGTCTTCAAAAAAGAATCTACCTGGCGTAGTAAGCGAGTTCAAACTCTAGTCACGCCATTACTTTTATTTTCTGATTAATATCATGGCAAACAAATGACTGATGTAAAATTGAACTGTTAGTGCAACATATAAATACTCGGTACAAACAAATGATTAATAGTTAATAGAATTATTAGAATATTTTAAACCACTTAACCCTATTCAGAAATTGAATTATTGGCATTTCATAGCAATACTTGAAACCATTTAACTGTGTGCAAACAAATGACCTCTGGCTCGTTTAAAACTGTTACCTTTAAACCATTCATCTAAAATCCTATACATTTATTTATATGTATACATATGATTTATAATTCAGTAACCAACAAGGGTTAATATGCCATAAAACTTAAATTAACCAAGGAGGTGTCCTCGTGGGATAATGGTTAAAGCGATGGACTACAGAATCGTAATAAGCGAGTTCGATCTCCAGTCGCCCTATTACTGTTCATTTTCGAGCAAATACACTTGGGAAAGGTATGAACCCCCTTATCCTCCCAGCAATGGGTTGAATAGTAACACTACTGTTCTTCCAAGAGAATAGCTTTGGTATTACGTAACCTAGAGAGGTTGATATACCATTAAACAAAGAAACCTTAAATTAACCAAACGTAATCTTTGCAAAGATATGAAGCTTCTTTTCCTTTTAGTTGTGGGTTAAATATTACCACTGCTCTTCTTGGTATCAAAGGTTAATATGGCATAAAGAAAATAAACTTCTTAATTGTCATTACTTCCTGGTCCACTTTGACCAGGGATTTAAATAACTGCTATGTTCCCATTTATAGATCAAATTAATATGTCTGAAAATTTTACGTACTTGATAGGACAATGTGCCAAATAAAAAAAAAACATCTTATGAAACAAATACAAAAAAAATGTAAATATGAACGTAGTCAGGATTGAACCTTCAACCTCCAGATGATTGTCTCCTTAGAAGCTTAGGGAACCAACGTCTATAATCGTTATGCCATGTGACCTGCTGGTTATAGGCGTTGGCTCCCTAAGCTTCTAAGGAGACAATCATCTGGAGGTTGCAGATTCAATCCTGACTACAGGCGAGTAACAATACAGGAATACTTAACACTTGTACCCGGTTATGGCAAACAGAATCAGAACAGGTGATCCCCGTGGATTCAATAAAGGACGTAGTTCGAAGTTCCGTGAGGGTTCTCAAGTTCGACAAACACCTGAAGAAGGCCGGAGGACATATCGACCGAAATGCTGTGGAAATAAGAACAAAGATGAAGATAATAGTCCGAAAACCCTTAATGATAAAAAATACTCTCGAGGAATTTAAAATCTATCAATTAATAACAACTGCACAACTTCAAAAAAGAGCAATAAAAAAATCCAAAATAAAAATGGGGGGGAGGAGGCTGTCCTGGTGGTGTAATGGTTAAAGCGATGGACTTCGGAATCGTAGTATGCGAGTTAAAACTCCAGTCGCGCTTTTACGTTCACTTTCGGGCAAATACCCTTAGGAAAGGTATTGAACCCCCTTATCCTCCCAGCTATGGGTTAAATAGTACCACTACTGTTCTTCTAGGAGAATGGCTTTGGCATTAAATAACCTACAAAGGTTGATATGCCATTAAACAAAGAAACCAAACCAAACCCAACCAAACTAAAAATCGTGCTTTTGACCATAAAATAATCGGACATTCGGCGAAAAATGTAGGGGACTAAATAAGGATCGAACTCTGCAAAGTTTTGATCCTCATTTGGAGATTATTCTAGGTTTAGTCAATTAGTATATAAACCTCGAAGTGAAATAAGAATTTATTAGACAGAATTTTATTACTGTCTAGAGACCTACCGCTAATAAGTACTTCTAATTCGTTGCCTTTTACCAAACTATATTAGTTACATATTATCAGGATCATTCGAATTTCTCTATCTCTTCCCCCTATTTCTTATTATTCCTTTTTTTTATCATTCTTCTTCTCGAACTCTTCTTTCCCTTCCTCTTTATCTTCTTTCTATACAGGTCATTATTACGGCAGTTTATTCGATCCAAAGTAGATCCCTTTATAGGTGGTCTTGTGCCAGACTACGCTAAGCATATTAAATACTGTTTTAATTAGTTTTCATTCTTGGTCAGTTTTCTTTCTCTCATCTCTCTTTATTTACCTCTCTTTTCTCCTTCCATCCATGTTTATTTTTCTTTGTCTTTGCTCTCCCCCCCTCTCTCTCTTCAATTACTTTATCTATCTCTTTCTCCTTATTTTTCTTTTGTTTGTCAGCCTTGAGTCACGTTGATTTCTCGTAGATTATACATTGAAAACGAATATTATTAGGTATTATTTATTATCAAATGTTAAAAATGACAGCGCAACAGCTATGTAACGAAAAATCGAAATGCATAAATATACACAGAGGGTATATTCAGTTTTTTACAACGATATACTAATAATTTTGTGGATATAGATTCAAGGCTGCAGAGTTTAGTTATAAAAAATGACTTACAGTATCTATTTTGATTTTTTAATCTTTAAAAGAAATCTTTTAAAACTCCTGGGATCTTTGACTTAAAAGAAAATTAACTTTTTTTTAATTGTTTGGGTGTACTTATTTATGGGCGATAACGTAATATCAGTTTTAATTGTATCATCATCATCATCATCATGTCGTGCCGCCAGCACAGATATTCCTGACCCTCTCTCGCCACTTCTCCCTATCGTTCATCGCCTCTGGCAGATCTTCAGGGCTACATCCCGTATCCTTACAGAGCTGCTGTATGTATGTTCAAGCTGGTCGTCCTGCTTTTGCTCGGCCATATGTAGGAGTCCATAGGAGTACATCCCTGATGAGCTCGTCCCTGCTTCCCCAGCAGTGTCCAGCATGTCTGGTTCATCTACCTTGGATAGTTTTCGCGATGGGAGGCAGGTGGCCGTATATATTGGTGCCTTGTGGGGTGTTGCCGCCAGGATTTGTTCAATATTGCTCGCAATATTCTTGTGTAATTGCCGTCTAGCTTCTTCTCCAGCCGTTTTGTTAGCGTCCAAGTAGTGCATCCATACAGCAGTATCAA
This sequence comes from Sepioteuthis lessoniana, assembly GCA_963585895.1. NCBI lineage: Eukaryota > Metazoa > Mollusca > Cephalopoda > Myopsida > Loliginidae > Sepioteuthis > Sepioteuthis lessoniana. The sequence continues at coordinate 59,879,847 of OY757942.1, read as the reverse complement.
CACGGCCGCTGCCTGAAAGAAACCGCGTTTCATTTTATTGGTCAGGTCTGTTTTCCATATGATCGATAGCCTATTGATAGCTGTCCATGCCTTCGTTAGCCGTGTGTCGATGTCTTTTTCGGTTGATGAGACACTGCTTCCTAGGTAGATGAATTTGTCTTCCAGTTTCAGAGAGGCTCCCTCTAGTGTGGAAATGTCACCTGTTTGATTAAAGCACATATATTCAGTTTTGTGTACATTGATATGGAGGCCAATGCCTGCGGTGGCTCGTTCCAAACTATGCTGTATTGTTTCGGCTTGGTTGGGTGTATTTGCCAGAATCGCTATGTCATCGGCGTCGTCGGCGTCGGTAATTGTTTTTGCGGGGTACCTTCTGCTTCTTTTCTTTGTCAAAACGGCTTTGAGCTGACAATTGTATAATGTTCGACCGGAAATTTTTAAATCTTGGTATGTTTGGCTTAGAATAAAATAGACTTTTATAAAAAAAAAGATTATTAGGAGAGAACCTATTTATAATGGATACTATATTAACTAAGACGGGTAGATTCACCTATAAATACTAATAAATAATACCTAACAATATCCGTTTTATTCCTATCATTTTAAATAGAATTTAAAATAAAAATATTTTAAAGTCAACTTTTGTTATACAGAAATAAGAAAATCCTAGTTCTTTTGATTCAAAGTAAAATTATCTTTTCAATAAAAAAAATTGCCAGGAATGTTCTTATTTCAAGGCGAGAATGTAATACCTGATAATATCCGCTTTGATTGAATAATATTAGACGAGAAATGATAAAATCTTGACGTTTTGGTTTTGAATCGAATTAACATTTTATTAAAAAAAAAAAAAAGGCTGTATGTATTTATTGGGGACTTTAAAATAACATATAATATCCATTTGGATTCTATTATGTGCTTCTATAAATGATAAAATGCTGGCATGTTTCGTTTAAAAGAAATCTCTTCTTATCTAAAAAAAAATCATTAGGATGTACTTATTAATCGGCAACTTAGACAGATAGGTATATTTTCTTCTAAATAATTTATTTTGAATTCAACACACTTATTTCATTGAGTTTTCTATTGGTCCGAGCACCTTTAAACACATCTTTTATTTTAACATTCATTGCATATATTTCAATATCCGAGATGCGTTCAAAACTTTAAAGACTGAAACAGTATTTATTTCATGTATCATGCAAGATACATGTCTATCTAACGATCTTGCCAGCCAGCTAGATAGAGTGAGAGACAGACAGAGAGACAGTCAGAGAATGGGTTTGATCGAACGTTTGAAGATTAAGAAGGTTGCGTGCCTTTTATCAAATTCAAAGCCACAAACGTTGCTCGACGAAGAAACTGCATGTTCAACGAATGGGTCGCTAAAGAAGAAAAATTTCCGTGATCGGACTGCAGGGTCGAACTTGAATTAAAGACGGCGATGATGGGTCTCGGAGCGGTGGTTGTCACTCATGTCGGCCGCCATGCTTGAGACCAGGGATCAGGCTTAGGAGCGAAGCAGGTTTCGCGTGGACATGGAGAGGGCGTGGTGGACGTGGTTGTAGATTGGATCTGATGCCAGCATTGAGGAATCGTTTGCGGTGAAGACGGAAAGCGGGGAGGGAGAGTTCTTTTGGGCAAATGCATAATCCACTCCTAGTCTGATGCTTACCAATTCACAAGACAAACGCCATGAACTCTTTTTCTTCTGCTTTTTTTTCTCCATTTATTCCACCTACCCAACATCAATTACAGACCTAACTATCTATTTTATTATTTTTTTCTTATTTCAACATTTTAACTCTTATATATATATATATATATAGCATCATCATCATCATTATAATCAAGTCGTACCGATAGCACGGATTCCCTTAACTCTAACTCACCATCCATCCCTACTGACCATCGATCTCAGTGAGTTTTTTAGACAGCATCCAGTGTCCGCACGAAGCAGACGTATGTAATTCCTTGCTGACCGGCCAACACTGGTGGGTCCCTGTGTAGGGGTATTGAGGAGAAGGTCTCTAGAAGAGCCCAGAATGTTTTTTTACTTGAATTATTTGTGAAATGGGAGGCAAGTGGTCATTCAACAGCTGTTTCGTGGGGTGCTGCTTCCAGGATTTGTTCAAAACAGCATGCAGCATTGTTGCATAGTATCATAGTTTCTCATTATGACGCATCTGATTTTTAGGCTTCAGTTCTGGAAATTTGGGAAGTGTTGAGTAATCCTTCATAGCCATTACTCCCAGGTGCACTCTCACGCAGAGTGGTACTACATGTAAAATTGTATAGCAATTATCCGTATTCGATAGGGGGGGTCCTCGTGGTGTAATGTTTAAAGCGATGGACTGCGGAATCGTAGTTAGCGAGTTCGTACTCCAGTACGTACTCCAGTTCGTTCTCCATTACGTTCAATTTCGGGCAAATGCCCTTGGCAAAGGTATGAACCCCCCTTATCCTTCTAGTTATGGGTTAAATAGTGCCACTACTGTTCTTCTAGGAGAATGGCTTTGGAATTAAATAACCTAAAAGGTTGATATGCCATTAAACAAAAGAAACCAAACCTTGGGAAAGGTATGAACCCCCTTATCCTACCAGCTATGGGTCAAATAGTACCACTACTGTTCTTCTAGGAGAATGGCTTTGGCATTAAATAACCTACCAACGTTGATATGCCATTAAACAAAGAAACCAAACCAAACCAAACCGAATTCAATAGGACCTGTGCAATAAATTCTCAACCAATGAACGTGATTTCCAATCATCTAGGTATAAACTAACCCTAAACGGGTTGACCCGCCATTGAAACCAGGAGCAGATTAGAATTTAGTTACAAGTATGTGGACCTACGAAGCACTTTTCTTAGTCCAGTTTATAAACTATTATAGAGGTGCTCTTGGTGTAATGGTTATCGTCGTATGAAATGGACACGGTGACACAAGATCAAATCCTGGACGAGACTTATTGCATTTCACATAGCACAAATATCATTGGGAAAGGAATGAATCCAATAATTCTCCCTCCAGCTATGGGTAAATAGTATGGCAGACTAAGTTCTTCTGTCTTGATGAGGCAACTAGTCTAGGAGAAGGAAAATTCTGAATTCAAACCTGTTAAACTCCGTTTAAAAATTGACCTTGTATCATTTCCTGCCCGAGCGAAGAGGTTGGTGAATAGGATTATAGAGTTCCCGTGGAATGCGACATGGTCGTAAGCGAGTTCGAACTCCAGCTGCGCTTCTACATTCCTTTTCAGACTAATACTCCTGAAAAAAGTATGAAACCCTTCATTCCCCCAGCTATGTGGTGAATAATACTACTACTGCTTTTCTGTAATGAAAGGCTTTGGCATTAAAAACCCATAAGGCGTCGCTCTGCCATAAAAAAAAGAAACCTCACAAAACTAAATATGCGTTCATAAAATTTTCGGCTGACTTTCAAAGTTAACTGATAATACACCCCCTCAAAATTTTACAAGCATATCATTTTAATAGCATCTTCTACATAACAAGAACCAGTCGACTGGGGCGGCAGAATACACCGACTGTATTTCTACATAGGGGTAAGACCCCCCACCCCAAAAATGTCCTGTATATGACTCGAAATAGAACTGTTTTTGACATTTAAACTATGTACTTATGCTAAACTGAATTGTTTGAAAAAGAACTGTTAATATGTATGAAAATGGATTTGGCATAAAATAACCAATAATAGTTGATATGCCATAAAATCAAAGCAAACCAATCTATATCACAACACATAGAGTTACTTTTAACAAACTACAAGGAGACATTTTCAATATCAGTAGGGGGTCGTATCCCTCTGCAGAGATGCAGTCGGTGTATTCTACAGCCTTAGCCGACTGGGCACTTCAGTTTTAAAATATCTTTGTTTGGCAGTTCTTTTGACTGACTGTGTTTCATAGCAAATCAGCTCTATTTTGTTTTTAATTAAATGCCAAATCCTGTTCATAAGTATGTTTATTTTAAATAAGCTAGATGGCAATTACACAAGAATGTTGCGAGCAATATTGAACAAGTCCTGGCAGCAACACTCCACAAGGCACCAACTAACGGCCACCTGCCTCCCATCACGAAAACTATCCAAGTTAGACGAACCAGACATGTAGGACACTGCTAAGAGAAGCAGGGACGAGCTCATAAGTGATGCACTCGTATGGACCCCTATATATGGCCGAGCAAATGCAGGACGACCAGCACGAACCTACATACAGCAGCTCCGTGAGGATAGGGGATGTAGCCCTGAAGACGTGCCAGAGGTGATGAACGATAGGGAGAAGTGGCGAGAGAGGGTCAGGGATTTCTGTGCTAGCGGCACGACATGATGATGATGACGATGATTTGTAAATGAATTTCAAACGTGCCAGAACTCATTTATTAGCACACAGTTAAACGGTTTCAGGTATAGTAAATGATTAAACAGTTCTATTTTACCCACTGATGGCACCCTAACATGTAGTCCTACTCCTGATTGGAGTGGACATTGGAGTGATGACAATGAAGAGCTACATCACGTTGTTTAAAGCTCCTGGATTGGAGCCTCACAGTCAGTGTCATATCCAGGACAATCGTTGGAAGGTCTAACTTCTCTGCAGAGATTCAGTCGGCGTATCATACACCCTCAGCCGGCTGCGCTGAAAATATTAGTAAGCACTCATCTGCTCATGCTAGTTATCTATCAATATATATATATATATATATATATATATATATATATATATATATATATATATGAGGGGCCTTCAATAAGTTTCCTGACTTTTTTTGTACAGGCATTTAACATTGGTGTAGACTCTTGAAAATTCTGTATGTTATTGCTATACATCTCATGAGATGACTGACAAATTTTTTTATGATTTCAGGTTCAAAGGAACAGTTACAGCAGGAATTGGAATACGCCTTACTAAAGCCTGATTGTCCCAGCTGGTGAACTTCAAAAATGCAATCTTTAAGTGAGGACATTCTAGAAGAACGATATGCAATAAAATTCTGTTTTAAACTTGGAAAAAATGCCACAGAAACGTATGGAATGCTTCAGACTGCTTATGGAGCATCTTGCATGAATCGAGCATCAGTTTTTGAGTGGCATAAGAGATTCAAGGAAGGCAGGGAGTCTGTGAGGGACGATGAGTGGTGTGGGTGAAGTAAGGAAGTCAGAACACCAGAGTTGGGTTCCCACTAGACAGTCAATCAACAAGGAATACCATGTTGAGGTTTTAAGGGAGTTCAAGAAGATATTCAAATCGGGCCAGTGGCATTTCCACCAGGACAATGCACCAGTCCACAACTCGTTCCTTTTCACAGACTATTTGACCAAGATGGGCATGAAGACAGTTCCACGCCCTCCCTATAGTCCAGCCCTTGCTCACTGTGACTTTTGGTCATTCCCTAAGCGTAAGGAAAACCGTTATGAGACAATTGAGAAGATGAAAGGGGCTGTGACGAAGGTCATTGACACGTTCACACAAGAGGACTTCCATGGGGCCTCCCAGAAGCTGTTGGAACAGTACAACAAGTGTATTGCTGCCGGAGGAGAATACTTCGAAGGGGGCTAGAGTTTCACGTACTATCAATAAAAGTGCCCATACGAAAAAAGTCTGAAAAATTATCGTATGCACCTCGTATATATATAATCAAATGTGACACACGAAAAAACTTTTACATTGTAGATTTTCAAATTGTTCTGAACTAGTTTGAACAATAGGACATTATCACGAAAAATCGTTTGGTGGAAAAAAAAACAAGTTTTTTAGAAAGTTCTTATAGAACCGATTGTTGTATTGCTGCATACATATACATATACAAATATATGCAGAAACATTGTCAACAATAATGACGAACTTCAATGAACGAACGAACTCACTTCTTTATAAAAATATATCTCTCACACTTTATTCTCGTGATGTTTCTTGTGTGTGAGGGATGAGCTGGAGACGGGGACAGACTGTTATTTTGACCCAAAGTTCCTCTTTCGACCATAGCAGCACTTTTTCCTCATCTTGGCTTGGTTGCTCAACAGTGGGTCACTGAGGGCCCAAAGCCCTCTGTCTGCCGCTGGTTCTCAATTCGGCATCTTGTCTCCATCTGACTACAACTGGCTCAAACCGCCTCGGGCACCTGGTTATATAATTGTCTTATGTCCAGCTGCTTCCATTGTTCTTCCGCTTATTTACACAGGTGCATCTCTTGATTGGCGGCTCGGTCGAAGGTCAATATGTTACACGATAGGAAACAACACGATATTAAATAATAAAGTAATTCATTAGAAGCCCACAATAAAATATACAATATTTTGCCAATCATGTGATATTAAGAACGAACAATGTTGCAAACACCTTAAATCAACCGGTTCATTCCCTAGCTTCACTTCTATAAAATTCAACACAAATCGAATTTCAGCAGCGAAAATGTAATTTATTTACTCCAATAAACATGCTGCCAAAAACAATTTGTTAGAAAGTCAGACTGGCTGTTTCATTTTAGTCGAAATAACTATCGATATAGAATCAAATCTATGGATCATAACAAGTGAATAGAAGTAGAACAACACTTCCGCTCTAACGGACACGATTTTAACAGAGACACAAAATTGAAAAAAATATAAAAGTAAAAGAATAAATAAAAAACAAAAAAACAAAGAGATAAACACTTTCATACATCATATATATATATATATATATATATATATATGTGTGTGTGTATATTTTGAAATAATTTGTTCTCCCTTATATATATATATATATATATATATTGAAATAATTTGTTCTCCCTTATATATATATATATATATATACCTTTTAAAATAATTTGTTCTCCCTTTTATATATATTTTTTAAATATATATATATATATATATATATATATATATATATATATATATGTATATATATCTTTTAAAATAATTTCTTCTCCCATATATATTTATATACAGATAGATATTTTAAAATATTTTGTTCTCCCATATATATATATATATATATATGTGTGTGTGTGTGTGTGTATCTTTTAAAATAATTTGTTTTCCCTTATATATATATATATATATATATATATATATATAAACAAACAAAAAGTGGAATCATCTGAATAAGGGAGACCAAATTATTATGAAAATAAAAGAATGCTAGGGCCCTTTCTTCCGGTACTATTCATACAATTCCACCGGAGGAACGTTTTCCCTATTTGTATTACCCGTTTTTAAACATTTCTCCAGTGGGATTGTATGAATTGTACCGGGCCGCGTGGTGTAATGGTTAAAGCGATTGACTGCGGAATCATAGTACGCGAGTTCGTAATCCAGTCGCGCTATTACGTTCACTTTCGGGCAAATACCATTGGGAAAGGTATGAACCCCCTTATCCTCCCAGCTATGGGTTAAATAGTACCAGTACTGTTCTTCTAGGAGAATAGCTTTAGCATTAAATAACCTACGAAGGTTGATATGCCATTAAACAAAGAAACCAAACCAAACCATCCTGTACAAACAAATGAGTTATACCTCATTTAAAAGTGAAGTTACCGACAAACTAATCAATTACATATCATGCATATCTATTTATCATTTTTACCCAACCTCTCTGCTCAGGCAGGATATGACAAAAGGTCAATTTTTTAAACAGTGTTTAACGGGTTTGAATTCAGAGTTTTCCTTCTCCTAGACTAGTTGCCTTAGCAAGGCTAAAGAACCAGTCTACCCTAATATTTAACCATAGCTGGAAGGAGAATAATTGGATTTATACCTTTCCCAAGGGTATTAGTGCTATGTGAAATGCAATCAGTCTCGTCCAGGATTTTAAACTTGTGTCGCCGTGTCCATTTCCTACGACGATAACCATTACACCACGGGCACCTCCAAACCTCATGTATATCTATTTAAATGTGTGCAAATAAATGACTGATGTTATATAGTTCCTGTTACATAGCAATGGTAGAAAATATTTTACTGTGTACAAAAAACTAGCTTAGGTTCGGTTAAAAATGTCATAAACAAAATGTGTTTACAAATCATATATATATATATATATATATATAATTATTTTCTTATATATATATATATATATATATATATATATATATATATATATAATTTAGACGAACCAGACATGCAGGACACTACTGGAGAAGCAGGGACGAACTCATAAGTGATGTACTCTAATGGACCCCCACACACGGCCGAGCAAAACAGGAAGACCAGCACGAACATACATTCAGCAACTATGTGAGGATACGGGATGTAGTCCATAAGACCTGCCAGAGGCGATGAACGATAGGGAAAAGTGGCGAAAGAGGGTCAGGGATATCCATGCTACCAGCACGACATGATGATGATGATATATATATATAACGAAAATAATTATATATATATATATATATATATATATATATATATGATTTTTAAATACATTTTGTTTATAACAAAGTCGGTATGAAACTCCCTGATGAGCCGGTGAGGCGAAACTTTAGTAGGAAAATTCCGACTCTCGATTTAATTTATATATATATATATATATATGTGTGTGTGTGTGTGTGTGTGTGTGAGAGAGAGTACTACTGTCTAGAAGAAGGAAAACTCTGAATTCAAACCTGTTAAAGTCCGCTTAAAAATTGACCTTGTGTCATATCCTGCCCGAACGGTGGGGTTGGTAAATATGTATATATAAGATTTGGCATTAACTAACTGACAATGGTTGATATGGCATAAAACCCAACCAAACCAGATTATATATATTTAATATATATGTATAAAGAGGATTTGGCATTAAATAACCAACAATGGTTGATATGCCATAAAACCCAACCAAACCAGATTATATATATTCAATGTATATGTATAAATATAATAAGGCATTAAAAACTTACAATGGTTGATATGCATTAAAGACAGCCGAAATAAATCATATACATTTAGTATATATATATATATATATATATATATATATATATATATATATATATAAACCTGATTTGGCATTAAACAACCGATAATGTTTGATATGCCAACCAACCAAACCAAATCTTATATATTTAATATATATGTATAAAGAGGATTTGGCATTAAGTGACCCATAATGGTTGATATGCCATAAAACCAAACGAAACCAAATCATATATATTTAATATATACGTATGAAGATGATTTGGCATCAAATAACTTTTCGTGGTTGAAATGCCATAAAAACACAACCAAATCCACCTTTCTTTCGTCGTCCATTTTTTCTTTCTATCTTTCTTGTACACGCTTTTCCTCTTCTACAATATTTATTCCTTCCTTCTTTCATTCTTTCTTTTTACTTTCATATACATCAGCCACAATTCTCTTTCGCTTTTTATTCAACAATATTTCCTTTTTCTTTCTTTCTTTCTTTCTTTCTTTCTTTCTTTCTTTCTTTCTCCCAGTTCTTTCTTTCTTTCTTTCTTTTATTTCGACCTCCTTTCCTTCATTGCTATCTTTCTTTCTCTGATTTCTATGTCCCCATACCCTTCTTTCTTTCTTTCTTTCTTTCTTTCTTTCTTTCTTTCTTTATTTATTTATTTCTTTCTTTATTTATTTTTTTCTTTTCACTATTTTCGCTACCTTTCTCCTCTTTTTCTTTATCTAGTTCTTTCTCCCACTTTTTTGTCTCCTTTCTTACTTTCTTTCTTTCTTTCTTTTTCCCAGTTCTTTCTTTCTTTCTTTCTTTCTTTTATTTCGACCTTCTTTCCTTCATTGCTTTCTTTCTTTCTCTGATTTCTATGTCCCCATACCCTTCTTTTTTTCTTTCTTTCTTTCTTTCTTTCTTTCTTTCTTTCCACCTCTTTTCTTTCTTTGTTTTCTTTCTTTCTCTCTCTTCTATGTCCCCATACCCTTCTTTCTTTCTTTCTTTCTTTCTTTCTTTCTTTCTTTCACTTGCAATATCCTCTTATCTTCTTCCTCATCTTTAACAGCACGACTTCTTTTCATTTTTCTTCTCTTTACTCTCTCTCTCTCTCTCTCTCTCTCTCTCTCTCTCTCTCTTCCTCCCCCATATATTTAAATGTACCTTTCTGTAAAATTCCTCTCAAGATTTTTTCCCTTTTTCACCCCCAACCCCGTTCAACCTCCGCTCTCTGCCCTTTCATCTTTCACATCACTCTAAATCGACTTGACCGGACCGTCACGAACATGGCCGTACAGAAGCTTACGAAAAGGATTATACTCAAACCAGATTTTGAAATCTGCACCATGACGCCCCACAATCTTCTTTCTCAATGACTGCCTCAACTCTCTCCCACCCCAACACAGAAAAAAATTCCCCTCCCCTATTAGTAGTCTGACAACTCTCGACTCATTTTTGTCTTATGACCATTTTCCATGTCTAATATTCTTAGAATTTCATTGATATCGAAATGTACTTCAAAAGAGACAAGTCTGACACAAGGCCAAAATTAAAATGTAATGATGCATATACGTATATAAGTGCGTATGTCTAAGAAAAAATGTGCGTTTGTGTACGTATATTTGTGAATATATATATATACATATATATATATATATATAGGTCTGTAGGTAGGTTGGTAGGTATATAGGGCTACGAAGAGATTTGTATTTTTTGAATTAAAACCAAACTGCCACACATACACAAAAAAAATCCCCAAAACACACACTCTCACACACACAGAAGAATCTTTTTTCTTCTGCATGTGTATATATATATATATATGGCATCATTATAATGTTACACTGATAGCACGAATTTTCCTGTCTCTCTCCCTTCGTCCCAATCAGTCATTGCTCGCGGTACATCTTCTCGACGGCATCCAGTTTCCGCACAGTGTTGATGTATGTATTTCCTTCCTGGTCGGACAACCCTGGCACGTCCATGTGTAAGTGTCCGTTGAGAACATCGGTTATGAGTTCGTCCTTGCTTCTTTCTGCATGTCTTGTTCGACTTACTTAAATGTTTTGTGAGATAGGAGTTAGGTGGTCGTGCAATAGCAGTTTTATGGGACGTTGAATCCTGGTTTTATTCAAAACAACATGCAGCATTTTTATGTTGTTGCAATCTAGCTTTTTCTATATCCATTTTGCAAGCGACCATGTCATGCAGCCATACAGTAGTAATGATACAGCCTCAGCTTTGAAGAAACCCCGTTTTATTCTATTAGAGAGCTCAGATTTCCATATATATGTGTGTATAAGTGTGCGTATATATATATATATATATATATATATATATATATATATATATATAAGTGATTTTATTCTTCGCTCTACATTATATATATATATATATATATATATATATGTGTGTGTGAATAGTTTAGTTTAGTTTGGTTTAGTTTGGTTCAGTTTTATGGCATATCAACCGGTGTTGCTTATTTAATGTCAAATCCTGTTTTTACATATATGTTAAATGTATCATTTGTAAACACATTTTGTTGATACACACAGCTAAATGATCAAACAGTTCTATTTCTGATGATTCAATTTAGCATAAGTCAACAAAGTTAAAAGGTTCCAAGTATTGTTATGTATCATTAACAATTCAATTAAACATAAGTCATTCGTTTACTCATAGCTAAAGGATCAAGCAGTTCTATTTCAAACAGTTCAATTTATCATAAGTCATTTGTTTTTACAATTTGAATATCAAACAGTTCTAGTTGACCTATTGATTGGATACAATCAGGTGCTACCACTCCGGGTCACAGAGGACCTTGGAACGATGGCAATGAAGGGATACTCCGCATTTCCTAAAGATCCAGCATTACTGAAGCCTCACCATCAATTTGCTTTGTGTCATATCTAGCACTGTCATTGGTGGGTGGGAGTCTTAACTCTCTGCAGAGATGCAGTCGTTGTATCCCACAGCTCCAGCTGAATGGGCAATACACAGAGTTAAATATCAAACAGTTCTATTTGACCCATAGATAGGACCCTTATCAGGTGCGACCACTCCGGGCCAGAGTAGACCTGAGTGTGATGGCAATTAAGGGATATTCTGCATTCCCTAAAGCTCCAGCATTACAGGAGCCTCACCATCAGATTGTTTAGTGTCATATCTAGGAGACTCGTTGAAGAGAGTCTTAGTCCTCTGCAGAGATGCAGTCGGTGTATTCTCCAAATCTAGCTAACTGGATTTATACAAATGAAGATGCACGTTTTGTAATATATCTAAATAAAGTGTGCTCAATATTCACGAATAGGCATGCATAGATCTAAGTTTGAATTGCATAGGCATCGAGTCAACGGTGCTTGGTGACGGGCAGTTTCTCGCCTATGTAATCATCAGACGAAAAGCAGTAGGATGATCAAACAGGCGATAAACTGACAGCCATTAAGCACCGTTAACTTTGAATAATACAGCCATCACAAATCCTTTCGCTCAACTACGAGTTTCATTATATCATTCGATCTTCAGATGCTTGAATAGATGGTAATATATTCTGTCAATTACGTACATTATTTACATTTTTCAGACTATTGTCCTCATCTTTGTCGCCATGTTTATCACAACGTTTCGGCCGTTGTACGTTCCGGCCTTCTTCAGGTGGTTGGAATGTCGAACTTAACCCTTTATTTCGTTTACCAGGGTTGATAATAAGCAACAGAATAGGAAGTGTAGTTTAAGTGAAAAAAATAAGCGAATGTATCAAATTAGCACAAAATGAATATAAGATTTGGCATGACTGGGTGGGAAAGTGTATCCATCGAGAACTGTGCAAGAGATCAAACTTTAACCTTACAACCAAATGTTACATGCACAAACGAGAAGCCATCTTAGAAAAAGTATCTCATAAAAATCTCTGGGATTTTGAGATATAAACGGATTGCCTAATCCCAGCTAGAAGAGAAAAGAATCTGCCTTATTGTGGAATTTGTCGTCTCAGTGGGCAACAGAGTGAAAATAAAAGAAACGATTGACAAATTCTTGGATTTGCCAAAGAACTTAGACAACTGTGCACTCTGAGAGTGAACCAATATAAGATTTTATCTTCCTAGCTTTGTTATAAAAAAATATTCATTTTCTGCTAATTTTGCTGTATAGCTATAATAGATATACATGCGGAAGCAAAAGTCAACACAATAATGACGAACGAACACACTTCTTTAGAAAAATATACCTCTCACTTTATTCGAAATGGTTGCGAAAGGGTTATGGGTGAGAAGTGAGTTGGGGACTGAACAAACTGCAACATATTGACCCCCAATTCCTTTATCTTTAGCAGCACTTCTTTCTCGTTCAACTGAACTGCTCAATCGGGGGTCCTGGGGGGTCATAGCCCTCTGCTGGGTGCTGGTTCTCTCTACAGCATATTAACTCCAACTAACTGACTCCAACTCTGAACATCCTGTCGCACCGGGTTATATCATTGTTTGACACCCACCTGCTTCCTATAAGCGTTGCATCTGCATCCAATTCAACCCGTCCACAGTCACGGTTATACCATGATATCTTCGACCGGATACACCTGTTCCTTGATTGACGGCTGGGTCGAAGGTCAATATGTTACTATTTGATGCATTCACTAATTTTCTTCACTTAAACTACACTTCCCATTCTGTTGCATTTTATCAATTTTGTAACATTTATTCTATAACGCCTTGCAGATTTTTGAACACCAGGGTTAGCTGATGGCTATTTACTGCAGTCATGTACTCCCTACATAATGGTAGAAAAGTATATAAAGTAAAGTTATCTCCCTTTAGTCGAGGGCGACCAGAAAGCTCCATTTTCAATAGCTACAACTCCAAAGTGTAGGTGAGGGCGCTACTCCTTTCCTTGAATTGCTCCACTTTACCCTTGATCCGTACCTTTTATTGCTAAGTGTTAAGCAAGGAGGTATCAAGTACCATTTTAAAGGTTTTTGGTATGATGCGACCTGGGATTGAACACAGGTCTCCCGGACCATTGTTGCTGCAAATGTACATATTCTCATTAATAATTTCTTTAATTAGCCCGTTATCCTAAATCAATATCCTCAGAGTGAATTTCGTGTCAAATAAGGTATTATTTAATAAACAAGTTTGGTTCAGCATAACCCAGAAGTAAATAAGTTATATTAAAAGTAAAAAAGAAAAATTTGTGTAGAAAATATTTCAATTAAGGTGTTTATTTCCAGATATAAAGTTAGGCAATATATTCCTCTGCCCGTCGTGTAATGGTTATCGTCGTAGGAAATGTACACGGCGATAAGAGTTCAAATCCTGGACGAGGCTGATTGCATTTCACATAGCACTAATACCCTTGGGAAAGGTATGAATCCAATTATTCTCCCTCAAGCTATGGGTAAAATAGGAGGGCAGACTGAGTTCTTCAGCCTTGGTGAGGCAACTCGTCTAGGAGAAGAAAAATTCAAACCAATTAAACTCCGCTTAAAAATTGATCTTGTGTCATATCCTACCCGATCGTTGGGGTTGGTAAATATAAATAAATATATTCCTCTGGTTTAGAGATGACTAAAAACTGGGTGATATTGATAATTATGTTTTCATATTTTGTTGGGGTAGACGAAAAAGACAATGTGAACACTTTGTCCCCAACTGATCTAAAATTGTCATTAATTGAAATATTTTCGAAAAATGAATGAGTCAAAATGATATTGTTGATATTTCGTTTTATTGACTTGAATAAAATTCACTTTTACTATATTTTCTGCTAAAATAACTAATTTAGATTTTGTTTCGAAAATTCTAATTTCCGACGATGTACAATTGAACACAAATAATTAAATTTCTATATCAAATCAAGCATTTTTCATAATTTATTTTTGCTGTTGTCATATATATTTTTCCTCTGTCAAGATTCGTATACATAGATGAATATTTTACAAGGCCGAATTCGATTATATGTTTACCAATTTTGAAACAAAGCAAAACTTTTTTATAAAGTGTTTGATAATTGGTACGTTTGGAATGGTCCTCAAGTGCTTGGAACAAAGACTAAAGGAATTGGAAATCAAAGATAAGATCGATATCATCCAGATAGCAGCGTCGTTTATATCTGCTAGAATACTCAGAAAAATCCTAGAGACCTGAGATTTGGTGTAATTTAGACTCTTGTGAAAGACAATCAGCTAATACTGATGCGTAAAACTCACATATTACCACACAAAAACAGACGGAACAACAAAAACTATGAAACAGAAATAGTAAGAAAAACAACTGTTTGGATATTTCAAGCAACAAACTAAAGATAATGCGCATGAGAAAACCTGGACATTGCAACGAAAGGGAAACCGGAGAGAGCAACTGTTTCTTTTTTAAGGTTTTTATTAGCCGCACAAAGCAATGCCCTAAGAACTAATTATGTGCCAATACCCGCCGGCCGACCCCACTATCTCAGCCGTCTTAAACCACTAATAGCCAGTGATTTATCTAGTGGTTTTTCTCATCTCTGGTCAGGGGTATTTCACATTACTTTACAGATATGCTAAGCACAACCGAGAGGGTGGAAGAAAAGAACAAACGAACAAACACGGACTTGGGTCAGCTCCAAGCGCAAGAAAGATGAAAGTCTATGTGACATTTTTTGTACATTGTGTGTTCCTGTGAGCTAACGCGAGCGTTTACTCGAACGAAAGCTCTCACAAAGCCACAAGCAATGCTGACTTAAATTCTCACGTTGGTCACTCCGGCATCTGCTGGCCAACAGGTCCTATCAGCCGCCATTCTGAGTTCTGTAAACTGGACTCCTCTCTGCCCGACTCTCATCTCCCTGACTGACCTGTTCTGTCGACTGGTCCCTTCTGCTCTCCTTTGTCAACTAACTGTCTTCTCTCGGACCTTCCTTCCCTCGTCCACTTCCGGTCTCGCGAGAGATCGCGCCCAGGCCCTTTGTGTGGATTTCGCGCCAAAGCAGACGAAGGGATTCTCTTACTGGCACCCACACGTACCAACAAAAATAGGTTATGAGTGGAAAAAATGAAAAGATTGATCACATAATAAGTGAATGTAGCAAACTTGCTCTGAAGAAGTACAAGACTAGACACAACTGGGTGAGAAAGGTGATTCACAGTGAACTGCACAAGGTATTTAAATTCAACCATATTATCAAATGATATATGCACAAACCAGAATCTGTCCAAGAGAATAAGACGTACAAAATTCTCAGGAGCTTTATGATACAAACGGATCAACTAAAAGATCAGACCCAGTATTGATTGACAAATAAAAGAGAATTTGCAGTTATGTCGATTTATAGTGGACCACAGAGTGAAAATAAAAGACAGTGAAATAATAAACAAATACTTGAACCTTGCCTGAGAACAAAGAATGCTGTAAATATGAGGTTGAAGCTTAATACCAATTATAAATGGTGCGTTTAGGACGATCCTCAAAGACTTGGAACAGAATGAGAGAAATTTGAAATCGGTGGAAGAATCAAAACTATCTACAGCATTGTTGAAACCGGCTAAAATACTCAGAAGGGTCCTAAAGACCTGATGAGACTTGTTGTCAATCAGACTCCAGTGAAAGACCCTCATCAAACGCTGGTGGGAAAAACTCGCAAATAGTAAAATAATAATAAAAGTAATATTAAATAAGACACAACAATATAGTAAATGTAGTTTATGAGGGGACAAAACGATCAATTATATTAATGAAAGCAGCAAATTAGCACAACAAGAGTATAAAATTGAACATGAAGGTGATCCACTGGGAACTGTGCAAGAAATATAACTTTGACCGTACGAACAATTAATGTATACACAAACTAAAATCCGTCCTCAAGAATGAGACGCACAAAATTTTCTAGGATTTTGAGATACAAACAGATCACTTAATATCGGCCAGACGACCAGATCTAGGGATAGTTAACTAAAGAAAAAAAAAAAGAAAACCTGCCAAATAGTGGACTTTACCATCTTAGCAGACCACAGAGTAAAATTAAAAGAAAGCGAAAAGAGAGATAAATACCCCGACTTTGCTAGGGAGCAGAAAAAGCTATGGAACATGAAGGTGACGGTGTTATCAATTGTAATTGGTGCACTTGGAACTATCCCCAAAAGATTGCCCAGAGATGGGAAAACTTGGAAAAAAGAGGAGTCCGTCCAGGTGACAGCATTATAAGCATCGGCTAGAATACTGAGAAGAGTCCTGAAGACTTAAGGAGTTTCTGTCTCTCAAAGTCCAGCGAAAACCCATCAGCTGGTGTAAAAAAATTCACTAAGAAGAATCATGAAACGATCAATCACATAATAAACGGATGCAGTAGACAAAGTGCAAAAAGAGTATAAGACTAGACGCAATTGGATCGGGAAGGTAATCCACTGAAAATTGTGTAAGAAGCTTAAATTTGCCCATACGAACAATGACGATTTGCACAATCCGGAATACGTCCGGGAAAATAAAACAAGCTCATTTTCTGGGATTTGGGGATACAAACAGATCACATAATTTCAGCCAGACGACCAAACCTAGCGATAGTCAACAAAAAAAAAAAAAAAGAAAAAAGGGAACCAGCCGAATAGTAGACTTTGCCGTTCCGGCTGACCACAAGGTAAAACTGAGAGGGAGCGAAAAGTGTGATAAGTACCAAGACCTTGCTAGAGAACTGGAAACTGTAGAACTTGAAAGTGACGGTGATACCAATTTTGATTGGTGCACTCGGTACAGTTACAAAAGGACTGATACAGGGACTGGAGAACTTGAAAAAGAGAGGACAAATGGAGATCATCTAAACAGCAGCTTTGTTGAGATCGGCCAGAATACTGAGAAGAGTCCTAGAGACCTGAAATGAGAAATCATTAGTATTACTCTAAAAACACTAATAGTTCTATAAACACATAAGTAAAATAATTTCAATTATTGCTTTTATTTGCTCATAGTTAAATGGTTTCAAGTCATACTATCTCATGTTGATTGTTCTATTTGCACATATTCCTCAGATTTCCAAAACAGGAACCTCACCAGGCTTAGGATCGTATTGAGGACACTTGTTAGTGGGGTCTTTTACCCCTCTGCACCGGCGTATTCTACTCCTCCATCAGCTTGGACTGAAAGATAGATAGAAAGATAGAAAGATGAAAAGATTTAAGAAACGCTATTCAATTTATATTCATTTAAAGGATAGATTAGTGTTATGGTACCCAACCTGGGGTCGGTAATGAACTTTCCGTGACTATTAATACCAGGCTCTGTACTTCCCGTCGAACTCTTGGCAGTCAGACTGACTTCTAACTCTTTGTACATATGGTGTATTATACTTCATTAATATACTTTGTTACACACAAACCCGAGTTGTGTAATTCTTCCGGACACATTACTGATCCACAACACTTAGTTGTTAAACACTGTTTTAAATTGTTTAAATGTCATATTTATCGACAATTTGTAGTTATCGAAAAACGTAGATATTGAAGTGGACCGAGGAGTAATTGCAATAAAGGGTTACTCCTCATTCTACAAAGTTTCATGAGTGAAACCACACTATCAGATAGTTTAGTATCATATCCTGTACAGTCATTGGCAGGGGGTAGTCTTTAAACCCTTTCTTTGACGCAGTCGGTGTATTTTACAGCTTCAACAGTCTGGGCTGAATCATATAAAGGACATAACAGAAATACCACAGTACTGCTTTACATCATATCGAAAAAGGAGTTTCATAGGTGCCTCGACCAATAGAAATCCCACAAATTTTAGTATGTTAAATACCAAAGGGGTCTGTTTTGAGGAAAGTTAATGTTTCTTTCATTGTTTATTTCCGTCTAGATAAATACAGCTTCAGTGTCAATATTTTTAAACACGCCTCTCATATCGAAACGTTTTCAATGACTGCAAAAAAAAAAAAAAAAAAAGAAAAGTAAAATTTTGATCAATTTAACAATAAATCCTTCTTTGATTTAAGTATTTTACTTAAACCAAACTAGAATTATTTGTTAAACTGATCACAATTTAACTTTTATTTTTACGCTTTCGAAAAATAAAATTACAACATAGCTAAAACCAAAAATAAAGATGATTAAAGATATATAAGAAGATCGTTTACTTTTGGACTGATACACATATATATTTTTGGATATAGTTTTAATACAAAAGACTATGGTAATTGATAATGTCTAACAATATCCGTTTTAATTGGAATTATTTTTTGAAGACAGTCTAAGATGCATAAAGATATTACAAATTTTCATTGTAATTTGAATATATACGATGTTGATGTTTTTTTTAAATTCTAAATCTTGAATTAATTTTAGGAATTTAGTTATAAATACCGTGTTTGGTGGCATATAAGACGGACGGGTGTATAAGACGCACCCCAATTTCAGCAGGGCAAAAAAAAAAAAAAACCAACAAAAAAAAACAAAGTACTAATATAAAACTTGATTGAATTAATATAATGAATATTATCAATGAAAACAGTTTTAATCTTTATAATTGCCTTTTGAATAATGACAATAGGTATATGAAAGTTACTCTAAAGTCTAAGCTATTTGGAGTTGCCTGTGAGATAATTTTGACTGTCGGGAATTTTAAATCTACATATGGCATATAAGACGCTGGGGGAATTTTAAAAGTTATTTATAGTAAAAAAAAGTGCTTCTTATATACCGGCCAATACAGTAATTCCCTTGCATATCCATTTGTATTTCAAAATGTTGCTCTATGAATAAAAATATCCTGAAATCTTTTGTTATAAAAAATTCAACTTTTATCTTTAAAAGTGGTAGGAGTCTACTAATTAATTGGGGATACTGTAATACGTAATAATATCCGTTTTTTACAGCGTGATGTCCCCCTAGAAATACTAAAGTCCAAGTATCTTTGCTTTAAAAGAAAATCAAGATTGTATTTTTAAGATTTGGTTTCTTTCTTTAATGGCATATCAACTCTTTATAGGTTATTTAATGCCAAATCCATTCTCCTAGAAGAACAGTAGTGGTATTATTTAACCCATAGCTGGGAGGATAAGGGGGTTCATACCTTTCCCAAGGGTATTTGCCCGAAATTGAATGTAATAGCGCGACTGGAGTACGAACTCGCGTACTACGATTCCACAGTCCATCGCTTTAACCATTACACCACGAGGACACCCCTCTTGTATTTTTTAAATGATGAGTGTACTTATTTATAGGTGACATTGTAAAGTATGATTATATCTGTTTTGGTTGTATAATTTTCCATGAGAAATAATTCACTCCACTTATCTTTTTTTATTATAGAGTTTGGTTATAAGCAATGCATAATGATATCCGCTTTCTTCAACAAGAAATTATACAATCCTATAGCCCTTTTTGCAAAGCTTAGAAAACAATGATTATATCCCCTGCAAAGACTTTTCCCTACCCCCTAAAAAGGTGTTTTCTTGGAATTAAATTAAACTGCGTCTGGAACTCAAGGAAGGGTAGAGTACCCCCTCAATTCCATTCCTCCCAGATCACTCTGACCCGGAGCGTCAGGATCCTCTCCATGAGTCGATTAGATTTGTTTGCAAATTATTACTATTGGACAGGAATACGTAAAACTATGTATGTATATTGTCAGCCACAGGCAGACTGTTTCGTTATATCACAACTCTTCAGTGTGGCTAGACACGTAGGATGATGGGATCGAAACCCGCCCAAATTTACGTTAGACTTAGTATTAGACCGCTCAGCCAACAATCGTACCACGTCAGCTAGGGAATTATAAGATATTAAATAGTTGCGTTCGTTTGCTTACATTTTATACCTTACCGGATACCAGAGTGCTCAATTCGTTCGAAGAGCTTATATATATATATATATATATATATATATATATATATATATATATATAGTGCAATTAGAAGGAGACTCAAATCTAGTTAAATTGTCATTATAAATTTATTTCGCCGGAGAATATCATTATACTCTCCTTCTCCTCAAATGATTATTGATGTTTTATTTGTTTTTCAACCTCAAGTCTATCATGTAAAGTCATCTGACGAGACGGAGAGTATAATAATATTCTCCGGCGAAATAAATTTATAATGACAATTTAACCAGTTTTGAGTTTCCATCTAATTGCACTATGTACGCTCTGTATGTGAGTTTTGTTATATAAACCTGGAAGGATGAAGATACGTAACAATAGCCATACATTGAGCACTCACATAGATTTATATGATATTCATTATATATTCTATACGCGAATAATCTACATCCAGTGTCTTCAGGCGCTGACTGGACATTACTGGTATATATATATATAAATATATATATAAGTGGAAATAAAATAATTGTTTGTAATCCGACAGTTTGTAAAGAAAAGTTGATAACAAGGTAATCCAAGTAAGAAAGATTTATTGAGAAACAAAGTCGACACTATAGTGTTTCGGTTCTACTGAACCATCATCAGGGCTGTGTGGGGTTATATTAGTGATGTTAAATTAATGATGGATGTGTAAAAAGTGTAAAAATATATAAAGACTTTGGTAAATTTGTATAACAAGAAAAAGTTAGCTGTTTATGACAAGAAAAGTGGCCGTTTGACGTAGTTTAAAGCAACAAACTCTGATTCATTGATCAAACGGCCAATTTCTCTTGTCATATAACCCCTCATAGTGCTCAGCAGAACCGAAACGCTATGGTATTGATTTTGTTTCTCAATAAATCTCTACTTCTACTTGGATTACCTTGTTATCAATTTTTTTAAATATATATTAGTAATATATTTGAGAGAATGAAAATGTTCGCGAAATTCATGGGACAATTAGTTCCAATATAATTCTGTGTATTATGACCTTTCTATTATAATCCCAAACTGCAACAACACGTACGAAGAGATATGTTATTATTATAGATAAAACATGGTCTTTTGTCGTTTTTATGCTTCTGAAGATTACGTTATGTATTTCTTTAATGGTTAATTTTAGAAAAAAGACAATTTCTTTCTATGCTTCTAAAACATTTTGGGAATGAATCAAGGAGAATGAAGAGGCTAGTTTAAGTTCCAATTCGGAAGAGTTGTCTGACTAGTCAATTAATTTGGATATCCCTCACCTGCTCAAAATTCTTAAGCGTCACTGTAAACATTATAAAAATGGATTTTGAGCTCGTTCAAAACTATTGGGAAAAAATGAATATTTTCAAACCTCCTTCTATCCATCCCAAAAATCTACATCCGAAATTCGGGCTTTTAACTAATATTGAAACCCGACCATTTTTTAAACTGATACCAGACTGTATTTTTTTTTTTTGCCACTGACGAAGTGATTCTTAAAATTGACTTGGAAAATAATATTCTTTCAAAGAATTTCCAAAAGCCTAAAAGCAGTTCTAATTCAGCTAATTCAGTTTAGTATAAGTACAGATTTTGTTTACACACAGTTAAATGTCAAAACAGTTCTATGTTAAACAATTCAGTTCAGTGTAAATACAGTTTCAATGTCAAAAAACAGTTTTATTTCAAATAATTCAGTTTAGCATAAGCACGAAGTTTAAATGTAAGTACAGTTTAATTGCCAAAAACATTCTATTTCAAGCTATTCAGTTTAATCTAACAATTCAGTTTAACATAAGTATGCCGTTAGTTCTGTTTAACCCATAAATAGGACCCTTATCCATATACATATTGACCAACCCCTCCACTCGGGCAGGATATGACATAAGGTCACTTTTCAAGGAGAGTTTAACAGGTTTGAATTCAGAGTATTCCTTCTCCTAGACTTGTTGCCTCACCAAGGCTAAAGAATCCGGTCTGTCCTCCTAGCTGGAGTGAGAATATTTGGATTCATACCTTTCCCAAGGGTATTAGTGCTATGAGAAATGCAATTAGCCTGGTCCAGGATTTGAACTCGTGTCGCCGTGTCGATTTCCTAAGACGATAACCATTACACCACAGGCACCCTTATCAGGTGCTACCACTCCAGGCCAGAGTGGACCTGGGGGCGATGGCAATAAAGGGGTACTCCGCATTCTCTAAAGCTCCGGCATCACTGGAACCTTACCGTCAGATTGTTTAGTGTCATATCCAGGACACTCGTTTGGGGGGGGGTCCTACCCCTCTGCAGAGAAGCAGTCGGTGTATTCTACAGCCCCAGCCGACTGGGCAAGAGCGTGTGTGGGTTTAAATAAAAGATCATCATTAAATGATATATTTATATCAAAATGAAATACTTGAAACCATTAAATTATATCCAAGGTATTTGTGTAAAGAATTGGTACTTGACACTAAAATCATTTACAGAGTATTACGATAATACTCCTTGGGAGATATTCACATCAATGTTAGCTGATGATCTTTTACTTAAGTTTGAATGACAGCAAGTCTCCTCAAGTCACCAGGACTCTTTTCAGTATTCTGACCGATCTTATAATAATGTAATATATTAACGTGACCCGCGAATGTGAATACGGCAGATGTTGTTGACAGATAGATTGATAAGACCGGTCTAGCTGATTTCAATTCTTCCTCTAATCTCCTGTTCATTCAGTCTCTTTTCCAGGTTTTTTTTAACTGTTCCAAGTGCTCCAATTTCAAATGGTATCACTATCATTTTCGACTTCCAAATTTTTTAAAATTCATTTTTCGCAAATCGCTCATACCAGATTTCGTTAGTGGTCTTTCACTGTAGTCTGAGCAAGAGTACGTCTCCTCAGGTTTCCAGGACTCTTCTCGGTATTCTAGCTGGTTTTAACAAGGCTGTGGTCCGGATGATGTCGATTCTTTCCCTGGTTTTCCATTCATCCAGTTTTTTTTTCAAAGCGTTTGTAGATGATTCCAAGTGCACCATTTACGACTATTGTCGCCGTCACCCTCATGTTCTACGTTATTATTTCACTTCTCGTGGGTTTTTCTCTCCTGCGTTAGCTGCGGAGTCTTTCACTGGAGTCTAAGTAGCAGCAAGTCTCCTGTTATAATTACTTAATTTTCAGTTTTATTTCCAGTTTTTATTTTTATAATCCTTTGTAATATATCAACGTGACCAGCGGGTGTGAATACGGCGGATGTTGTTGACAGATAGATTGATAAGACCGGTGTGACCACCGAAAAGTCATCATGTCCACAGGTGCTGTGTATCAGAGGATGTTGACAGGATTATATCCGCTCAAGGATAATATCAACAAGATGATTGCCGAAATGTCACCATGCCCACAGTTGTTATGTTGAAAACAGGTGCATCCGGTCGAAGATATCGGAAAATCACCTGAACAGTGGGCGTCGTTGAATTCGGTGATAGTGGTAGATGCGTACGCCCACAGAACCGGGCTTGGGCAAGTAGCCAATGGGAAGCAGACAACATAACCAATGAAAAGCAAAGAAGTGAGATGTGGGCATAACCATGGTTAACGAAAAAGAGGAATTGCTGCAGGTCAAGTGAGAGTTGTAGACTATGTAAGTTCCCGAATTTCAGCTAAAGTCAGTTGTTCACTGGCTCGTCCGTCTCCCAACAGCTCCTCCGTGTGCGCAAACTCTCTGCGATTGCTTTCTGCTTCACACAAGTATCATCGCCGAAAATTTAAAAAAATGATCTTATATTTTTATATACATACATGTTCCTCGTTGTTAATAATGACACGGTGAACTATACAACAATAATTTGAAACCATATAATTGTTTCTTAATTGTTGGCGCTAGATAAGAATGCATAAAACAATTAAGTTGCACAAACAAATATTATTAAATTAGAACAGATACTTAAAATCATGTTTGCCAATGATCTGGGAGACCGGGGTTCAATCCCAGGTCGAGTCATACCAAATACTCAAAAGTGGTACTTAATGTCACCTTGCTTACCACTCAGCACTATAAGGTAAGGATCAAGGATAAAGTGGAGCAATCCAGGGAGCAATCCACCTCAGTTTAGTAGCTATTGAAAAAGGAGCCTTCAGATCACCCTCGACTAAAGTCGCCAACTTTACTTACTTTTATTAGGATTAGATAGGAATACTTCAAACCTGGTAGCTGTGTGCAAAAAAGGATTCTCGACAAAAATACGATCAAACATTTACAAATAAATTATATTTCGGCATCAAATAACCTTTCTTCCAGGTCATAGCTGTGTCCATACTACTGTATGGATGCGAAGCAAGGAAAGTAATAAACTGCACAGGGAAAAAGCTGGTTGATAGCTACACAAGGATGCTGCGTAATCTGTTGAATAAATCTTAGAAGCGACGCCACAGAAAAGAGCAACTGGACGGCCACTTGCTCCCTTTCTCAGAAGCCATTTACGTAAGACGGACTAGACATGCGGAGCACTGCTGGATAAGCAAGGAACAACTCATAAGCGATGTTTTCAGATGGATTCCCATATATGGGGTCACTAGACTTGGCCGACCAACAAAGACTGATATATATAAGCACTGTGTGCACACTGAATGCAACTTAGAAGACCTATCAGGAGTAATGAATGAGACAGACAGACAGACAGACAGACAGAGTGAATTCTTTGCTCTCAGTGCGATTTGATGATGATGAGGGAGTTGATATGCTGAAAAACAAATAGACTAGATCAAACGTTTATAAATAAATCAAAATTCGGCATAAACTAATCCATAAAGAGTTGATATGACGTTAAACAAAAAACTAATTCAGACCAACCAAAATGCGTTAGTGCGTGGAGGAGACAGCATACCAAACCCCTAGAGAATGTTGTTCTGTATTCTATTTTAGTAATGATTCTTTCATATATTTATCTAATTTGGATATTACTTTATATGAATAACGTCTTTGAGTCATCTTAGAGAAAATGCTTTAGTTCTTCCTGTCTCGTGTATTGGTTATTAATATGTCTTTTGCTAATAATGGTAAAGTCGGATAGAATTTTAAAATTGAGTTTCTAAGGTCCGTATTGAAATCATTGTATGTCGACCCCTCCCTGTAAAAATCCCATTTCTTCTCCCTAGTCTGACAGGTAAGCCACCGGGTTTTAAACCCTGCCAGACTGTCCCCCCCCACACACACAGCTCCCAGCATCAAATCTTTGAACCTCACCGATATCTTCTTTAGTCGACTCAAACCCCTCTCGCTCTAACAATATCATCTTTCGCCTGCATTCAAAACTAGAATATAAAAACAAAAATGATCATTGAATAGATGGTCTTCCTGGTTTGTTAACTACACGCTCACTAAAAGTTTCTGACGATGTTGACAGCAGATTTTAGAATAAATTCCTGCCGCATGGTTTTCCCCGCCATTAGCCAGGACGTGGAAGCGAAACGATCACGCAACGACTTTTCCTTTCAGCTTTCTTCCTTTCGCTCTCGCCACAAAGTCCTCGACATGGAAGACAACTGGATTTAATCTGATCCGGGCCTTCATTGAGAATATCGGCTTTGCAAACGAGGCATGATGGGCTAAAAACAAAGCAAAAACAAAAATAAATAAAATAAACGACTCACGCCCCCTCACAGATATCATTCTCTACCCCTTCGGATCCACGCCCCTCTAACTGGGTAAGAAGTCCGCGGCTAGCGTGCTGGACTGCGACGTCGGAGTAAGTAAGTTCGAACTCCAGTCGGAAGATGATTTTCATTTTCTGTCTGATATACTTAGGAAAAGTATAAACCCCCTAATACCCCAGCTGTAGGTTAAAATAGTACTATTGCTATCTTTCAAGGGTTTGCTTTGGTATTAGATTATCCAAGAAATTTTATACGCGTTTAAACCAATAAAAAAAACGAAGCGTCTATCGTTCATCGGAACGTCAGCCCAGCCATTTGATCCTTCTCTAATAAATAGGGGGTGTCCTCGTGGTGTAATGGTTAAAGCGATGGACTGCGGAATTGTAGTAAGCGAGTTCGAACCCCAGTCGCGCTATTACGTTCACTTTCGGGCAAATACCTTTGGGAAAGGTATGAACCATCTTATCCTCCCAGCTATGGTTTAAATAGTACAACTACTGTTCTTCTAGGAGAATAGCTTTGACGTTAAATAACCGACAAAGGTTGATATGCTATAAAACAAAAAAAAAAAAAACAAAAAAAAAAACAATCTAATAAATCTGGACTTTGCCACGCTTGGTTAATCCTCTTCAGACAGACTGGTCAATTCTGACCAATTAAAAACGTACACCTGCTTTCCAACTGAATTTTAAAATAGCAATTTATGTAGAAGAGGAGATGCTACCAAATCACCCATAAGTAAGTAAGACTCTACAATTGTTTTTAAAATAAAATGTTAATTTTCTTCAAAACCAGATCCTTGAATTTATCTAATGGTTTGTCATGACTTCTTGGGCATCTCCCGTTTTTATTATCGTCTCACATCAACATTATAAAAGGGAATCCTTATACAAAACATATATATTATTAATTCAATATCTATAGTTGTCTCCCTTTAGTCGAGGGTGAGCAGAAGGCTCCCTTTTCAATAGCTACTACACAGAGGTGTAGGGGAGGACGCTACTTTATTCCCTGGATTGCTCCACTTTACCCATGATCATCATCATCATATCGCGCTGGTAGCACGGATATCCCTGACCCTCTCTCGCCACTCCTCCCTATCGTTCATCGCCCTAGGTAGGTCTTCAGGACAACATCCTGTATCCTCACATAGCTGCTGAATGTATGTTCGTGCTGGTCGTCCTGCTTTTGCACGGCCATGTGTGGGGGTCCATAAGAGTACATCTCTTATGAGTTCGTCCCTGCTTCTCCAGCAGTGTCCTGCATGTCTGGTTCGTCTAACTTGAATAGTTTTCGTGATAGGGGGCAGGTGGCCGTACAGTTGGTGTCTTGTGTGGTGTTGCCGCCAGGACTTGTTTAATATTGCACGTAGCATTCTTGTGTAATTGCCGTCTAGCTTCTTCTCAAGTCGTTTTGTTAGCGTCCATGTAGTGCAGCCATATAGCAGTATCGATGTGACCGCTGCCTGGAAGAAACTGCGTTTCATTTTATCGGTTAGGTCTGATTTCCATATAATCGATAGCCTATTGATAGCTGTCCATGCTTTCGCTAACCTCGTTTTGATGTCCTTTTCGGTTGATTCGACGCTGCTTCCTAGGTAAGTGAATTTGTCTACTAGTTTAAGAGGGGTTCCTTCTAGAGTGGAGATGTCCCCCGTTTGATTATAGCACATATATTCCGTTTTGTGTGCATTAACATAGAGGCCTATGCTTGCTGCTGCTCGTGCCAAACTATGCAGTAGTGTTTCGGTTTGGTCAGGTGTATTTGCCAGTATCGCTATGTCATCGACGTAGTCGGCGTCGGTAATTGTTGTTGCGGGGTACCTTCTGCTTCTTTTCTTCGTCAGTTCGAAGCCATTCTCTCTGATTTTGTCAATCGATGTTCTAAGTACGTAGTCTAGACAAATGATAAAGAGGTACGGAGCCAGCGTGTCCCCTTGTAGTACTCCTGCTACAATGTCGAAGTATTCTGTGTCTCCATCTGGTGATCGTACTTTTACTTTAATGTTTCTATAGAGAATCGTTATTGCCGCTACGGTTTCTTTAGGTATGCCGTACGCTAGTAGGATTTGTTCCATTTTCCTCTGTGAATGGAATCGAAAGCCTTGGTAAAGTCAACAAATATTAATGTCGCTTGTAGGTTTTTTGCCCGTACACCTTCAAGGATTCTACGGATGGTTAATATTTGTGAGGTCGTGGATCTATTTCTTCGGAAGCCATTTTGGTTTTTCCTAAGTATGTTGTCGATTTTGGGTTCTATGCAGTTTCGTAGTAGGACATTGTAGATTTTGGCTGCTATGGATGTAAGTGTTATGCCTCGGTAGTTTTTTGGTTAATCCGAGGTCCCCCTCTTTTTAGGGAAGGGGAGTATGCATCCCTTCATCCATCTATCTATTGGATTTTGATTGTATACTGCGTTGCAGTGTCGGAGCAGTATGTCGTCGAATTGTCTGGTCTTCCATACTTCCGGAGGAATTTCGTCCAGCCCTGCAGCTTTCCTATTTTTAATTTTTCTGAGAACCGAGTCGAGTTCTTCTTGTGTGAACGGTCCTAGTTTAATGTCTAATTGTTTGCTAATTATTCTGGTGATTGGTTCATGTGTTATTTTCGGTGGGTTTCCTAGGAAGTTTTCGAAGTGCTGTTTCCACAGTTTTATTCTTTCTTGTTGGTTTGCTGCTTTCAGTTTTACTTTGGCTGTGTTCTTTCTTCTACTCACTTCGTTTATTGTTTGCCGGGCTATCCTAGATTGTCTATCTTCCACCGAGTCTCTAATCTTATCTATCTGATTTTGAATGTTCCTTTATATATATGCCTGCTAATTGATATTGTGCCGTTTTTAGTTTTAAGTCATTTGTGTTTGTTGGGTTTTTTCGATAGTTTTTGGAGGCTGTTTTCACTAGTGCACGTTTTTCTCTCACCGCTAAAGTTTCCCATGGGACTCTATATTTAGTTTTGAGTTTTGTTGGAATGCATTTCGCTGCTGCCTCGAGGTGTGCATTGACGAAATTTTCATATTCGTCGTTTGGTGTACTTTTTTCCGTCTTTTCTTGTAGCGTTTCGAATCTGTTTCTTAATTCTAATACGTATTTATCTCTTATATCTCTGTTGTTCAATAGGGCCCAGTCATAGTGTTTGGTGGTCGCTGTTCGTTTGGCGTTTTTTCGTAGGCTTAACCGTATTTTTGCCGTGACTATTCGGTGATCGGTGGACACACCCTCAAAAGAGGAGTATGCCTCACAATTCATTGCACTATTTTTCCATTTCTTGTTTATAAGGACGTAGTCTATCTGAGCTTTTGTATTGTTTGCGTACGTGTATGTCCATAGTTTGCCCTCCCTTTTTGGTAGTTTGTATTGAGGCATGCTAATCTATTTTCTATCATGAAATCTGTTAGATGTTGCCCATTCCTATTTGACGAGCTGTGGAGGCTGTATTTGTTGTTTCCGTTTTTCCTGATTTGGGCATTCATGTCTCCGCCAATGACTAACATGTTGTGTTTCGGGATGCTACGCACTAATGAGGATAGCTCATCGTAGAAGGTGACTAGTTCAGTTTCTTCACTAACATTGGTAGGGCTGTAGCAGGAGATGATTGTTGCTCTGGGGTTGCCGTTAAAAGTAGCTGCCATCATTCGAGGTTGTATTTTCTCAATGCTATTTAGCATTTTTAATGCTCTAGGTCCTATAAGTAATCCTACCCCTCCTACTGTGGCGTTGACAGAGTTTTTCCATGCGGATACAGTGACGAGCGACCATCCATTGCCTGTTTCGTGATACTTGATATCTTCGGTGTGCGTGTATCTGTGTTCTTGTATGCATATTATGTCAATCTTATGTTCTTCGGCCGATGCGATTAGCTCTGGCAGCTACAGAGCTTACCCTTGATACGTACCTTATATTGCCGAGTCTTAAGCAAGGAAGTATCAAGTACCAATTTCAAAGTCTTTGGTATAACGTGATCTAGGATTGAACCCAGATCTCCCAGACCATTGGCGGACACTATACCCACTAGACCAGTGAACCGGTTCTGTTAATTCCTCAGATAATTTCTAAAATTCTCTCTTAGATCATTTTTCTTACGATTATTTCTGAAATCATTCAATTTAATACTGATTTTTTTAACACGATTTGCGGTTTTTGATCAGATTAGGTAATTTGTTATCGAAATGTATGAGTGTTATTGGATCATTACCCATCTTACCATAATGGACTCTTCTCACCGTTATTAGTACTAGAGATTTCGTAGCCAGAAGGCAGATCAATTTAGATCTGAACCTCTCCAATTGCCGGGTAACACTTCGGCCGGCCGTGTTATCTGCGGCACGGATCTGGCCGAGTGTGTCTCGGTACCTGGAGATTTTCTTCGGCCTCAGGGGGCCTTCCCCCCAGGCTTTTGACCCCTTCGGAGGGGTTGGGTTAATAGCCCGGCGCCTGAGGCGCCCTAATAAGGGGAATGCCGATGGGGCCGTAGGCATTTTTGGAAATGCTGGGCGCGTGTGTTTGGACCCACCATAAAAAAGGCCTTGTGCCACACATGCCCGTTGGGTGGGGCGGTCATCAAATACCGCAGATCAATATCGGTGTTATCCGAAGAGTAGGAGACTTCTTACCTTTTCTATGTAACTCTATCTTTCTTGTATATTATAATCTGCTATCTAATATCCGTTTTTGCGTTTTCATTAGTGACCTTTTCCGGGGCCGCAACAATTAGTCAATTAGCAAAAATATCTAATTGTTTAATAGACATAGTTTTTGAAATCTGCTTTGACACTAAATTTCATGTTCGCGGACAAATATTGGAACATGTGTCCTATAATCAGGAATTGCATTAATTATTTTGAAAGTTTCAATTAGATCAATTCTATTTCTTCTTCCTAGTAAAATAGTTAAACATAATTTCTCCATGTAACTGAAACCCTTTTCTTTTTTTATTATTTTTATCACTCTTCTTTTTATGCCTTCCAATCTCAGCGTTACAATCCAATATCTAAAACTGTATTATTTCTAGTCGATCATTATGAAATCAAAGCGGATGTTATTATGTATTATTTATGAAAAATCACAGCATTGAAATTCTTTGACCAACAAAGAAAATATCTATTGATATCAATATGTACAGATATGAAGACAGATATTATAAGATATAACAATATCACCAATAAATATGTGCGACAATTACATTTTTATAATAACGAATTAATTTATTTTTAAACCAACGATGCCAGGAGTGTACGTGGTGCCTTCAATAAGTTTCCAGACTTTTTTCGTATGGGCATTTAAAATGTCGTAAACTCTTGAAAATTCAGTATGTTATTGCTATACATCTTATGAGATGACTGACCTATTTTTATGATTTCAGGTTTAAATGAACACCTACAGCAGGAATTGGAATACATCCTACTAAAGCCTGATTGTCACAGCTGGCGAATTTCAAAAATGCAATCTGACACTTTAGAAGAACGATATGCAATAAAGTTCTGTTTTAAACTTGGAAAAAATGCCAGAGAAACGTATGGAATACTTCAGATTGCTTTTCAACCATCTTGCATGAATCGAGCATCAGTTTTTGAGTGGCATAAGAGATTCAAGGAAGGCAGGGAGTCTGTGAGGGATGATGAGATGTGTGGGAGGAGTAAGGAACTCAATACACCAGAGTTGATTGGCCAAAGGGTTAGGTTTAGGGTTACAATGTTGAGGTTATAAGGGAGGGCGACACGAAGGCTTTCTTTTCAATAGCTACTACACTGAAGTATAGGGGAGGGCGCTAGTTCATTTCCAGGATTGCTCTACTTTACACTTGATCCATATCTTATGATGCTGTGTGTTGATCAAGGTGGCATCAAGTAACATTTTTTGAGTTTTTGGTATTACTCGACCTGGGATTGAACTCTGGTCTACTAGTCCATTAGAGAACACTAAGACTTCTCCACATGAAAGATTTATTTAATAATGATCAGTTATATGATTTTGCGCATCCGAATCAAATATAAATAATTTTTCAGCAGATCTACCCGGCCCTTTTTATAGCTATGTTTTCAATGTTTTATTGTTTTTTTTTGGGGGGGTGTCATTTTTTGTCCTTTTAGTTACACTATTTTGACTATGACATTTGTTTACCCATCTGTCTACTTTAATGTATTCCTATCAAATGTTGATATTTTTACACAATTAGATGGTTTAAATGCTTAATCTATTTTCTTTCTTTAATGGCATATCAACCTTCGTGGATCATTTAATACCAAATCTATGTTTATAGAAAGACAATAGTGGTGTTAGTCAACCCATAGCTGAAAGGATAAGTGGGTTCATACCTTCCCTGAGGGTATTAGTCCTTAAGTGAACATAAAAACGCGAACTTATTTGGAAATCACTGACAACGGCATTATATTCTACCTACAAACCAACGGGTATTCATATCTTATATGATTCAATTAAACTATTTCCAATTAATCATATTTACCAGCCCCTCCGCTGTCAAGGTCAATTTTTAAGCGGAGTTTAAGAGGTTTGAATTCAGAGTTTTTCTTCTCCTAGACTAGTTGCCTCACCAAGGCTGAAGAACCTAGTCTGTCCTACTATTTACCCATTGCTGGAGGGAGAATAATTGGATTCATACCTTTCCCGAGGGTATTAGTGCTATGTTAAATGCAATCAGTCTCGATCAAGATTTGAACTCGTGTCACCGTGTCCATTTCCTACGGCGATAACCATTACACCACGGGCACTTCCAATATCCATTTAATAATATTTATAATATTTCAAGTAATGTTATCTAACACCAATAATTTGTAAGTAATTCTTTGTTTTCAAGTAACTGATAATAATCCTTTGCTTTCAAGACTCCCCCTCATGAAAATTTTATTTGATATTAATCAGTTATACGGTTTCGCACATCCTAATTAAATACAAATAATTCTTCAGCAGATCTACCAGACCAGTTGACGGGACCCTTTCAGGTACTTACAATCGAGGACAAAGAAGAACTGAAAAAAATGACAATCAATAGATACTCCATACTCACCAATGCTATGAGTTTAGCCGGTTAAATTAGACCATTTTACTCCGCAGAGTAAAAATAAGTAGCAGTAGAAATAAATGCTACAATAGCATCAACTATGTTTCATGAAACATTACACATTAGAAACAAATATAATAATGAACTTTTCTATCAAGAATAGATGGTAGGTAGGTAGATTTTAAGATGCCAAGAACAATTTTTGCACAGTGATCTAGATCATCGGCACGGATATCCCTGACCCTTTCTCGCCACCTCTCCCAATCGTTCATCGCTTCCGGCAGGTCCTCCGTGCTATACCCTGTATCTTACAAGAGCTGCTGTATGTAGGTTAGAGCTAGTCGCCCTGCTTTTGCTCGGCCATGTGAAGGGACCAATAGTAGTACATCTTTTATGAGCTTGTCCCTACTTCTCCAGCAGTGTCCTGCAAGTCAGGTTCGTCTTATTTGGATAGTTTTTGTGATGAGGGGTAGGTGGCCGTATAGCTGCCGCTTTTTGGGGTGTTGCTTCCAGGACCTGTTCAATATTGCTCACAGCATTCTTGTGTAGTTGCCGTCAAGCTTTTTCTCCAGCCGTTTTGTTAGCGTCTATGTAGTGCATCCATATAGCAGTATCGACTCGATCGCTGCTTGGAAGAAACTGTGTTTCATTTATAAGAAAAAAAACTTTTAAAATGGACCAGTAGTTGTCCTTACCTTGCAAAAAATATCTAGTCAAACCTAAAAATAACTGTGCTCTACAATCTCTGTTATCTTTGTTGTATATTGACCTACAACTCGGCGGAGCTGTCAAAATAAGAAATGCACCTGTGTAAATAACAGGTGCATCCGGTCGAGGAATAATCAGGATATTATAGCCTTGACCGTGGACAGGTTGAATTAGGGCAAAATTGTGACGCCCACAAGAAGAAGGTGGTCGTTGAACTATTATATAACTCGGTGGAGACAGGAAGTCAGTTAGTTTGGAAGCCAGACCAGTTCGAGATAGGATGCGATAGAGAAAACTAAAACCCAGCGAGGCTGGGCCCCAAGCCCCCAGTTGAGCAGCCTAGGAGAACAGGAAAGAAACGTTGATGGCCATAAGAGTGAGGGTCAATATGTTGCAGTTCTGTTCACTCTCCAAATCCCTCTCACACACAACCCTTTCAAATAAAGTGAGAGGTATATTTTTCTAAAGAACTGGGTCGCTCGTCCTTATTGTGTCGTCGTTATGTTTTGCATATAGATGTGCATGCATATGTAGATGTATATGTATTATGTGTTTGTATAGTTGGTCATGGTCGTGGCTATACAACATCTTGTTTTAATTTGTTTTTGTTGCATCACTCAAATGTTTAACACTTTATCTTGTGAATCATTTTCGTGAAATACTTTATCAAACATATTTGCAATAATCTAACATTACTCAGCTGAACATGGAGGATATGAAACAAACACGAACCGATTGTTTTCAAACGTGTTCAAAATCAGAAGTGATTTTTCGATAATGGTTGCCAACCTGAAAAATTAAAAATTAATAATCACACGCAATAGAAAAAAAAGAATATTTATCCCATAATCTGATTTAGTCGTTGGGTTTCTACTCTTGTAGTGTATCTTGGGTAGAAAAATCATGAAGGAATCCATCTCTCTTCAGGTCTAGTTGAAATTAAGAGTTTTCTTTCTTTTAGACCGGTTGCCATACCAACGTTAAAGAGCCCAAACTGCCCAACTATTACCCTGAACTGGAGGCAAAATAGATGGATTCATATCTTTTCCAGGGATCGCTGTGTCCATTTCTTACGATAATATCCATTACACCATGAGCGCATCGATATATGATACTCTATACAGTCTTCTTTAAATGAGTATTCATTTATTTAGCCTTAAATAAGGCTGGCACAAGGCAAGAATCATGGAGCATCCAGGAAGAATCAAACTCACAAACAACTGTTTGCGAGCATAACTTGTTAGCTATTGTCCCTTGGTATAATGAGTAGACCGAGAATATGAACTCCAAATGAAAATTGTAAAATTCGTCACTAAACATATCAATGACCATAGCTGTCACGAAACCAGTGAAGAAGTAGTCCAATAAATTCCTAATTAGTTCTCTTTTAAGTGAAAAAAATGGCTTCTAGTATTTGGAAAAGAAACAAAAATGATTGCCGCAAACGAAATAAACCAAATTGCTACCAGTTTGTCGTCTGGCCAATTAAAAGTCTTCCTTTTTTTCAGCTCTCTCCCGCGCAAAAAGTACTTTCCCGCCAAAGATCAGTTTACGACATCCATCCATTCATTCATTCTCTGTAAATGTTCCTTGCAGCTTGGAACACTCCTATTTTTCAGCAAGTCAGCCGTGAATTTAAAATGATGTCTCGAGCTGAGCGCAAAAGTGACATCTAAAAAAAAATCTTAAAACGTACATATATATATATATATATATATATAATGAGGTCCACATACATCTCGAAATAAATTGCCTCTTTGGATACACAAACATGTTTGAGTATATGTGTGTGCGTGTCCCTATATCTCTATACCTCAGTGAATATATATATATATATATATATATATATATGTGTGTGTGTGTGTGAGGCGACTTGTCACTCGGCTTTCCGAAAAGATATCACTTACAACTGGAGTAAAAAAACAAACAGATAATAATAATAATAATAATAATAATAATAATAATAATAATAATAATAAGAAGAAGAAGAAGAAGAAGAAGAAGAAGAAGAAGAGCAACAACAACAAGTACAACAAACATAGTATCAGCAACAAAAACAAACCAGAATCTGTCTAAGAAAGTGAAACGCATCAAATTCTCTTTGTCTGGGGCCGTGATATCCCAATGGATCACCCAATCCAAGCAAGAACTACAGAATTCGTTATCTCGAGAATATCTCCGTTCCAATGAACTACAGGGTGAAAATAAAAGTTAATATACAAATAGACAAATACTAAGATATTGCCTGAGTGCTGGAAAATTTATGAAACATGAAGGTGACGGAGATCCCAACAATAGTTAGTGAACTACGAACAGTCTTCAGGGGCTTGACAAAGGGACAGGTAGAAATGGAAATCTAAGTAAGAACCGAGTCTATCGTGAGCAGAGAATTGTTGAGAACGCCCTAAATACAGAGACGAGTGCTGGAGACATAAAGTGACTCGCTGTCACTCGGTCTGCAGTGAAAGACAAGCCAACGACGATATGAAAACCTCATAGACTGTTAAAACTACCAAATCAAGAAAAAAAAGAACTCTCTGAGAAAAGGAAACTTACAAATTCTTGGAAATATTGGAAGCGGACTCCATCAAACAAACGGAGATAAAAGAAATAATAAAAAACCAATACCTCAAGAGAACGGGAAAACTACTCGAAACCAAACTACATTACAGAAATCTAACCAAAGGGATAAACACCTATGCTGTTCCGCTTGTAAGATACTCGGGACCATTCTTAAAGTGGATGAGAAAAAACTTAAACAAATGGACCAGAGAATAAGATAACTAATTACGATGCATTAGGCTTTACATCCCAGAGATGAGGTGGACAGACTATATAAGTCAAGAAAAGAAGGAAGAATAGGATTTACCAGTATTCAAGATAGCGTTGATGCATCGATACAATAACCAGAAGACTACATAAAGAAACGTGGACGAAGACTGATTATAGCCACAAGAAACGATATTGACAACACAGAAAAATAACCAGAAAAGAAAAATGAGAAGAAAAAAGCGAACAACAAGCGAAAACTCACACGAGAAAACGTAGACTTGGATAAGAAGATGAAACCTTGAGAGAGATATCACATCTGTTCTGATAGTAGCATAAATAACGCCATAAGGACTAACAATGTCAAAGCAAGAATAGACAAAACGCAATAGAATAGTAGATGTTAATTATGTAGGATAGAGACGAAATAATCAGTCATAAAAGCGAATGAGACTATAAGACCAGGGGAGGTGATCCACTGGAAATTGGACAAAAAGTGTAAAGTTGACCGTACTTATAAATGGTATATAGACAACTTAGAATCCGACCAAGATATATATATATATATATATATATATATATATAAACCTACTGAGTAGAGCGTTCACCAATGGTCCGGGAGGCCGGGGTTCAATCCCAAGTCGCGTCATACCAAAGACTTGATACCTTCTTGCTGAACACTCAGCAATATAAGGTACGTATCAAGGGTAAAGTGGAGCAATCCAGGGAAAGGAGTAACGCCCCCACTACACCTAGGTGTAGTAGCTATTGAAAAAGGAGCTTTCTGGTCGCCCTCGACTACGGTTGTCAACTTAACTTATATATATATATATATATATATATCATGTCACGTGGCTAGCACGGATTTCCCTGACCCTCTCTCCCTACTCGTCCCTATTAACCACCGCTCCAGGCAGGTCTTCTTGTTTGCATCCTGTGTCCGTACAGAGCTGTTGATGGCAAGTTCTTTTTGTTCTGCCAACACTTACACGTCCGTATAAAAAAGATCCCTTGATGAGGGTCATTTATAAAATCGTCCTTACTAGTCCAGCAGCGTCCTGCATATCTTGTTCGTCATATTTTGATGGTTTTAGAGATAGGAGGTTGGTGACCGTACAGCTACTTATTTGTGAGGTGTTGCTGCCAAGATTTGTTCAATATAGCTTGCAGCATTTATGTGCAATTCCCGTCTTGCTTTTTCTCAATACGCTTAGTCAGCGTCCATGTGGTGCATCCATATAGTAAAATTGCCATAAGTCCTGCTCGAAAGAAATTACGTTTTATTTAACCGGATATGTCAGACTTCCAAAGTATGGATAACCTATTGATAGCAGTCCATGCCTTCGTTAGATGAATATTAACATCATTTTCAGTAGATGAGACGTTGCTACCGTGGTACGTGAACTTGTCCTCAAATTTCAGATAACCACCATTTAAAATGGAGATGTCTTCTTTTTCATTAAAACAAAAGTACTCCGTTTTGTATTCATTCCCATGGAAGCCAATGCCTCCTGCTGCCTGCTCCAGATTATGTAGTAGGGATTCGGCTTGTTTAGGTATAATTGCAAGAATCCATAGATAGGAACCTAACAGGTATTAGCAATCCGAGTTGACCAGAGAATAATTATAAAGAAACTGTACTTCATATTCCCAAACACCAATACTACGACCTCACTATCTGATGTAGTTGAATGTTATACCCAGTATATACTTTTGAGGAAATCATCATAATTATCATGATCATGTCGTGCCGCAGGCACGGATATCCCTGACGCTCTCTCGCCACTGCTCCCTTTCATACATCCCGTATCCTCAAATAGCTATTGTATGTATGTTCGATCTGGTCGTCACTTATGAGCACGTCCCTGCTTTTCCTGCATGTCTGGTTCGTCTAACTTGGATAGTTTTCGTGATCCTATTTACCTACCCCTCCGCTCGGGAGGATATGACACAAGGTCAATTTTTAAGCGGAGTTTAACAGGTTTGAATTCAGAGTTTTTCTTCTCCAAGACTAGTTGCCTCACCAAGGCAGAAGAACCCAGTCTGTCCAACTATTTACCCATACCTGGAGGGAGAATAATTGGATTCATACCTTTCCCAAGAATAATTCATACCTTTCCCAAGGGTATTAGTGCTATGTGAAATGCAATCAGTCTCATCCAGGATTTGAACTTGTGTCGCCGTGTCCATTTCCTACAATGATAACCATCACACCACGGGCACCTCCTTTACACCACGGGCACCTCCTTGATAGTTTTCGTGATGGGAGGTAGGTAGCCGTATAGTTGGTGCCTTGTGGGGTGTTGCCGCCAGGACTTGTTCAATATTGCTTGCAACATTCTTGTGTAATTGCCGTCTAGCTTCTTCTCCAGCCGTTTAGTTAGCGTCCAAGAAGTGCATCCATACAGCAGTATCGATACGACCGCTGCCTGGAAGAAACTGCATTTCATTTTATAGGTCAGGTCTGATTTCCATATGATCGATAACCTATCGATAGCTGTCTATGCCTTCGTTAGCCGCGTGTCGATGTCTTTTTCGGTTGATGAGACACTGCTTCCTAGGTAGGTGAATTTGTCAACCATTTTCAGAGAGGTTCTGTCTAATTTGGAGATTTCGCCAGTTTGATTATAGCACATATATTCCGTTTTGTGGGCATTGACATGGAGGTCAATGCCTGCGGCGGCTCGTTCCAAACTATGCAGTAGTATTTTGGAATATGAAATCGAAAAAGAATTATTACCGATTGAAAGAACTTAGGAAAGAATGATTGCATCATAGAACTGAGGAATAAAATAAAGAATCAAGCAAATTAGAAATTTAAGGAACCAAGAAGTTATAGATTTTGAAGATGTAAGAATGGTTAAATAGAAGAGAAGAGGGAAGCAAGGAAGAAGAACTGCCTCTGTATATGATACGATACTTATCCCAAGTATTTCACTAAATTTAAAAACAGAGAAAGACGCACGTTTGTTTGATTTTTCAAAAATAATATTTGTCTATTTTGCGGACAAATATAGTGGGTCCGAATACCTACTCTCCCTTCCTCTAGTTAGTAGCAGTCCATCAGTCGACAAAAGTTAAATGTTTCAGGCTGAAATAGAAATATCAATCTGATTTTCATTATCCTAAACAAGTATTATTCGTTAAGATATTCGTTACTGACACGTAAAGAAGGAATTCAAAAACGAAATTAAAAGTATTTAGGTTCCCTTTAAACATACAAAAAATTGATACCCACACACAAAAAATATTTTATAAATAATTTTTTATTGCCAAAACAATACATTAAAAGACAAAGTTTATTCAACTCACCCTACTCTTATATGTTTTGTTTGTTTTATTTTGTGTCACAGTACCCGGGAGACTCCTCTGCTACAATATCAAGATACATTTTGTTTCGTATTCATTTCACGTAATCTGTCGAATTCCCGCTACCCTGGAGGAACCCGGGACATAATTGACCAGGGACTAATGACAATGAAGACGTACACATTCCCCATCTCTTCAGAAGTGGAGCCTCACCACCAGATATAGTTTAGTGTCATATCCAGAACAACTCGTTTTTTTGTGGGGAAGGTCTTACACTTCCACAGATGATAAAGTCTGATCCTGATTACAGGCTAGGTGTTGAGCAGAGGAATAGACGGTAAAGATAGAGAGAAGAAAGAAAGAAAGAAAGAAAGGATAGAAGGAAAGACATTAATCGAATGAGAAAGAAAAAGAAGACATCGAAGAGAAAGAAAGCAAGAAAGAAAATTGAAACCTGATGAGGTTGTATTTGTCACCGTGTAGGTTGGCTAAATCAATACTATAACACCCACAATGCACTCGAAACAAACTGCTACTGTTTTAAAGACCCCCACCCACCCACCTCTCTGCAGTTGCAAATAATCCTCTTGCAAGCTACCCTTACCATACGACACCTTCGCGCCTTTGTTGCCAGTTATATACAAAGAAACACGGTGATTACCACTTGCTTTACGCTTAAATGAAGATAGTTACTGCTGAAGAGACGCTACATGACCACTATCGCTTGGGCTATGAAAGTAATGGCATCAGCCATTTTTACATCAGTATTGCCTGAAGCCATGTTTGCGGTTCCAAAGGAAAGTGTAGAGTAGTTTTGGCGCAAAAGCAACCTGGGAGACCGGTCTTAATAATGGAGGTCGGTTTGAAGGTACAGATAGTAATTGTGTTCGTAACTGCGAGTCTCGTTTATTAGATGGTATAGTCATTGATTGGTTGGTATAATATGGTATGGGGGTTTCGTTATGGCTGTCTTAGAAAGCGAGTTTGTTTTTTTTTTCACAAGAAAAGAAATGTGAATATAAAAAAGAAAGAAACACGCAATAGGAAGTTGGCGCTGAAGAAAATGGATGCAAACTGAGGTTAGGATGGAAACTTTAGAAGATGATAGTATTTTCTACAGAGCAAATGATAGAGGATAGATCATACATATATATATATATATATATATATATATATATATATATATATATATATGATCTATCCTCTATCAGAAAGAAAGTAGAATAAGGTATGTACCAATAGGGATATTTGTTGTTTCTATCCCTCTGTCTCTCTCTATCTCCTTCTCCCTCTCTTTTTGTATATATATAGGGAAAAGGAGAGAGAGAGAGACTGGGGGGGGGGGATAGAAACAGCAAATATCCCTATTGGCACTTACATCTTTCTACTTTCTTTTCTTCCCTGTTTTTCTCTTTTCCTCTCTCTTCTTTCTCTCTATCTCTCTCAATATATACGAGATGCATTCAATAAGTTTCCAGACTTTTTTTGTACAGGCCTTTAAATATGTCGTAGACTCTTGAAAATTCAGTATGTTATTGCTATACATCATATGAGATGACTGTCTAATTTTTATGATTTCAGGTTCAAATAAACATCTAGCACAGGAATTGGAATATACCATACTATAGCCTGATTGTCACACCTGGTGAATTTCAAAAATGCAATCTGGACGTGAGGACACTTCAGAAGAATGATATGCAATAAAATTGTGTTTTAAACTTGGAAAAAATGCCACAGAAACGTATGGAATGCTTCAGATTGCTTTTGGAGCATCTTGCATGAATCGAACATCAGTTTTTGAGTGGCATAAAAGATTCAAGGAAGGCAGGGAGTTTGTGAGGGATGATGAGAGGTGTGGGAGTAGTAAGGAAGTCAATACACCAGAGTTGATTGGCCTATGGGTTAGGGTTAGGGTTACTATGTTAAGTTTTTAAGGGAGTTCTGGAAGAGATTCCTGGGGAAGAGGCCAGCACTCTTCAAATCGGGAATATTTGACCAAGATGGGCATCAAGACAGTTCCTCATCCGCCCTATAGTTCAGACTTTGGTCCCTGTGACTTTTGGTTATTCCCTAATCTCAGAGGCTGTCGTTATGAGACAATTGAGGAAATGAAAGAGGCTGTGACGAAGGTCATTGACACGCTCACACAAGAGGACTTCCATGGGGCCTTCTAGAAGTTGTTGCAACGGTACAAGTGCATTGCAGCCGGAGGAGATTACTTCGAAGGGGACTAAAGTTTCATGTGTGTACTATCAATAAAAGTTCCCATACGAAAAAAGCCTGGAAACTTATTTAATGATATATATATATATATATATATATGTACATGTGTGTGTGTGTGTGTGTGTGTGATCATATAGGCGAGAAACTGACCAACGCCAAGCGGTGTTGACTCTGTATTTCCGAAAACCTGACTAAGATATATATATATATACCCACCCCTGCACACGAACAGGATGTTAGACAAGGTCAATTTTAAGTGGATTGTGACAGATTTAGATTTTCTTTCTTCATGACTGGTTGCCATACCAAGATAAAAGAGCCCAGTCAGCCCAACTATTTACTCACGGACGGAGGAAGAATATTCGGACACGAACCTTTCCGAAGAGTATCTGCTCTATGTGAAATGCAAACAGCCTCGTCCAGGTTTTGAACTCGGGTCGCTGCGTCCATTTCTCATGACGATAAACATTGAACCTGTCAGTGCCTAATATATATAAATATATATATATATATATATATATATATATTCTATTAATTTAGGGGGATATTGCAATGAGAAATAATAATTATTTGCGTCTAATTAATTTCAAAGGAAAAACTTCGTCAGAGACTTTTTTTTACATGAACACTGTGTTGGATGTTCAAATTTTTTGGAGGATGTAAACATGGTCTCACGTGGGATGTTAAAACGCCATGTTGGATGTTGTAATCATGGTGCCGCGTGGAGTGTTTAAACACAATGCTGAATACACATGACTTCAGTTGTCCTAATCAATTTCATTTTATCTTATTCTATTTTCCATTTTTTTAACACTTAAATATGATTTAAAATTTGCATGTTAATTAATAAAGTATTCGGCATTTAATTCTAAGCTGTTGTTAATCTGAAGTTCTAACTTAGCTTTTAATAAGGCCTCCTTAATTCTGAGATTACCAGCATTACGTATTATTGCTTCCATTTTAATGGGAAAATTATTATTCTTATTTTTGCATTTAATTAAATGTTTTATGTAATGAGGATATATGTGTGCTGAGGTGTTCTTTAATTCTTATGTGAAAGGGATCTAATTATACTCCCAATAAAAAACATTATGGCATTTTAAACAAATTAAACGATAGTGTAAGGTTTTTGGCATATATTTGGATCTCTTATTGGGCAGTTGGCTAGAGTGCCTGTTGAGACAGTATTGCTATTTTTCTTCGTTAGGTATTGGCGTAGAGTGGGCCAGTTGTATATCTAACC
This sequence comes from Sepioteuthis lessoniana, assembly GCA_963585895.1. Classification (NCBI taxonomy): domain Eukaryota; kingdom Metazoa; phylum Mollusca; class Cephalopoda; order Myopsida; family Loliginidae; genus Sepioteuthis; species Sepioteuthis lessoniana. The sequence goes on along the minus strand of OY757942.1, from coordinate 59,836,286 downwards.
CTTCCTTGTAAAAAGCCCTGCATATTTCTATGGGGATAATTTCACTGAAATGTGGTAGTTTCAGGAAACAGCTGTTAGAGGGTCCATTTAGTTTCCGTGATTTCTTATTATCTAAATGTCACGTGATTGATGTTGGATAATCATTGTTTCTGAGGTTGTTTATAAAGTGGGCAGTGTGTATAATTTTGTCTTTTTTCATCGCGCTGCATCTATTGTGAATTCATTTAATTTCCTTTCTAATGTAATTTGTTTTGCCACTGAGAGGAAGCAATTATTTGAAATGCACAAAGACTCATTGCACCAATTATTTTATATTATTGTTTTGTATCTTTTAGAGGGTTATTACAAAGCAAAATAATTATTCGGGACTAATAAAATTCGAAGTAAAAACATTATCATCATTGGAGACTTTTTTTAGTATGAACTCGGTGTTGTATGTTCCGAAGTTTTTACAACATCCAAATAGAATACAATAAAATAATATATATATATATATATATATATATATATATATAGATAGATAGATAGATAGATATTCGGCATTTTCTTTTTAAACATATTTGATTCAATAGGACAGACATTTTGTTTCTAAATTTATCCCATCCAAAAGTTAAATGAAGACTTGAACGAATCAAAGAAAAGATCAGCAGACACAAAGAGTCTTTCCTAATTAATAAAAACACACACACACACACACACACACATATATATATATATATATATATATATATATATATATATATATATATATATATATATATATATATATATATATATATATATATATATATATATATATATATATATATATATATATATATATATATATATATATATATATATATATATATATATATATATATATATATATATATATATATATATATATATATATATAAACAATAGTAATTGTGATTTAAAACCGTTTAAAATTTACTGCGATGCTACAGGTTCCTCGTGGCTGAGGGGAAGAAGCTTGGATTGGCGTTTAAGTCATCGTGGTTTCGATCCCAGATACGGGAAGCTAGTATGTCTTGCCACACTGATGAGGTCTGATAGAACGAAAAAGATCTGTCTGTGTACGACTATATATATATATATACAGGGTGTCTCAAAATAAATTCAATCCATTAATATGGTAATGATTTATTACAAAGACAAGTACAATAGCGGTCATTTGGAACATGTCTTGTAAAAATCCATTCCTTTAGCTATAGCCATCAATGTTTTTTTTTTTTAATTTTTATTATATCAGCTTCCAGGACATGCAATCTTTTTTTGAGTTTCTTGTATCAGTAATAAATCATTATCACATAAATGGGTTGCATCTATTTTGAGATAGTTTGAATGATTTTATTTCCAAAGAAATAGTGACGTAACATATTTCCCTCTCTTGTCCAATGCATTGTGATCGAGTGTTAATAGTTGGTAAATATACTATTTTCAAATCTGAAACAAAAAAGAACACAATATTATTATTATCAGAGTTATTAGCAGTCACGTGGATCCCGTATATAGTGAGACAATACATATATATATACAGACAGGGTGGAACGATAACATTGTCGCCCTAGAAAAGACGATATAATTCCATTTCCGTTTAATGAAAACCGGTTTTCTTTCCTTTTTTTTTTGTTTTTTTTTGTTGCAGATCATGTATTAGTTGGCCAGTTGTGTACAAATCCCTCGAACGATAGGAGCCTTTTATCATGTCTGAAACTGACACAATGTTCAACGAGGTGAGATCGGAGATGCGCCGCTGTACAACTCATGCTCTCTACAGATCCAAGCTATGACAACTGGACCATTGCCAGCACCCTCAAAATCCAAATCCAGACGCTACAACGCTTGAGGGCACAGCACAACGCATCGGAAGACCCTTTGAAGGTGTTGAAGCGGAAGGACACCCCCAGGAAGACGCAGACCAAGGAGTTCATCGAAAAGGTCCAGGCAATGATTGATGAAATTCTCCAGCGGCCTATTCGGCAGATTACCAGAGATGTAGGTGTCTCACACAAAACTGTGAATGCACGTGTGAAGGAGGACGAAGGGTAGGTCTTACAGGCACCAGACAAGCCAGATATTGACTGAGAAGACTAAGAACCTCAAGCTAATCCAGTCCGTCAGGCCCTCTCCTCCCCCGACCTGAAGCTGCTGGACTACTTCGTTTGGTCATACGTCGAGAACATCACCAACATGACCTCCCACAACACCAAAACCAGCCAATCGCCACCATCCACCGAGTATTTGCCGAGCTCCCGCCGGCGCTTGTGGAAAAGGCATGCTCCCAGTTCCGGATCCGTATAGAGGCGGTGATTGAGGCTGAAGGCGACTACATTGAATAGATGTCAGCTCTACTACATAATAAAGTTACCTGAATTGATTTTTTTAATAAAAGTTTTAAAATAAAGTTGTAGTGTTGTTTTCTTTAGGACAACAATTTTATCGTTACACCCTATATATATATATATATAAGTCTGGCTCATTGGCATAAAGGGTTAGAGTGTTCGCCAATGGTCCTGGAGACCGGGGTTCAATCCCAGGTTGAGTCATACCAAAGACTTTTAAAAATGGTACTTGATATCTCCTTGCTTAACACTTAGCATTATAACGTACGTATCAAGAGTAAAGTGGACTAATCCAGAGAAAGGAGTAACGCCTTCCCCTACCCCTTGGTGTAGTAGCTATTGAAAAGAGAGTCTTCGAGTTAACCTTGACTATGGTCGCCAAGTTTACTTACATTTATATATATATATATATATAATTAAAAAAGAGGATTAACCTAACACCGTCCACGGATTCAATATTTCGTTATATTGGACATAGAACTTCATCAGAATGAAGATGAATATTTCTAATGTTTAGCAATTGAGAAAATATTTCGCTCTTTCTCACTGAAATCAATCAACCTCTGCTGGTCAAATATCTGATGAAATTATATACGCCTGATGGCGCCCAGTCTTGACCATCTGGCCAGTCGGTCACAGCATAAAACCAATAACCTGATAGAACGAAACAGTCTGTCTGTGGATGACAATATATACGCTTCCCCATGGGGGTTGAGCACTCTGGTGAAGGAATTTTCGGTCGCCGCTTGAATAATGCAAAGCTCTTCGAAAGAATTGAGCACTCTGGTAGCCGATAAGGTATAAAAAATGTAAACAAACGGCTGCTGCTGTCGCTACATAAATACCTTGACTATTCCCTTAGCCAAACGTGGTACGCTTGTTGGCCGAGTTGTCTGAGACTTAGTTTAACGTAAAGTTGGATGGGTTTCGATCCCGGCTTCGAGCGTCCCACGTGTCTAGCCACACTGAAGAGTTCTGATAGAACGAAACAGTCTGTCTGTGGATGACAATATATATATATATATATATATATGTGTGTGATGAAACTGGAGGAAAAACTCATCCATGATTAAATTGTCATTATTAATTTATTTCAGCGAAGAATATAATTTTTATGTCCTCAGACAACGACATAAAATGAATAAGACAAACGCGGACTAAGAAAGAAGACATAAAGTTATATATTACAGAGAACAAATAATGCATTGTCACCATTGTATCTCTTTGCTGTTAAACTCCCATAGTGGATTACAATCACATGTTATATACCTATTGGAAGAGTCCAATGTGTATCGAAACAGATATGATACCACAACAATAATTTTTGTCTCTTCCGATGATATACGTGCTTAATTTGAAGGTGAAAACAGCAAATTTGGATTGCAGTATATATATATATATATATATATTAAGTTCAGGCGAAACGGAAAGTGAGTCAAAACAATAAAAGTATTTAAATATTAAAAAAAGTAAAAAGTTGGCGACTGTAGTCGAGCGCACCCCGAAGTCTCCCTTTTCAATAGCTACTACACCGAGGTGTAGGGGAGGGCGCTACTCCTTTCCCTGGATTACTCCACTTAACCCTACATACGTACCTTATAATGCTGAGTGTTAAGAAAGGAGGTATCAAGTACCATTTAAAAAAAAAAATCTTTGGGATGACTCGACCTGGACGATTGGCGAACACTCTACCGTCTTGGCCAATAAGCCGGTTAAAGAATTAAAAACCTAGAAAAAGGGTGTTCCGGTAGTTGACCTATCCCAAGATGAACGCATGTTGGATTTGTTGTAGCAGGTGCGATTTTTGCATAATGTTAACTTGTACATTTAATTATTATTTTTTTATTCTTCTAGTTACTCTATTATATGTGTTAATTCGGCCATAAAAGGAGTATATAACAATAGCCAAACATCGAGTACTCCCATAAATATACGAGAAGCATACGATAAGTTTCCAGACTTTTTTCGCATGGGCATTTTTATTGATAGTATACACATGAAACTCTAGTCCCCTTCGATGTAATCTCCCCCGGCTGCAATGCACTTTTTGTACAGTTCCAACAACTTCTCGAAGGCCTCATAGAAGTCCTCTTGTGTGAGCGTGTCCATGACCTTCGTCACATCCTCTTTCATCTCCTTTATTCTCTCATAACGACAGCCTCTGAGCTTAGGGAATAATCAAAAGTCACAAGGAGCAAGGTCTGGACTATAAGGAGGGTGAGGAACTGTCTTGATGCCCATCCTTGTCAAATAGTATGTGACAAGGATAGAGTTGTAGACTGGTGTATTGTCCTGGTGGAAATGCCACGGACCCGATTTGAAGAGTGCTGGCCTCTTCCGACGGAATCTCTTCCTGAACTCCCTTAAAGCCTCAACATAGTACCCCAATCCCTATCACTTTGGCCAATCAACTCTGGTGTATTGACTTCCTTACTCCTCCCACACCTCTCATCATTCCTCACAGACTCCCTGCCTACCTTGTATCTCTTATGTCACTCAAAAACTGATGCTCGATTCATGCAAGATGGTCTAAAAGCAGTCTGAAGCATTCCAAACGTTTCTATGGCATTTTTTCCAAGTTTAAAATACAATTTTATTGCATATCGTTCTTCTAAAGTGTCAGATTGCATTTTTGAAATTCACCATCTGTGACAATCAGGTCTTAGTAGGGTGTATTCCGATTCCTGCTGTATTTGTTCTTTTGAAGCTGAAATCATAATAATTGATCAGTCATCTCATAAGATGCAATAACATATTGAATTTTAAAGAGTCTACGATTATTTTAAATGCCCATTCGAAATGCCACTCGTACATGAAATCCTTCGTAAATTTTATACCCGAATAAACAACACCCAAAGTCTTCGAACACTGACTGGATATTACTGCTAGATATATATATAGCTGACGTGGTACGGTTTTTTGGCTGAGCGGTCTGATACTTAGTCTAACTTACCTGGCTTTGCTGGGCCTTCTGGCATTCGTACCGGATGGGGTATCGAAATCAATGGCAGATTCGAGGCCGAAAGGCCCCCAGCTTCGGCTAGGCCACCTTCGGGTGGACGAGCTGCAACCTTTGTCCCCTATGTATAGCACTAGACCTTGTTGTCTAGTTCTAGATATAACCCGGCATCTGTGCCTGGACCTAGATTTGGGTTCGTGAAACTGCTTGGCTCATTAGACCCACATTGCTTTAGTGAGTTAATGAGCAGCAGTGACCAGCAGGGTTCGAGTCTCGGCTCGTTCCCGACCTTCCCCTCCCCTTTATCCTCACTTTAATCGGCCTTCGGGCTTTTGACCTTCTGTCAAGTCCTGTCTGGAGGGAGGCTGCGACAAATAATTGATACTAAGTCTAACGTAACGTTGTGTCTCGCCACACTGAAGAGTTGTGATACAACGAATCGTCTCTCTGTGGATGACAATATATATGTATAGGGAGAAAAAGTTTTTTAAAAGTAATCCAAAAGTAATGAATTTATTACGAAGGAAAGTCGACGTTAAAACGTTTTGATTTTACTGAACCTTCATTAGGACTTTTAAGATGATGAAACAAGTGTTGAGGGAACAATGATGGATGTTTAATAAAATACAAAAACAGAAGGTGAAAATATACAAAGAAAGATCATACAACGGTTTAATCATTCAATCAGTGTTCTTTTTCGAAAAACTATCACGTGATTAAATATATGTTTAAATATATAGAACTTCGAGGGGATACGACGGATTAAAAAGAAGAAGAAGAAGAAGAAGAAGAAGAAGAAGAAAAGAAAAGAAGGAAAAAGAAGGAGAAAGAAAATAAAAGAAAGACTAGAGAAGAAGAGAAGAGTGACAAGAAAAGGAAAGAAAAAGAAAAAGAGAGAAGCGAAAACAGAGGAAAGGAAGGGGAAGAAAAGAAAAGAAAAGAGAAGAAAGAAAGAAAGAAAGAAAGAAAGAAAGAAAAAATTAAGAAAGAAATAATGGAGAGGAGGGAAAGAGAAGAAAAGAAAAGAAAAGAAAAAAAGGAAAAAAGGAAAAGTGGTAGAAAGAACAGAAAAAAGAAAAGAAGACAATAAAGAAAGAAGAAAATAAAGAAGAAGAAAAAATGAGAAGAAAAGAAAAGAAGGAAAAAGAAGAAAAAGAAAAAAGTAGAAAGAAAAGAAAAGAAAAGAAAGACGAAAGATGAAGAGAAGAGTGTGAAGAAAAGGAAAGAAAAAGAAAGAGAGAAAAGCGAAACCAGAGGAAAGGAAGGGGAAGAAAAGAAAAGAAAAGAAAAGAAAAGAAAGAAAGAAAGAAAGAAAGAAAGAAAGAAAAGCAAGGAGGGAAAGAAGAGAAAAAAAGGAAAAGAAAGGAAAAAAGGAAAAGAGGTAGAAAGAAAAGAAAAAGAAAAGAAAACAATAAAGAAAGAAGAAAAAAAGAAGAAAAAATGAGAAGAAAAGAAAAGAAGGAAAAAAAGAAAAGTAAAGACTAAAGATTAAGGGAAGAGTTAGAAGAAAAGGAAAGAAAAAGAAAGAGAGAGAGAAGCAACAACAGAAGAAAGAAAGAAAGAAAGAAAGAAAGAAAGAAAAAAGAAAGAACGGAGAGGAGGGAAAGAAAAGAAAAGAAAGGAAAAGAAAGGAAAAAAGGGAAAGAGGTAGAAAGAAAAGAAAAAGAAAAGAAAACAATAAAGAAAGAAGAAAAAAAGAAGAAAAAATGAGAAGAAAAGAAAAGAAGGAAAAAAAGAAAAGTAAAGACTAAAGATTAAGGGAAGAGTTAGAAGAAAAGGAAAGAAAAAGAAAGAGAGAGAGAAGCAACAACAGAAGAAAGAAAGAAAGAAAGAAAGAAAGAAAGAAAGAAAAAAAGAAAGAACGGAGAGGAGGGAAAGAAAAGAAAAGAAAGGAAAAGAAAGGAAAAAAGGGAAAGAGGTAGAAAGAAAAGAAAAAGAAAAGAAGAAAATAAAGAAGAAAAATTGAGAAGAAAAAGAAAGAAAAAAAATAGAGATAAGAGAAAAGTGTTGAAAGGAAAAAGAAGAAACGAAAAGAAAAGAAGCGAAAAGAAGAAAGGAAAAAGAAGAAAAAGAAGAAGTAGGAAGAAAAGAAAAGAAAGAAATTAAAGGAAAAGCGTTCGAAGAAAAGAAAAGAAAAGAGAAAAAAAGAAAGAAAAAAAAGAGAGAAAAAGAGACTAAAGTGAAGAAAAGAAAAGAAAAAAAGGAAAATGAAAAGAAAATAGACAGACTAACACATGTAAATTAATGACAATGAAAGGGTACTCCACATTCCCCAAATCTTCAAGGTGGGAGCCTCACTATCCGATTCTCATTGTCCTATCCGGACACTCGTTCATGGTAGGAAGAGCCTTGCCCCTCTGCAGAGATGTAGTTGGTGTATGCTACAGACCCAACCGACTAGGCAATGAAAAATGACAATACCCTGAAATGCATCCATTTGAATATGTAATTATTCAATTTTGTTCTATATCTAAATATTGCATTTATTAATCACTCTTTTTTTGTTCCATAAATATATTATTGATTTTAGGGAATGTTTGGTTTGGTTTGGTTTTATGGCACAGCAATCATTGTAGGTTATTTAATGCCAAATCCATTTTTACAGTTCGATTTCAAACAATTCAGTTTAGCATAAGTACACATTTTAGTTCTATTTGACCCATAGATAGGACCCTATCAGTTTCTACCACTGCAGGTCAGAGTGGACCTAGAAATGATGGCAATAAAGGGGTACTCCAAATTGTTTTATGTCATATCTAGGACACTCGTTGGGGAAGCCATATTGTTATATACTCATTATACAACTGCACGTATATGCGGAAACATAGTCAACAATATTGACGACTTCAATGAACGAACGAACACACTTCTTTATAAAAATATATCTCTCATACTTTATTCTCGAAAGGGTTGATGTTGGTTGCGTGTGAGAGGTGAGCTGGAGACGGCGACAGACTGCTACATATTGACCCAAAGTTCTTCTGACCATAGCAGCACTTCTTTCTCATCTTGGCTGGGTTTGCTCAACCGTGGGTAACTGAGGGCCCAAAGCCCTCTGTCTGCTGCTGGCTCTCACTTCGGTATCTTGCCTCCAACTGACTCCAACTGGCTCGAACCGTCTCGGACACCTGGTTATCTAATTGTCTTATGTCCACCTGCTTCTGTTGTTCTTCCGCTTATTTACACAGGTGCATCTCTTGATTGACGGCTCGGTCGAGGGTCAATATGTTACATTATCCCAATGCAGAGATGCAGCTGGTGTACTCTTTATCCCGCAACCGACTGGGCCATTTTGGGGATGTGCTTGACCAGATGTGAGACGTGAACAGCAAGCACTTGTACATTTCGTTCAAGCATCTAGTTGGCCTTTTTGGCAATACAGAGTTCAACAGAAATACCTCACCAAATTTGATTATTAACAATCATGGGTTGGACCGGTGAACACCGTACATTTGCTGGTGAATCGTCTTTTTAAGACTGGTGAATCTGTAATATCTACATATCGACCTTTTCCTGCTCATTTCTTGCCCAGTCGGAGTAAGACTCCCCCCCAACGAGTGTCCGGGATATATGACACTAAACAATCTGATGGTGAGGTTCCAGCAGTGCACGAGCTTTGGGGAATGCGGAGTACCCCTTCATTGCCATCGCTCCCAAGTCCACTCTGGCCCGAAGTGGCAGCACCTGATAAGGGTCCTATCTATGGGTTAAATAGAACTAAACCGTCTTTCTTTCACTATACTGATTTTTGCATTTAAACTGCGTATTTATGCTGAACTGAATTGTTTAAAATAGAACTGTTTTGACATTGGAACTGCGTACTAGTGATGAACTGATTTGCTTTAAATAGTATTGTTTTTGACGTCTAAACTGTACTTATGCTGAACTGAATTATCTGAAATAAAACTGTTTGACATTTAACTCTGTGTATTGCCTAGTCGGCTGGGGCTGTAGAATACACTGACTGCTTCTCTGCAGAGGGGTAAGACTCCCCCGCAACGAGTGTCCTGGATATGACACTAAACAATCTGATGGTGAGGTTCCAGCAATGCTGTAGCTTTGGGGAATTGGGAGTACCCCTTCATTGCCATCGCTCCCAGGTCCACACCGGCCTGGAGTGGTAGCACCTGATAAGGGTCCTATCTATGGGTTAAATAGAACAAACAGCATACTTGTACTAAACTGAATTGTTTGAGTAAACTGAATAGCTTGAAATAGAAATATTTTTACACTTAAACTGTACTGCGTGCTTATGCTTAACTGAATTATTTGAAATAGAACTGTTTTTAGACATTACAACTGTATTTACACTTAACTGAATTGTTACATATAACTACTTGAATAGTTTGAAAATGAAATTATTTTGACAATTAAACTGTGTACTTATGCTAAACTGAATTGTTTTAAATAGAACAGATTATTTACATAAAATTGATTTGGCGTTCAATAACCTACAAAGGTTGATATGCCATAAAACCCATCAAACCAACCAACCAACCAACCAACCAACCTGCTCATTTTATGTTACGTCGAAATAATGCTGTTCAGGAGAAAAAAATCGATACTGCTAGGTGTTGAAAATTCTATCCGTAACAGTATCATTCCGACATAATATAAGATAAGCACGAAAAGCTCTCTGTGTCACAATGAGAGATTCACCAATTTTAAAAAAAAAGTTTCAACATCAAATACACGCTCTGCTCCGGCTCCAGCAAATATCGTAACTGATCATATATAAACAAAATATAAAAAGATATTAGCTACCATTACCGCTTGCCTAATTTTTCTTGCAATATACAGATGGCAGTTTGAAATATGGAAGGTATTTCTGTTGAATCCTGTATTACGTCACATCATTTAATGTTTGTTCATAGGGGGACAGAGTTTGAATATTTTTGAATATCACAGATAAGTCACTCCAGAACAATATCTCTATGAAAAACCCGGCAAATTTTTCCTATTTCCTGATTCTGAATATCATTGTCATCCAATTGTCCACACGCCATCAGTGTTTCTTTTAAACCGACTTTGTATGTTTTTGTGTTAGTGTTGGTTTTCATTTCGCCTTTTCTCTGTGTAAATCATATTGTAATATAATGGCCAAGGGATTTCGTTTTATATATCTTACCTTTGGGTTTTAGTTAGGCTGAGAACCTTTCGGCTCAGCACATGGATTAGTTAGGTGCAAACTTGAGCGCATGTGTTAACGCACGCGCGGGGAGGATGTATCGTTCACAGATGTCAAAATAAAAATCCCAGGACCAGGAGATGTGAATGACGTCATGCACCGGAAGCGCGCGCGGAAGATTTTGAGGATTTTGAAAAAGTCATTTGAGTTGAGAACTAGACACCGAACGAGAAGGGCTCGCAGAGGCCAGACGAATTTGCGCGCTACGGGCGCCGTACGAGATGTTACAATATATCATTCAGACGTTACCCTACAGTTTTGTCACAAATACTAACTTCTTTTTCCATCCTATTTTTTTTTCTTTGTTTTTATTGTACACTTTCATTTTAAAGGGATTTTCCTTTCAGTTTTCTATCCTGACTATTTGATGTATTTTGTGTTCTACCAGTACGTTTTTTATTTTTAACCACCCCATTTCTTTTATATTTGCGCCAAATTTTAGACACGACTGACAAAGAATTTTAAAGTCTTCTAACAGATTCGATTCAGACTGGTTTTTAGGTGGAACCTGTCTTTCAGCTTTGTTGTCGACTGCTCTTCAAAAAAACGTTTATTCTATTCCAAGTGCTTTCGGCTAATCTATGATCCAGTTTATGTGGCGTTTTCAGAAAATATCATAATATATTTTTTTTAAGATTTTATTGCAATTAAAGTTTGCATAAGAAGTAAACTTTTAATACAAATTACAATTTTTGTTTTTAATTGCTAACCATGGACATTTGTGTCAGGTTTAAAAAAGATCTTCTGGATTTGTTTTCTTGCTTTTAGAATTAATTTTTCAAATATTTTCAGTCTTTGAAATACAATTGAATCTTCTGTGTAACATTTAAGTATTAAACAGTATGTTCCTCAGAGGGGATGATAGTTTTTCATATTAGTTTATATCAACCTTGGGCAAACAGCGGTCGCTAACCGCATGTGGCGCATTTTGCTTTTGGAATGGCCTACCTAATTTCACGAGAAAAATAACTTTTATTAAAATATGTGCCTATAATTTAAAGAAAATGTTTTTATGATCAGAAACCCATCTTTTTGCTCATGAATCAGAAAGCAAAATAAATAATGTAATTGCACAATCAATAGTGGCGTAATTATAACAATGGCACCTTATTGTAACATTGTGGGTTTCTGTGACCGACAATGGGAGTTTAATACCCAGAAGAAAGAGACGAAGTCAATGTGGATTATAGAAGACTATAGAAAATAAACAACAATTGTATAAAAGCTTTTGCACAAACAGTGTCGAAAAAAAACCCTTTGGTTATTCTATCATGAAAATTTCTGCTACAGGATCGGTGTTTGAATAATATTAATCAAAAGAATTGTCAAATATTGGAATTATTTGCTGAGAGATGAAAATTGTTATTGTTGTTAAAAGATTTTAAAATTCGGTTAATGGGGAAAATGCAGTCACATCGAAGGTCATTGCTATGAAAAAGGAAATTTTATTTCATTTGAACATGAAAACAAAATATTGTTAGTTCAAAGTTAGCTAACTAATCAAAAGATTTCTCAAGATAATTTATGTCCAGAATTCGGTTTGAAATTTACGTGGTAGATTCAATAAGTTTCCAGACTTTTTGGTACAGGCATTTAAAATTGTTGTAGACCCTTGAAAATTCAGTAAGTTATTGCTATACAACTTATGAGATGACTGACCAATTTTTATGATTTAAGCTACAAAGAAACAGCTACAGCAGCAATTGAAATACATCCTACTAAAGCCTGATTGTCACAGCTGGTGAATTTCAAAAATGCAATCTGACATTTTAGAAGAACGATATGCAACAGAATTCTGTCTAAGACTTGGAAAAAATGCTACAAAAACGTAGGGAATGCTTCAGACTGCTTTTCGACAACCTTGCATGAATCAAGCATCAGTTTTTGAGTGGCATAAGAGATTCAAGGAAGGCAGGGAGTCTGTGAGGGGTGGGAGGAGTAAGAAAGTCAATACACTAGAGTCGATTGATTCGCCAAAGGGTTAGAATTAGGGGTAGGGTTACTATGTGGAGGTTTTAAGGGACTCCAGGAAGAGATTCCGTCGGAAGAGCCAGCACTCTTCAAATCGGGTCAGTGGCATTTCCAGCAGGACAATGCACCAGTCCACAACTCTATCCTTTTCGCAGATTATTTAACCAAGATGGGCATCAAGACATCATCCCTATAGTCCAGACCTTGCTCCCCGTGACTTTTGGTTATTTTCTAAGCTCAGAGTCTGTCATTATGAGACAAATGAGGAGATGAAAGACACTGTGACGAAGGACATTGACACGCCCACACAAGAGGACTTCCATGGGGCCTTCCAGAAGTTGTTGGAAGGGTACAACAAGTGGATTTCAGCCGGAGGAGATTACATCGAATGGCACTAGAGTCTCATGTGTGTACTATCAATAAAAGTGCCCATACGAAAAAAGTCTGGAAACTTATTTAATGATCCTCGTACTTCGGCCTTTTGAACGAAATGTCCTAACCAAGTTATCAGAATATATCAATTAAACCACGCGAGAAACAAGTTCAGATCGATTGGGAAGTCAGTTTGAAGTTTAACGTAATGAAATATAGTCAGAACTGGAGATACCTGGGAGACGTGACGAGATTAGCTGGAAGACGGGTATGAAGGAATTATCCATATTCCCTAAACCCCTACAACTGGAGCCTCACTATCATCTGCTTGTGAGACCCGGGAGATAAAATGAAAAAAAAAAAAAAAAACAGACGCAGGTAGATCGATTGAGGGAGAGATTTTAGACTGCATTTGACGAGGCAGAGCCCCACCCCCCGCCAATTCTGAACAACTAGCTCTTGCAACTTTCTACCGAAGTAGAAGATAGAAAGGAAATAAATCTGTGTCGGCCTCTGAAAGAATCATATTATGTAAAAAATTGAAGGATAATTTAAAAAATACACACTAAACACTAATATTATCGTAAAGGTGTGTTGTTTTGTTTTTGGTCGGAGATGTTCTTTTCTTTTTTTTTTATCTTACGAAACTGTCTAATTGGTAAAACGGATTATGGTTTATTCACTGTCAAAACATGGGGGGATAGCGGATTAACCCCACTTGATCAAGGAATTTCCTGACACAGACAGACAAGGATACAATCCCAAGAATAAACTCTGTATTTGACAAAGCGATGCCCGTCACGACTTGCTATATATACTATATATATATAACGCTATCACCATCATCATCATGTCGTGCCGCCAGCACGGATATCCCTGACCCTCTTTCGCCACTTCTCACTATCATTCATCGCTTTTGACAGGTCTTTACGGTTACATCCCGTATCCTCACATAGCTGCTGTATGTATGTTCGTGCTGGTCGTCCTGCTTTTGCTTGGCCATATGCGGTGGTCCATAGGAGTACATCACTGATGAGTTCGTCCTTGCTTCTCCAGCAGTGTCCTGCGTGTCTGGTTCGTCTAACTTGTATAGTTTTCGTGATGGGAGGAAAGTGGCCGTATAGTTGCTGTCTTGTGGGGTGCTGTCGCCAGGACTTGTTCAATATTGCTCTCAATATTCTTGTGTAATTGTATAACGCTATCAATAGTGACGTAATTACGTCAATTGTCCCATCAAGAATGAGTTAATTGTGTCAAATGCAAGGCTGGGTGATAAGACTCCCCTAAAAATTGGGATGTTATGGATATGGCATGAAACTGCATCCGGTCGTGTGGCTACAGCTTTGAAGAATTTGAGAGAGTGGACTAACCGCTTTTTTACCATTACTCTCAGCTCCATCCTGAGCTGGAATTGTAATAAGTGCTGGAGTCCTTTCTATGGGTGAAATTGATCTGCGTTAATTAATTCTGTTACCAGTGAAAATGTTAAAGCTTAGAAATATAGATGGTTGGTTGGTCGGCTTTTAAAGAAAATGAACTCATGTAGGATATTTTATGCCAAAATCCGGTTAAATGTTCAGCTCTTGAATGATTTTCTTGTCCTGAAAGAATTACTCCCAACTCTGGTTTAACCAGAACGAATATTACATATATATATATGTATATATATATATATATATATATATATATATATAGTATTATTCGGTCCAGTTAAACCAGAGTTGGGAGTAATTCCTTCAGGACAAGAAAATCATTCAAGAGCTGAACATTTAAATTTTCCTGGTGAATTAATAGCAAGATGTAGACATAAGGCTAAATTTAAACTATAGACTAATAATTTAAAAAAAAAACATAGAAATAAATTGTGAATCAAGGAAAAAAAATGTATCCAATATACGGTCATGAAAAAAATAGGTAACTGAGGAAATAGACTCGAAATTAATATAAGTATTAATATTTCCCTTACAAAAATTTATTATATAAACAAAACACATAAAAGTTACTTATCGAAGTTAATAAAAAAAGAAAATAAATAAAATAAATAAAAAAGTTAAATTACCATAATTCCAACCGACGGTAAAATTAGGAAAATAGATAAAATAAATAAGTAAATAAAAAAACGGAAATTTAATAAAACGAGGAGGTAACTCTTCACCTCTCTTCCCCCAACCCTGTATCTATTCTGTTTTATTTTATCCATAAGATCTGAAGAAATCCTGTTATATTTTTCTTTGTGTTTTTGGTTTACATCAGAAACGCAAAACAGGATGGAAATAAATTTATAATCCTAAAATAACCGGTCTTTGGTTTTTTCTTTAAAGAAAGTATATATATATATATATATACATGTAAGATTTGTAAACGAATAGTTTGTTGGAAACATTTTTAAATGAGCCAGAGCTCATTTGTTTGCACACAATATTGTCTAATACTAATAAATCAATGTCAGTAATTTTGGGGGTCACTGAGCTAAATGGTTTCCAGTATTATACATGATTAGATACATGTATGGGACCCTAACAGGCACAACCACTCCGACCCAGAGTGGACCTGAGAATAATGAGTATAAAGGAATTATCCACATTCCCTAAACCCCTAAAACTGGAGTCTCACTATCAGATGCAGTTTAGTGTCATATCCAGGACACCCTTTAGTGGAGGGGGTCTTACTCCTCTGTAGAGAAGCAGTTGGTGTATTCTACAGACCCTCTCCAAGCTGACTGGGCTCTAAAAATATAGGAACGTATTGGGACGTTTGATTCTCTTTTTATAGAATACCGTTTTTTGTGAGTTCGATTCTCATTGAAAGCCCCATATCTCTGCCCTTATGCCAAAACTAAGCTTAGTAAATACCGTTATACACATACCCAGCATGCAATATTGATAGAACAAGAATTTAAAGTTCTAAAACAGTCAAGTTAAAAGACATTGATTTATTCGAATCCAGTGGAAGACGTTGATTGACGCCTCAGGTGGAATAGTTAGCAAGGTAGACTATCAAACCTTCAAGAATGAGTTAAAATCTTTGTGGATTCCCAATTCACGCGGCCTTGTGCCACATCTGAGCAAAAAGTTTAGCAAATTACAACTCAGTTCAAGAATTAGACTTTTGCTACTAAAGCCCCTCGGTATTTTAGGCCGTCGGGCATTGCCTAAATGCTCGACCCCTCAGTCGGTCCTTGCCCAGAAAAGCGTATCAATCGGCAAAAAAAAAAAAGAAAAGAAATTGAGCCACTTTCAACAGTTCAGATCTGACAAACGTTCTTGCCAATATAAAATGAGAGGATATTTTTCTTTGGTTCAAACAGTTGATTTAAACCCTGGGTCATAAGAACTTGTGAGGAAACGCTTGAAACGGCAATGTGTATAGGAAGCATCAAGGGACGACGTCAGATTCCATGACTGATAAACGAAATCAAAAACAGTCGGTCAAGGGAGATAACCACTGCACCTTTATCGACCAAGAAAAAGAGAAACGGACAAGATGAAAGGCCAAAGACAATCGCTTATTGATTATAACATTATCGATCAGGCTAAACAGAAAGGATGATAGATGAATGGTGGGTTGGGGATGTGATGTACAATGGCGTTGCCGACTTCCTGTTCTTGCACGTCTGTCGAAAAGACAAGGAAGGAAACTGGTCACAGTTTCTGATAAGGGAGATTAGGATGGAGATTCGGCTGGATAGTTAGGAAGGGGAAATGTTCGGGTTTGGTAGAACTGGATGGTAAAATTCTACACAAATACCAAGGTTACACTGGTGATTGTTCATTAACTTCTTCTTCTTCCCCTTTTCTTCTTCTTCTTCTTCATTGTTTTTTCTCTCTTAACTTTTTCTTCTTCTTCCTCTCATTCTTCTTATTCCCCTTCTCTTATTTTTACAGTCCCTATAATAGTTTATTTATAATTGACTATAGTAGCCTGGCCTAATGAGTCGAGTGTTCGCCAATGGTCCGGGAGACCGGGGTTCAATCCCAGGTCGAGTCATACCAAAGACTCAAAAATTGGTACTTGATGCCGCTTTGCTTAGCACTCAGCATTATAAAGTAAGGGGCAAAGGTAGACAGGAGCAATCCAGGGAATGGGGTAGCGCCCTACCCTTGGTGTAGTAGCTATTGAAAAGGGAGCCTTCGGGTCACCCTCGAGTAGGGTCGCCAACTTTACTTACTTTTTACTTACTAGTAGTAGCCTTTAAATCGATATCGATCCACTTCCTTCTTAAGGAATTTATATTGTGACCTACATCAAAATAAGATTTAAAGAAGAAATAAGAGGAAGTATTCTATAATTAACGAAACGGAAAATTGAATTGCTGAGTCGCGTTCAAATTTTGGACGTAACAGTTTAATATTTATTTTGGCACTTGAAACTACTCAATAAAATATACACTTGTTAATGTTTGTATGGCATATATTAATTGGAAAGACGGGGTTCTTTTGCCCTCATTAGCCAGAACACTATGAATATGAAATGTCTGAATTCCAAAGTCTAAATTACCCACTAAATCCCGTTAAACGTACTTAAGATTTGTACAGCATCATTATCACCAATTCTATTTTCTCCAAAAAAATCTGTGAGGCAAAAAGATATCAATAATTCATATTCAACAGTTATTTCTTTTTAGTTAGTACAAAAAGAAATACCATACGGTTCCTTGTAAATCGGTAATTGTTTTTGGAATAGTTTTTTTGTTTGTGTTTTCAAGAGCCATTACCACTTCTGTTTTAGCAGAAGATCTCTCTGCGATCAGAGTTAACAAGAGTGAACGCCGATTAATATATTTCAAACTAGTCGGCGAAATGCTTTTTTCCATAGGCAAGAGCTATCGCAATTATGCTATAAATATTTCACTGTAAAGTATCGCTGATTTACTGTAATTTATATATAAATGTATAATGCTTAAACATACGCGGTGCCTTCAATAAGTTTGGAGACTTTTTGGTACAGGCATTTAAAATTGTCGTAGACTCTTGAAAATTCACTATGTTATTGCTATTTATCTTATGAGATGATTGACCAATTCTTATGATTTCAGGTTCAAATGAACTGCTACAGCAGGAATTGGAATACACCCTACTAAAGCCTGATTGTCACAGATGGTGAATTTCAAAAATGCAATCTGGACGGGAGGACACTTCAGAAGAACGATATGCAATAAAATTCTATTTTGAACTTGGAAAAAATGCCTCTGGACCATCTTGCATGAATCGAGCATCAGTTTTTGAGTTGTATAAAAGATTCAAGGAAGGCAAGAAGTCTGTGAGGGGGGATGAGAGGTGTTGAGGGAGTAAGGAAGTCAATACGCCAGAGTTGATCGGCCAAAGAGTTAGGGTTACTATGTTGAGGTTTTAAGGGAGTTCAGCAAGAGATTCCGTCGGAAGAGGCCAGCACTCTTCAAATCGGGTCAGTGGCATTTCCACCAGGGCAATACACCAGTCCACAACTCCATCCTTGTCAGAGACTATTTGACAACGATGGGCATCAAGACAGTTCCTCAGCCTCACTATAGTCCAGAACTTGCTCCCAGTGACATTTGCTTATTCCTTCAGCTCAGAGGCTGTCGTTATGAGACAATTGAGGAGATGAAAGAGGCTGTGACGAAGGTCATTGACACGCTCACACAAGAGGACTTCCATGGAGCCTTCTAGAAGTTGTTGGAACGGTACAACAAGTGCATTGCAGCCGGAGGAGATTACTTGGAAAGGGACTAGAGTTTCATGTATGTACTATCAACAAAAGTACCCATACGAAAAAAGTCTGGAAACTTATTTAATGATCTTCGTAATAAAAAATCATCAGTTTGAGTTGCTGTGAAAAATTTGGAAGGAGTGAAGTGATAATCCAAAAGGATACAAGACTTGGTATAACTTCCATTCCAGTATATCTAAAAATATAATGTTGTATATGATTTAAATGCTTGGTAAGTATCAGGTCTGGAGGGTAGAGAGCACCTGTTAAAAAAGGTCTTGCTTAATGTCTTTGTTGTCATGTGGCATATAATTTTACCACCAGAACGATGAAAATCTAACAGTACTGAGAAACAGTTTAAAAATTAATAATAATAGGAACATGAATGTGACAATCATACCAATTCTTATTGGCGCTTTTGTCACGGTAACTAAAGGATTATTAAAGGGCCTGGAAGATTCTGAAGTTGGCGGCCGAGTGGACCCCATCCAAATAACAGCACTATTGAAAACGGCCAGAATACTGAGAAGAGTCCTGGAGACTTAGGAAGACTTGCTGTCACTCAATCTCCAGTGAAAGACCATCAGCTTACGCTTATGTGAAAAACTCTAATGAGTAATAATAATAATAATAATAACACCGTAAGAACCAACCATATCAAAGCGAGAATAGATAAGACGCAAAAAAATAGCAAATGTAGGCTATGCAGTGACTAAGATGAAACCATCAATCACATAATAAGTGAATGTAGCAAATTAGCATAGAAGGAATATAAGACAAGACACGACTGAGTGGGGAAGGTGATCTACAAGGAATTGTGCAAGAAATCGAAATTTCACCATATGGTATATGCACGAACGAGCACCTGTCCTAGAAAATGATACACATAAACTCCTATGGGACTTTGACATACAGACGGATCACCTAATCTCGACCAGATGACCAAACCTAATAATAATCAACAACAACAAAAAAGAGAATTTGCAAAATTATGGAATTTGTTGTTCCGGCTGACCACAGAATAAAACTGAAAGAATGTGAAAATAAGGATAAATACCTCAACTTTGCTAGGGAATTTTAAAAAATTGGAACATGAAGGTGACAATTAAACCAATTGTGATTGGTGCGTTGGGAACAGTAACTAAAGGATTACTAAAGGGACCGGAGGACTTGGAAGATGGCGGACGAGTGGAGACCATCCAAACTACAGCATTATTGAGAACGGTCAGAATACCGAGAAGAGTCCTGGAGACTTGAAGAGACTTGTTTTCACTCAAACTCAAGTGAGATACCATCAGCTTACGCGAATGTGAAAAACTCTAATAAGTAAATAATAATAATTATTATCAATCGACAAACAAGCAAAATCTTACATGAGAACAAGGAAGACAAGACAGAATACATGTGCCTCAATACAAAAAAAAAAAAAGAATAGGCAACGTCACCACACTTAAGGGTGGGCCTTTCAAATTCGTGGACAATTTCATCTACCTCGGTAGCAGCGTCTCATCAACCGATAAAAGAAAATGCAGTTTTTTCCAAGCAGCGGCCGTGTCGATACTGCTATATTGATGCACCCCACGGACGTTAACTTGACGGTAATTACACAAGAATGCTGCGAGCTGGATTGAATAAATCCTGGAAGCAACATTCCACAAACCAGTAGCTGTACGGCCACCTACTACTCATCACCAAAACAAGACGAACTAGTTATGCAGAACACTGCGAGAGAAGTAAGGACCAACTCATAAGCGATATGCTCTAATGGACCCTCTCACATTGGACGTGCAAATATAGGACGACCTGCGAGAACCTATATACAACAGTTCAGTGCCGATAAGGGATGTGGCGTGGAAGACTTCCCGGGAGCGACAGAGACGGGTGGCGAGAGAGGGTCAGGGAGATCCGTGCTAGCAGTGTGACATGATGATGATGATGATAGATATGGGAAAGTTTTTAGGCGTAAGCCTTTATTCTTGAATCAGTTTTCTTTTTACGAACCATTTCAGCTCTTTATGTCAAACTTTTATTTATTTTTATTTTTCCTTCTTTTTTTCATGATTCTGATCCTAAAGTGATTTTCACGTCTATCTTTTTAGCGCTGTTTCTCGCTCCACCATATTGTATGAATCTAAACATCTGTTACGGGGAAAACTTGATCGCAAGTAACAAAACGAAGACTGTCGATGAAAATAGTTCGAAGAAAAGCAAAGAACACGCGATTGAAAATGGGTGGAGGAGCGACTGCTTGGTGGCGAGGACCCGACCCCCTAGAAAAGCATGAATGGTGATATGGCTGGCAGGACTGACCGGCCGTCTGCTTATATAGACGGTTGGATGATTTCGAAGTGGACTCAGGGGCAAAGCAACTAATCAAGTTAGTGGAAAACACAATTGGTGGTCGGTCGTGCGGCTTAATACTCTACCAGGACAGTCACAGTAAAGTGTGCTCAAGAATTAGTGGGGACGGTTTTCGATGGACACGACATTCAGAATGTTGTGGGGCGATGGGCAAGGTCTGGAACTGTGGGGATGGTGTAACTGGTGGTGCCTGAAGTTAAAATCGGTAGTGGTATTGACACGATGGACCAACGAATTATTATTATTATTATTATTATTATTATTATTATTATTATTATAGGATCTATTGCTGCAACTGAATTAATATTGAGAAACGAATTTAGAAAACAACACAGTTTTTATAACATATTGGCTCATTTTTCTCAGTTTTGTCTACAGTGTCTACTTGGTGAAAAGTGCCAACAAGCTCATCTATACATCTATCACAACTGCTATCTATCTATCTATCTATCTATCTATCTATCTATCTCATTCTGTTCATATCTATCTATCTATCTATCAATTACACTCACACACCCCAAAACACACCTGTCCATACGCAGACACTCATAAATCAATCAATCTATCTATCTATCTATCTATCTATCTCAGTCAGTTCATATCTATCTATCTATCTCATTCTGTTCATATCTATCTATCTATCTATTAATTACACTCACACACCCCAAAACACACCTGCCCATACACAGACACTCATAAATCTATCTATCTATCTATCTATCTATCCACTACTCTTCAAATATAACTATTTATCTATCACTCGTTAAATCTATTATTTTTCTATCACTTCAAATCAATATCCCAGCTATGGATTGATTAGTACTATAACTGGTCTTCAAAAATGCTATTGCCATTGAATAATCAGCGAAGGTTGATATTTCTTTAAACAAAGAAACCAGAACCAGAGTCTAGCTATCTGTCTGTTTGTCTCCATTCAAATCTTGTATATTTTAGTTATTATTACTTTCACACAAAAAGAGTTTTTTCAAGCATCTATCTCATTCAAGTTCTATCTATCTATCTATCTATCTATCTATCTATCTATCTATCTATCTCAGTCTCTTCACTATCTATCTATCTATCTATCTGTCTGTCTCCAATGCTGCGCATATCTATCTATCTATCTATCTATCTATCTATCTATCCCAATTTCAGCCAATGTCAATCTCTCTCTCGGTTTCTTTCTTTCTTTCTTTCTTTCTTTCTTTCTTTTTTTCTTTCTTTCTTTAAGTTTATTCTATCTATCTATCTATCTATCTCAGTTTCTTTCTTTTTCTTTCTTTCTTTCTTTCTTTCTTTCTTTCTTTCAGTTTATTCTATCTATCTATCTATCTATTGATTACACTCACACACCCCAAAACATACCTACCCATACACACACTCACAGAATCTATCTATCTATCTATCTATCTATCTATCTATCTATCTATCTATTACTGTTCAAATATATCTATTTTCATATCAGTTTATATATATATATATATATATATATAGAGAGAGAGAGAGAGAGGCAGCAAATTGTTATCTAGACAAGTTCTGCCTCTTTTTTATGATCTTCGAGAAAAAACGTTCAAGTCTTCTTAATATCCTTCGTATTTCCATGTCGAGATGATGGAGAAAAAAGCCCAAGCGCTTTCAACCATTTCACTGGCCATCTTCCGGGAAGTGTTAAATTGTTTGTTGTTTGGAAAATTGTGAGTTTTATATTTTATATGTTTTATAATAAATTATGGATGGAGTTTAACACTACCCCCGAAGATGACCGGCGAAATAGTCAAGAGTGCTAGGGCTAATATAGGGTTTTTTCTCGACCATACGACCCGGAAATACGAAGAACAGTAAGAAGACTTGAATGTCAAAGCTCGAAGTTCTTAACAAAGAGGCAGTCCATGGTGTTTTACAGAACGTGTCTATATACGAAGTGCGTACGATAAGTTTCTAGACTTTTTTCGTATGGACATTTAAAATTGTCGTAGACCCTTGAAAATTCACCAAGTTATTGCTATACGGCTTATGAGATGAATGACCAATTTTCATGATTTCACGTTCAAATGAACAGCTACAGCAGGAATTCAAATACACCCTACTAAAGCCTGATTGTCACAGCTGGTGAATTTCAGAAATGCAATCTGACTCTTTAGAAGAACGATATGCAATAGAATTCTGTTTTAAACTTGGAAAAAATGCTACCACAGAAACGTAGGGAATGCTTCAGACTGCTTTTCGACCATCTTGCATGAATCGAGCATCAGTTTTTGAGTGGCATAAGAGATTCAAGGAAGGCAGGGAGTCTGTAAGGGGTAATGAGAGGTGTGCGAAGAGTAAGAAAGTCAATACACCAGAGTCGACTGATGGGCCAAAGGGTTAGGGTTAGGGTTAGGGTTACTATGTGGAGGGAGTTCAGGAAGAGATTCCTAGGGAAGAGGCCAGCACTCTTCAAATCGGGTCAGTGGCATTTCTTGCAGGACAATGCACCAGTCCACAACTCTATCCTTGTTACAGACTATTTGACCAAGATGGGCATCAAGACAGTTCCCCATCCTCCCTATAGTCCAGACTTCGCTCCCTGTGACTTTTAAACTTAGAAAAAATGCCACAGAAACACATTGAATGCTTCAGACTGCTTTTCGACCATCTTGCATGAATCGAGCATCAGTTCTTGAGTGGCATAAGAGATTCAAGGAAGGCATGGAGTTTGTGAGGGATGATGAGAGGTGTGGGAGGAGTAAGGAAATCAGAACATCAGAGTTGATTGACCAAATAAAGAATTTCATAGATAAGGACCGTCGTGTGTCTATAGAGACAATAAGTGCACAGTATGGGAACTGTACACACAATTATTCACGAGGAACTGAAGGTTCGGAAGATTTGCGTGAAGTTTGTCCTAATGGTGCTCAGAGAAGATAAGAAAGAAAGACTTTGTCATGACAGTAGGGAGATGGTCGAGCTAATCAATTCAGATCTCGTAGTTCTTGATGCTCTGGTGACCTGCGATGAAAGCTGGATCTACTGCTATGACCCAGAGACCAAGAGACAGAGTTCCCAATTGAAGCATGCTGGCTCTCCCAGACCCAAGAAGGCCAGACAGAACAAATCCACCCACAAACTTTTGACATAAAGATGTATAGCAATAACATACTGAACTTTCAACAGTGTATGACAATTTTAAATGCCAGCACAAAAAAAAAACGGAAACTTATTGAATGCACCAGGTATATATAATTTGTAAACACATTTTGTTGATAAAGTTTTTTAAACGATTTTAAGCTCATTCTTTGGCGCACAGTTAAATTGTTGCAAGTATTGCTATGTAACACTAACAATTCAATTAATCATTAGTCATTTGTTTACACACTGTTAAATGATCAAACAGTTCTATTTCTATCAATTTAATTTAGCATAATTCATTTGTTTGCACTCAGCTTAAATTTCAAATGGTTCTGATTGACCTATAAACCTAAAGACCCTATCAGGTGCTACCAATCCGAGCTAAAAGGAACGTGAGAGCGATGGCAATGAAGGAGTACTCCGCATCCTCCTAGACTCCAGCATTAAGGGAGATTCACTATCAGATTGTTTAATGTCATAACCAGGACACTCATTAGTAGGTGGGTCTAACCCCTCGGCAGTGATGTAGTTGGTTTATTCTACGGCCCCATAAGCCGGGGCTGGATCGATTTTTGCTTTCTGCTAATTTTCACTGAAGTTTGAGCGACAGCAAGTCATCTCATTTCCCTACGACTATTCTAAGTAATCTTGTTCATCTTAGTAGTGTTGTGGTCTTGATAGCCAAGACTGTCACAATTCTTCTACTCTCTTGATTCTACAGTCTCTTTTTCGGGTTCTATTGCATCGTTCCAAGTGCTCCAACTATGATAAGTATTACTGTCACATTGCAGTTCCATAATTTCACAAGTTTTCTTGCTATCCTTTACTTTCACTCATATCATTTTCCAGGACACTTTATACTTGTCTGTATGTTTAAACTTTAGTCGTTTGCTCAATTCCCAGTGGGTTTCTATTCTTACCCATTAATATTTTCTCTTCCATACCTATGCCATCTTGCAGTATTCGTTCAGTAGTTCCCTGTTTCATTCATCTTTATCTTTTCACATAGGCTACACTTGTGATTCTCCTGGGACAATTTAAGCCTTTATATTAGCTTTTTATGTGATTCAGTTTTTCTTTTAAAGTTTTTCCTTCTCAGTCTTATCCATCAGCAAGTCAACGCATGAGCTATTTCCATAGTTTTTCTTCTTAAATATTCGTATATTTGCTTTTCTTCCCATTTAGAGTTTCTAAATTCAGTCATTCCTGTTTGTCATTCTGGTTGTCTTTCACTAAAGGATAAGTGACAGCAAGTCTCCACACGTCTCCTGGACTCTTCTCTGTATTCAAGTTAATCGCATATATGATTTCCATTCTCTCACATAGTGACAATTCCTCCAGACAAACGTTCCGAGTGCACCAAATACAACAGGTATTACCTTGTCCCTTATGATCCACAGCTTTTTCTGTTCTTTTCCAAAGTTTAAGAATCTGCTTATTTTTTTCGTTTTATTTTATTTTAACTCTGTGGTCCATCAGAACGTCAAATTCCTCAAGATGGTAAGTTCTCTTTTTTTCGTTAATCTGGGAATAGATAATCCATCTGCATCTCAAAATCCCACATAAGGTTTTGCGTCACATTCTCTCAGACAGGTTCTGGTTTGAGCATATCCCATTTGGTAGTATGGTCGAAATTCAATCTCGTTAAAACCCACTGGACAACAACCTTTCTCACCCATTCATGTCAAATCTTGTATTCTTTTGGTGCAAGTTTGCTTCGATTATTATTATTATCATTAGAGTTTTTCACATCAGCGTTAGCTAATGGTCTTTCACTGGAGTTTGAGTGACAGCAAGTCTCCTCAAGTCTCCAGGACTCTTCTCAGTATTCTGGCCGTTCTCAATAATGTAGTCGTTTGGATGGTCTCCACTCGTCCGCACACCTCCAAATCCTCCAGTTCCTTTAGTAATCCTTTTGTTACTGTTCCAAACGTACCAATTACAATTGGTATAAATGTCACCTTCATGTTCCCTAGTTTTTTAGGTTCCCTAGCAAAGTCGAGGTACTTATCCTTCTTTTCACTTTCTTTCAATTTTATTGTGGTTAACAGGGACAGCAAAGTCGACAATTTTGAATATTCTCCCTTTTTTGTTGATTATTATTAGGTCTAGTCTTCTGGCCGAGCTTAGGTGATCCGTGTGTATGTCAAAGTCCCATAGGAGTTTATGTCTGTCATTATTATTATTATTATTATTATTATTATTATTATTATTTGCAAAATTTTTTTACACCAGTTTTAACTCGTTGCTTTTCCCGGGGTGACTACAAGTCACTTCAGTTCTCAGGACTCTCCGAAGTATTCTGGCTAATCTTAACAATGCTGTGGTCTAAATGGTCTCGAGTCTCCCTCTGATCTCCGATTACTCTAGTCTCTTTTTCAAGAGTTTGTATATCTTCCAAATGTTCTAACAACAAATAGTATTACAGTTACCTTCATGTTCCACTACTTATTCAGTTTTCCAGCCCAACCCAAATGTTTTTTCTATCTTCACTTATTTTATTTGTTTTCTTGGTTGAGTTTTACAGAAAATCAACCATTGTTAGTTATTTTCTGCCAAATCCTGTTTTTATGTATATATCAAATATATGATATGTAAACACCATTTTTAGATACACGCAGTTAAATGATCAAACAGTTCTATTTCAAAGTTAAATGGTTCTAAGTATAGCTATGTATCACAATCAATTAAACATCAGTCATTTGTTTTCACAGTTAAATGGTCAAACAGTTGTATTTCTAACAATTTAGTTTAGCCTAATAATATGCTTGCCTTCAGCTTAAATGTCAAACAGTGCTATTTGACCCATAGATAGGATCCTATCAAGTGCTACAAGTCTTGGCCAGAGTGAACCTGGGAGTGATGGTAATGAAGGGGTACTTTGCATTCCCCAAAGCTCTAGCATTAAGGGAGCTTCATCATCAGATCATTTAACGTCAAAACAGGACACTCGTAAGGGAAGTTTCTTTGTGTATATTTTCTATTTCTTTCATTTTTACTCGGTGTTCAACTGGTTCGTCTTAATACATTGAGGGTTCATTTGTTTATTTTTCTTTTTAATTATTTCCAGTTCTGATCATCTGGTTGGAACTGGATTATCCGTTTGTATGTCAAAATACAAGAAAATTTATGTCTTATTTTCAAGGTCAGGTTTTGACCCACGTTATATACGGAATTTAAATTGCGCACTGATGTTCATAAAGTACTTATTGTAGACATTTATTTGTTTATTTATTTATGCCTAACAGGCAGGTCATTTTCGAGATGTAATCTCATAAATATTTTCATCTTGAAAGATCGTCTGGACATAAACCATTTCTTTTTCATTTGACCCTCAGGATTTTTACATAAAGCTGGTTATTTGAGAAGTCACTTTTTCGAAGACGGTATTCTGTGTCTGACTCATCTCTGAGCTGTCTTTCCAAAACTGATTCGAATTGTAAATTTTTGCCTACTGGGTCAGAAATTTGTGTTTCTTTGATTTTTTTAAATGTAGTTTGTGCAAGTTAATTACTTAGGGTAAACATCTGTAATTCCGCTCGTATTTTCTTTTTTTACTGTTCATATCTCAAATTGACTAAATTTTTGTATCGTTCATAGAATAGTTTAGAAAATATAGAAAATCTATTTGTCAAACTTTGTGTAATCTAGTTTGGTTTGGTTTTATGGCACATCAACCATTGTAGGCTATTTAATACCAAATCCATTTTTATACATATAAAAAGTTCTATTTCAAACAATTCAGTTTAACATAGGTACACAGTTTAAATGTCGAAACCAGTTCTATTTCAAACAATAGAGTTTAGCATAAGTACGCAGTTTAAATGTCAAAAAACAGTTCTATTTCAAATAATTTAGTTTAGCATAAGCACACAATTTAGTTCTATTTGACACATAGATATAACCCTATCAGGTGCAACCACTCCGAGCCAGAGTGGACCTGGGAGCAAAGGCAATGAATGGTTACCCCACATTCGCCAAAACTCCAGCATTAGGGGAACATCACCATTAGATTGTTTAGTGTCATATACAGGACACTCGTTGTGGGAGTCTTACCCCTCTGCAGAGAAGCAGTCGGTGTATTCTACAGCCTCAACCCACAGGGCAGAACTTCGGGTAATAATAATAATAATGATGATAATAACAAAAGAACGTCATTCATATCAAAGCGAGAATAGATAAGACTCAACAAAATAGCAAATGCAGACTATATGGTGACCGAGACGAAACGATCAATCACATAATAAGCGAATGCAGCAAATTAGCACAGAAGGAGTATAAGGCTTCACACGACTGGGTGGGCAAGGTGATCAACTGGGAAATGTGCAAGAAATTGAAATTTGACCATACAAACAAATGGTATATGCACAACCCAGCATCTGTAATGGAGAATGGCACACGTAAACTCCTATGGGACTTTGACATATAAATGGATCACCTAATCTCGGCCAGGAGACCAGACCTAATAGTAATCAACAAAAAAAAAAAAAAAAGAGAAATTACAAAATTATGGACTTTGCAGTAACTAAAGGACTACTAAAGGGACTAGAGGACTTGGAGGTTGGAGGACGAGTGGAGACCATCCAAACAATAGCACTATTGAGAAAGATCAAAAGACAACAACAAAAGAGTATCTCGGACGAACGAGACAACGTCTCGAAACTAAGCTCTGCTGAAGGAATCTCATCACAAGAATTAATACCTGGGATTTCCCTCATTTAAGATACTCTGAACCTTTCTTAAAATGAATGAACGAAGAACTCAGAAAAAAAAACCTGAGGACAAGAAAGCTAATGAAGACACATAAGGCCTTACAACCGAGAGATGCCATTCACAGTCAGAAAATGAAGAAGAGAACTCGCCAACATTGAAGATAACGTCGATAACCCGATAGGACGTTTCAAAGACTACATAAAAAAGACCAAAGAAAAACAAATTACAGCGACTTGAAAATGCACTGATAACATAATTATCAACTACAAGAAATAGAAATAAGAAAAACAAAATATTGGTATGGATACTTAAAAACGACAATAAAAATGCGAAATCTCACACGAGAAGAGTTGGACATAGTTCCGAGAGGGAAACTTTAGGAGAAAAACTGAATCTCTTCTAATCATCATCATCATCATGTTGTGCTACTAGCATGGATAACCCTGATCCTCTCTCGCCACTTCTCCCTATCGTTCATCGCCTCTGGTAGGTCTTCAGGGCTACATCCCGTATCCTCACATCGCTGCTGAATGTATGTTCGAGCTGGTCATCCTGCTTTTGCCCGGCTACAGAGCTCAAACAACAAAAACTACTAAAATACAAACAAACAATACAAATAGCGACATTTAACGTAAGAACCTTACACAGAATAGGACAACTACCAGAGCTAACTGCATCGGCCGTAGAACATTAGATAGACATAATATGCATACAAGAACACAGATACACGCACACCGAAGATATCAAATATCACGAAACTGGCAATGGATGGACGCTAGCCACTGTATCGGCATGGAATAACTCTGTCAATGCCACAGAAATCTCTTCTAATAGCTATACAAAACAATCCCCATAGCAAAAAATAGCAAATGTAAATAGTTTGGTAATAGAGACGAAACAAATGCAGTCAATTAGCACAACGAGACTACCATATTAGGCATGAATGGGTGGGAACGGTGATCTACTGAGAAAAGTGCAAGGAATTTAAATTCGACCATACAAATAGATGATATATACGCAAACCAGAATCCCTCCTGGAGAACGAGTAAAGTAAGTAAGAGTAAAATTGGCGACCGTGGTCGAGGGTCACCTGAAAGTTCCCTTTTCAATAGCTACTACAGCGAGGTATAGGGGAGGGAACAACTCCATTCCCTGTATTGCCAAACTTATAATGCTAAGTTTTAAGCAAGGCGGCATCAAGTACCATTTTTGCATCTTCTGGACCACTGGCGAACACTCAACTCATCAAGCCAATGGCCTGGAGAATAAGACGCTAAAAATATTTGGGATTTTTTAGATACAAACAGATCACCTAGTCCCGGCTAGAAGACCAGACAGTGATGATTAAAAATAAAACTGAGAATATGCTGAATAGTGGAATTTGACGTCTCGGCGGACTAAAGACTGAAAATCAAAGAAAGCAAAAAGGGAGATCAGTACTTTAACCTTGCTTGAGAACTAGGCTTTGAAAGGGAACTGGAAGTGTTGGAAATCGAAAGAGGAGCTGAGATCATTCAAATTACAGCACTTTTAAAATCAATCAGAATATTGAAAAGAGTTCAGAATACTCGAGGAGACTTGCTGTGACTCCGACTCCAGTGAAAGACTATCAACTCGCGCTAGTGAGAAAAAGTCACAAGGAATAATGATAATTATAACAATCCCGGCCAGATGACCAGACCTCATGATAAGTAATAAAAAAAAAGAACGAGTCGAAACGAGGATCTTGACGTCTCGGTGAATCCCAGAATGAAAATCGAAAAAAACGAAAAGAGAAATAATACTCGATCAGAGGTCTTGAAGATTTAGAAATCAGGGGCCGAGCGAAGTCCATCCAGATTACAGTTTAAAGATACACTAGATTTCTTTGAACAGACATAAAGACTTGAGGCGGTTTGCAGTCATTCGGACTCCAGTGTAAGACCATCTGCTGGTATGGAAAACTCGTAATAAACAAAATGATATATGGAATTCAAAAAATTGTACGTAACAAAACTGTTCAATT
Source organism: Sepioteuthis lessoniana (assembly GCA_963585895.1). Taxonomy (NCBI): domain Eukaryota; kingdom Metazoa; phylum Mollusca; class Cephalopoda; order Myopsida; family Loliginidae; genus Sepioteuthis; species Sepioteuthis lessoniana. Next base: position 59,805,573 of record OY757942.1, on the reverse strand, counting down.
CCTCAGTGACTGAAAAATACCAACCAAAATATGGTGGGTTGGTTTTTTTGGCTTTATGGCATATCAACCTTTGTAGGGCATTTAATGCCAAATCCATTTTTATACAAATAATCAGTTCTATTTCAAATAATTCAGTTTAGCATCAGTACACAGTTTAATTGTCAAAATCATTTCTATTTCATGCTATTCAGTTTAGTCAAAAAGTTCTAATTCATACAATTCCGTTTAGTATCAGTATAGTTTTGGTCCATACAGTTAAATGTTAAAACAGTTCTTTTAAATAATTAAATTTAGCGTATTACAGTTTCAATGTCAAAAACAGTTCTATTTCAGACAATTCAATATAGTATAAGTACTGATTTTAAATATCAAAACAGTGCTATTTCAAGTAATTTAATTTGGCATAAGTACGCAGATTACTTATATTTCACCCATAGATAGGACCCTATCTAGTGCTACCACTAAAGTGGACCTGTGAGCTATGGCAATGAGCAGTCGGTGTATTTTACAGCCTCAGCCGACTGGACAACCAACCAAAAGAGGCAGCAAAACGGTAGGTCTTAGGGAAAGACCCAACTAATTGAAGAAGTATAGTAAGAAATCGAAAATAAAGCTGAAAGTTTAATAATAATAACAATAATAATGATTATCATTATTATCATTATTATGATAATAATAATAATAATAATAATAAAGTGACGGTTATACGAGTTACAGTTGGTGCACTTGGTACAGTCACCAAAGGATAGGTACCAGGAGCGGAGGACTTGGAAATAACAGGACGAGTGAACACCATCCAAAAAACTGCAGTATTGAGATCACTCAGAATAATAAGAAGAGTCCTGGAGACTTGCTGTGACTAAAATTCCAGTGAAAGATCATCAGCTAACGCTGATGCAAAATACTCTCAAGAAGTTAAGTAATAATCACTTTTAAAAGAAGTAGTCATATTTAGGAAAGCCTAACTTTTGAAATCTAAAACATTCACAAGATATAAACACGGTAAGTACAGCGTTAGAATACTATAAAGCGTCTAATTATTTAGGAATAAAGCGAATGGTACCAATCATGCTGTAAATATAAAGAAAATGAGAGTTTAATTGCCGAGTGTTAAGCAAAGAGGTATCAAGTACCATTTTTAAAGTTTTTGGTATGACGTGACCTGAGATTGAACCCAGGTCTCCCGGACCATTGGCGAACACTCTATCTGCTTGGACTATGAGCCGGTTAAAAAACATATTGTTGCATTCTGTTTAGTGAACGCTTGTAATATTAAATAAAGGACAAACCACGATGAGAGGAAATAGAGATATATTCTCAGGCAAAAGTATATACAATAGAGAGACTATTAGTAGACAAGAACATAGGATTAGTGAACGCTTGTAATATTAAATAAAGGACAAACGATGATATGAGAGGAAATACAGATATATTCTCTGGAAAAAAGTATTTACAATAGAGAGACTATTAGTAGACAAGAACATAGGATTAGTGAACGCTTGTAATATTAAATAAAGGACAAACTACGATATGAGAGGAAATAGAGATATATACTCAGGAAAAAAGTATATACAATAGAGAGACTATTAGTAGACAAGAACATAGGATGATTGAATACAGAATAAAGATATAGTCCAACGATAGTTTTGGCTTCCGTTATTACGGTAGCAAGTAAGGTGATCTAGTGCGATCTCCAGTCTCCAACGTTCTAATACTATTCCTATAAGAAGCTGCCCTTCATCTTCTAGTCTGCCATATATACCTACTGCTATATAGGGCAGTTGGACTAGTTCATTGTATGGGGAAAAGTCGGTGATACCCAATATAGAAAGAATGAAAAGCACAAAGATTAAATTACTTTTAAATTTCCTAAGAGCATAAACGTCAATGGACGATACCCTCAAAGACTAAGAAATGATAGTATAGATAAAATAAAAATTAATCCTATTTACCCAACCCCTTCACTCGGGCAGGATATGACACAAGGTCAATTTTTAAGTGGAGTTTAACAGGTTTGAATTCTGAGTTTTCCTTCTCCTAGACTAGTTGCCTCATCAAGGCTGAAGAACCCAGTCTGTACTACTATTTACCCATAGCTGGAGGGAAAATAATTGGATTCATACCTTTCCCAAGGGTAATAGTGCTATGTGAAATGCAATCAGTCTGGTCCAGGATTTGAACTCGTGTCGCCGTGTCCATTTCCTACGACGATAACCATTACACCACGGGCACCTCCACATAAAAAAATTAATGGATGGATTAAAAGTGCTTGAATGAAGAAGGAGACAGAGCTGTTAGTAATACAACACAAGACAAGAGTCTACCAATTAGATACTATCAGACAAACATTAAAAAAGATATCAAATCCCCAAAGTAGACTGCGGAGAGAAAAGAGAATTAATGGAACATTTAGTGTCCGGTTGTACAATCCTAACACCGACAGAAAATAAAGAAAGGCATGACAAAATAGGACATTGTATTTATTGGAAATATTCAAATACTAGTATGGAATATTCAAATCTGAAAAATGGCATAAACACCAACCAGAACCACTAACAGAAGACAAAAAAGCTACTATTTTCTGCCACCAAAACGGATAGAAAAATTAAGAACAATACACCAGACAGTGATTAAGGACTATTAAAAAAAACAGACTTGTAATTGATATGTCAGTGCCAAGAGAATATAATATATTGGTCAAAGAGTATAACTGAATAATACAAAAACCTGGAAATAGAAACTAAGAAAGAGTGGCACCATAAAACTACAACAGTGCCAGTAGTAATGACAGCACTGGGTATGATCAAGAAAGGGACATATAAACACATTAACAAGATACCTGGTAGTCTCAGTCTATATGAAATGCAAAAATTGCTCTTTGCGGACCAGCTCATCTTCTTTGGAGAATAATGGGATTGAAAATGTAATATACAAATGGGACAGTAAAACACATAAATACAGTATGCATATTGGCCTAGTAGTAGAGTGTTCGCCAATAGGCCGGCAGACCTGGGGTTCAATCCCAGATCGAGTCATACCAAAGACTCAAAAAATGGTACTTAATACCTCCTTGCTTAACTCTCAGCATTATAAGCATCAAGAGTAAAGTGGAGCAATCCAGGGGAAGGAGTAGCACCCTCTCCTGCTCCTCAGTGTAGTAGCTATTGAAAAGGGAGCTTTCGGGTAACCCTCGACTACAATCACCAACTTTACTTTTTAATTACTTTATGTATATAAGCACTATTTTTTTTCTCTTACTAAATCCAGAGTAAAAATTCAGTGAAGGTTTATAATAAACCGAAAGTGAAGAAGAAGAAGAAGAAGAAGAAGAAGAAGAAGAAGAAGTGGAAGGAGAAGAAGAAGAAGAAAAGATGGTTGGTTGGTTGTTTGGGTTTTATGGCATAACCTTTTCAGGTTATTTAACGCCAAATCCATTGTTATGAAAATAATTCTATTTCAAACAATTCAGTTTAGCATAAGTACGCAGTTTAAATGTCAGCACAGTTTAATTGTGGAAAACATTTCTATTTCAAGCTATTCAGTTTAGTCAAGCAGTTCTAATTCAGCTAATTCAGTTTAGCATAAGTACTGATTTTCTTTACACACAATTAAATGTCAAAACAGTTCTATATTAAACAGTACACAGTTAAGACGTCAAAACAGTTCCATTTCGAGCAATTCAGTATAACATAAGTAAACAGTTTAAATGTCAAAACAGTTCTATTCTAAACAATTCAATTAAGCATAAATACGCAGATTAAAGGCAAAAATTCGTATTGTGAAGGAAGCTCGGTTTAGTTCTAATTAACCCAGAGATAGGACCCTTATGAGGTGCTACCACTCCGGGTCAGAGTTGACCTTGGGAGCATGGCAATAAAGGGGTACTTCGCATTCCTGAAAGCTCCAGCATTACGGGAACCTGACCATCAGATTGTTTAGTGTCATATCCAAGACACTCGTGGGGGTTCTTATCCTTCTGTAGAGGTACAGTAGATGTATTCTACTGCCCCATCTGACTAGGCACAGAAGAAGAAGAAGAAGAAGAAGAAGAAGAAGAAGAAGAAGAAGAAGAAGAAGAAGAAGACTAGACAAATTAGCACATGGCGATAAGGGTTCAAATCCTCGACGAGATTGATTGCATTTCACGTAGCACTAATACCCTTGGGAAAGGTATGAATCCAATCCAGCTATGGTTAAATAAACTCCAATGGGACTTTGACATTCAGATCACCTAATCTCTAAAAAAATAACTTGCAGAATTGTGGACTTTGCTGTCCCTGAGGACCACAGATTAACATTGAAAGAAAGCAAAAAGAAGGATAAGTACCAGGACCTTGCTAGGGAATTGAAAATCTGTGGAACGTGAAAATGACGTTTATACCAATTGTAATTGGTACTCTTGGTACAGTCACCAAAGGTTGGTAAAATGACTCGAGGACTTGAAAAGAGCAGGACAAGTGGAAACTATCCAAGCTACTACATTATTGAGATCGGCCAGAATACTTAGGAGAGTCCTGGAAACTTGAGGAGACTTGCTGTCACTCAAATTCCAGCGAATAACCATCAGCTAACTCTGATGTGAAAAAAAAACTCAAGGAGTAAAACAATTATAATTGCAGCACCTGCACGAACGTCATATGAATGATTAACCGCTCCCTTAAAGACGTGAATCGTTAAGCTGCAAACAGAGATAATTTGTTTGTAGTGATAGAGTCTTGTGAAGGACCGGAGTAATTACTAACAATGGCTTGCTAACCTAGCTAACAAACCTAGCGAGGTTCCCCTATTTTTTCGAACTACTATTGAAAGTAATTGTGATGTTAGCTCTGACCATTTTTCTCAACCCTTGGTCACTCGTGGGAGTGGCTGACCAATTAACCTTCGGTCGTGGAGAAACTGACCATCCCCCCCAGCTATTTTCTTTCTTTCTTTTACCTTTGTTTTGTGTTGTCTTTTATATTTTTCCCTTGCCTTCCAGCAGGAGTGGTCTTCAAGAATCGTTCGTCTGGCAGACGGGCGTGAAATCCAGCAGCTGAATGCTCCAGGAATTGCTGCTGAAGACTATTTTGGCCGTTTTCAAAACTCCTTTTGTCACAGAGAATATAAAGGAAGAAAGATAGCTTTCTCTCTCTCTCTCTCTCTCTCTCTCTCTCTCTCTCACTCTCTCTTTCTCTCACTCTCTCTCTCTCTCTCCTTATCTATCTCTATATCAATATATCTCTTTTTTTCCTTAATTTTTACGTTCTTTCTTTCTTTCTTTCTTTCTTTCTTTTCTCATTTTTGTTTTTCTACATTGAATATTTTGCTACCCTTTCTCTTTATAAACTTTATTGTTGGCTTTCCCATCTCTCTTTCTCTCTCTCTCTCTCTCTCTCTCTCTCTCTCACGCACACACACATATACACTGGTACCCTCTCCCTCTCAGACACACATAGATACATGCATATTCGTGCGCTCTCACTCGTACATAAACAATAAATCCTACTCTCTCTCTCTCTCTCTCTCTCACTCTCTCTCATGCACACACATATACACACACACACACACACTTGTACTCACTCTCTCTCTCTCTCTCACACACACACACACACAAACTCTCTCTCTCTTTCCAATTCTTTATCCATTCTGACATTTTCCTTTTTTCCTTTTTCTTTCGATTTTCTTATTTTCTTTTTTTCTTCTATTTCTATTTCTGTATTTTTCTTTTTCTTTTTTTTTTTTTTTTTTTTTTTTAGAGAGTATTGTTCTTTTTATCCCCCGTTCACTCTCATTTTTACCCAATTCTCCCCTTTTGCAATTTTGTCATCTTGTACATACTTATCATTTTCCATCGCTTCTTTCTTTCTTCTTTACGTTTTTCCTTGATTTGACCTCTACCCCCTCATCCCCCCCTCTCTCTCTCTCTCTCTCTCACGCACACACTCATATACAGTGGTACCATCTCCCTCTCAGACACACATAGATATACGCATACTCGTACACTCTCACTCTCACACGCACACACACATAAACGCACAATCGTACTCTCTCTCTCTCTCTCCCTCTCTCACACACACGCACACACATATACAGTGGTACCATCTCCCTCTCAGACATACATAGATATACGCATACTCGTACACTCTCACTTTCTCACACACACATAGACGCACAATCGTACTTTCTCTCTCTCTTTCTCTCTCTCTCTCTCTCTGTCCGTCCATCTTTCTGTTTGTCAATTTTACAAACACATTTTCTTCCCCTTCTGCATGAATAGGCCCGCAGGTACCCGACTGACATGAAATAGGTAAGAGGATATTCAGCCGCTTCGGACAATATTTGCGTGAGATTTTACTGTGAACCCCCACCTACCCCACCCTATTCAGTTCATGTCTCACACATAGCAGGTGTTTGAGTGGCATTTTCATACCACGGCAGTACTATAGATTTTACAAGCACAGAAAATGCAGGTCTCAAGAATTATCTTTTGCGAATCATTGCGAAATTGCCAGGGAAGACAAACAGGCAAGCCAATAGATATAGCAAAAATAACTTTATATATATTGTTGTTGTTTGCGTCCATAGTCGAGGGTGACCCGAAAGCTCCCTTTTCGATAGCTACTACACCAAGGTGTAAGGGAGGGCGCAACTCCTTTCCCTGGACTGCTCCACTTTACCCTTGATCCGTACCTTATAATGCTGAGTGTTAAGCAAGGAGGCATCAAGTACAATTTTTAAAGTCTTTGGTATGACTCGACCTGGGATTGAACCCAGGTCTCCCGGGCCATTGGCGAACACTCTAACCGCTAGGCCAATGTCCGGTACGATAAGAATATTATGCTATGATCGTTTTTAACGAGTCAAATTTTTACATGTCCTATGCATGAAAGCAGAGAGACATACTATAATATTTTTCAAGTATAGTTCACATGAGCATAGGCAATGTCTAAGTCATAACATTTTATCTTGATTTTATAATTATCCTATTTTTCATCATCATCATCATGTCGTGCTGGTAGCACGGATATCCCTGACCCTCTCTCGCCACTTTTCCCAATCGTTCATCGCCCTAGGCAGGTCCCCAGGACAACACCCCGTATCCTCACATAGTTGCTGAATGTATGTTCGTGCTGGTCGTCCTGCTTTTGCACGGCCATGTGTGGGGGTCCATAAGAGTACATCACTTAAGAGTTCGTTCCTGCTTCTCCAGCAGTGTCTTGCATGTCTGGTTCGTCTAACTTGAATAGTTTTCGTGATAGGAGGCAGGTGGCCGTACAGTTGGTGTCTTGTGGGGTGTTGCCGCTAGGACTTGTTCAAGATTGTTCGCAGCATTCTTGTGTAATTGCCGTCTAGCTTCTTCTCCATCCGTTTTGTTAGAGTCCATGTAGTGCATCCATATAGCAGTATCGATGTGACCGCTGCCTGGAAGAAACTGCGTTTCATTTTATCGGTTAGGTCTGACTTCTTAAAAAAATATATATATACATATATATATATCATAACAGTATTAGTTATGACTAATTCCTTTTGTGAGTTTGTGGCGAACAAAGTACAATATAATTTGGAGAGAGCTCAATATCTAGGATAGAGCTATTATATCATAATAATAATAAATAAATATATATTAGATTTATATATTTAATGGCATGGGATTTTTTTCTGCGGCCCCTGGGTTTCATGGGGTTTTTACAAAAAAAACTCCATGAAACACAGGGGCTGCAGACTAAATAGCGACGGATAATAGGGATTCATGGGGAGAGAGAGAAAGAGTAAAAAGTCAGAGAAATCCATGTTGTCAGTCCGACATGAATGATAATATATATATATATATATATATATATATATATATATAGTCTTTTGTCCGTATAGGCGAAACTTAAGTAGATTTTTTCTGACCCTGTAGGCATACATACATACATACATATAAGTATTCATATTTCACGGAGCCATTCCTGGGTGATATTGGCCGTGTGTACCTCCTCATCAAAGTCCTCACGTTTCTTGAATTCACTGCAAGAGCACTGGAATCTGGGATTTTTTGGTCATGGTGGAATTTATTCGAGATGGCGACCCCAACCGTGAACTCTTTTGAATACTGACAGCGTCTAATAACTCTATGAAAGTACTTGTTTCCACAAAACATCCAGTTCTTTGAGTTAACATGACCATACAAAAGGAAGAAGGCTTTAACAAAAATTCCTCGTTGTTGTAGATTTTTTTGCGAAACCCATTGGCACAGCGTTACGTTCTTTTCCATATCGGCCTGGATACGAGGATCATTAAATAAGTTTCCAGACTTTTTTCGTATGGGCACTTTTATTGATAGTACACACATAAAACTCTATTCCCTTTCGAAGTAATCTCCCCCGGCTGCAATGCACTTGTTGTACCCTTACAACAACTTCTGGAAGGCCCCATGGAAGTCCTCTTGAGTGAGCGTGTCAATGATCTTCGTCACAGCAGCTTTCATATCCTCATTTGTCTCCTAACGATAGCTACTGAACTAAGGGAATAACCAAAAGTCACAGGGAGCAAGGTCTGGGCTATAGGGAGACTGAGGAACTGGTGTATTGTCCTGCTGGAAATGCCACTGATCCGATTTGACGAGTGCTGGCCTCTTCCGACGGAATCTCTTCCTGAACTCCCTTAAAACCTCAACATAGTAACCCTAACCCAAACTCTTTGACCCATCAACTCTAGTCTATTGACTTCCTTACTCCTCCCACACCTCTTATCATACCTCACTGACTCCTTGCCTTCCTTGAATCTCTTATGCCACTCAAAAACTGATGTTCGATTCATGCGAGATGCTCCAAAAGCAGTCTGAAGCATTCCATACGTTTCTCTGGCATTTTTTCCAAGTTTAAAACAGAATTTTATTGCATATCGTTCTTCTAAAATGTCCTCACGTTCAGATTGCACTTTTGAAATTCACCAGCTGTGACAATCAGGCTTTAGTAGGGTGTATTCCAATTGCTGCTGTAGCTGTTCATTTGAACCTGAAATCATAAACATTGGCCAGTCATCTCATAACATGTATAGCAATAACATACTGAGTTTTCAAGAGTCTACGACAAACGCCTGTATAAAAAAAAAGTCTGGAAACTTATTGAGTACACCAGGTACCTCTTTGGATCTTTGCTTCAGCTAATCATCTTCCTCTTGCTGTCAATCGGACTCTCCAGGTTTTTATGGTTTTCTCGATAATGTTTATGACTTCTTGTGATATTTTGTACATTTTGAGGCAGGTTATTATCCAGCTTTGCGGAACCATATCATATTATTATTATTTTTTGAAAGATTTGATATACAATACGAAATGCGATGTAAAATGTTCTGATGGCGTAACATATCCATAAGTTAAATAAGTTATGTAACCATTAATATATATATATATATATATATATATATATATATGAAGGATAATGTCAAGTATTCTTTATAATACCAGGAAATCTGTAACCAAGATTAAAAAATGTGGCATCCCTAAAATATTTCCTTGAGCTACCGAAACTGTGTTATCATCCCTGGATGGCGGCTGATGAGGACATGGTATCGCACGTGCTTTCACACGTTGTATGATGAAAAAAAATATATATATATGCAGGATAATGTCAAGTATTCTTTATAATTCCAGGAAATCTGTCACCAAAATTAAAAAATTAAATTATGTTGTACATTCATCAGTGCGACTTTCAAATCACATATTAAGCAGTGCACAATAAGTCAGAACACAATATATATATATATATATATATATATATATATATGGAAGAAAATAATGGATAGTAATCCGACAAATCGTGAAGAAAAATCCCTACTTTCTATTTGGATTACTTGTCAATTTTTCTTCACAAACTGTCGGATTACTATCCATTATTTTTTTCCATTCTGTCCCATTGACTAATATGATCCAGACCCTTTCTCCCACCTCAATATCTCACATCAACAACATCAAGATGTTTCGTAGATGCAGAGACCTACTCAAAAACAAGAAGTCTTCTATAACCAACTTTACACAAGAAAAATCACATCAACCAAAATGTCCAGCGTTTTTCATTCATCTCAACATTTTCTTGGATTACATAAGTCTGTGCCTTGAAGCTTATATTCATATTTTAGGATTTTCCAAGGCATATACATTAATATTAAAAAAACAAAACAAAAAAAAACCCCCCAAAAAAAAACAGATTTATATGATTTGAATTTCGTCGAAAACGAGGAATGATTCGAGATCTCTAGATGAACTAACGGAACGTGGATTCTGCACAATGTTTCTAATATCAGGTGACGTATTTTAAAGAAACGAACGCTGATTCATTGATCAAACGGCCAATTTTTCTTGTCATAAACAGCCAACTTTTCTTGTTGTACAACTTTTCCAAATTTTTATATATTTTTACACTTTTTATACATCCATCTACACTTAACACCACTAATAAAACCCCTCACAATCCTGATGATGGTTCAGCAGAACCGAAACGCTATAGTGTCGACTGGGTTTGTTTCTCTATAAATCCCTACTTTCTATTTGGATTACTTGTTGTCAATTTTTCTTCATATATATATATATATATATATATATATATATATGCGTGCGTGTGCGTGTGTGCGTGTGCGTGTGTGTGTATGTGTATGTTTGTGTGTGTGCGTGTCTCTCTCTCTCTATATATATATATATATATTTTTAAATACGAACTGTAACTCCACATTTGCCACTCTGCGACGAGAGAGAAGCATGTAAATAGTCATCTGACGAGACGGGAGTATAGTAATATTCTCCGCCGAAATAAATTTATTATGACAACTTAACCGAGTTTGAGTCTCTATCAAATTGTACTATATATATATATATATATATATATATGAATAGATATATATTAGTTTTTATATATGTTTATTAGCATCTATCTATCTATCAATTTGTGTGTGTGCACTCCCAACGCATATATTGTTGCAAATATTTAGAAGCAAGATTTTTTTTCAAATGTGGGCCAACTATACGTTTTTTATAACCCTACAGTCTTATATATATATATATATATATATATATATATATATATATATACGCGCACGCGTGCGCGTGTGTAATTATTAAAATAAAAGAATCTGAAAGACGCCGATTACTCAATGTCCTTTTTATCCTTACATAAATCTATAAATGAGTTAACATTTTTTTAAATAAATATGTCAATATATTATGAATTATATATATATATATATATATATATATATATATATATATAGGGGTTATGCTTTAAATTAAGTAGATTTATTGTCTTTTTCCCGCAGGACTAAAATAAAAAACAAACAAACAAGAGTCGACATAATGGTGATAGAATACTGAGGTGAGTGCTGGAGACTTGCTGGTACTTAATCTATAGAGATCACTCAATGAGTACATTTAAACACTGGAAACACATAAAACTTCATTTTTAGGCCCAGTTTGGAATTTGTTATTTTGTTGTTGTTTTTTTTTCTTTTTTTTTTTTGTCTTGCCTCTCATCGGCTTGTGTATTTGACAGACACCTTCGATTATGCCTGAACGGATTAAGCAGTTAATTCGGCCGATCATATAAGACACTAACCGTAAAGTTCAAAAGAGAAGTGAATCCCCCACTCACCACGAAATGGGGTGTGGTGGGGGAAGCGAAACACTGGACGTTTGAATAACGGGCCTTGACCGACCTTGGCCGGAGTCTTTCAAGTCGCACCTTCGACATTTCTTCTTCTTCTGGTTTCATCAGAGAAGCGTCATGGCAAAAAAAAAGATTGATGCTGGGGTCGTGGCCAAAACGCATACCTCATTTTGTAGCCAGATTCCATCCAATTTATGGTCATCTGATCACTTGATCTGATGTTTGACGATCGCTTCCAATTCTTCTTCAATCAAGAAATATTTTTCACATTCCTTGTTTGATTTCTTTTCCTTTCTTTTCTTTTCTTTTCTTTTCTTTAACATCTTTTTTCATAACTGATCTCTTCTCTTTCCTCCTTCCTATACTCATTTTTCATCCTATATTTTCTTCCTTCTTTCCTTTCTTCCTTCCTGTTTTGTTGCTTAGAGATTAAGATTTTCAACAACGTCTTCTAATAGCCTCAGAATTTCTTCCATATATTTCTCACCTCTTCTTTTTCTTCTTTTTTTTTTTCTTCTTCTTTGAAAATCTTCTTCTTCTTTGAAATTCTTCTTCTATTGAAATTCTTCTTCTTCTTTAATAGTTTCAGACTCAATATTCTTCTTCTTCTTCTTCTTCTTCTTCTTCTTCTTCTTCTTCTTCTTCTTCTTCTTCTTCTTCTTCTTCTTCTTCTTTCGAAGCACTAGACTCACCGTTCTTCAATTTCTTTTTTAGGAATTCTTCTTCTTCTTCCTCTTCTTCTTTGAAAATCTTCTTCTTCTTCTTCTTCTTCTAGTAGCTTTAGACTCAACATTCTTTTTCCTTTTCTTCTTCTTCTCCTTCTTTAGAAGCACTAGACTCATCGTTCTTCTTTTTCTTTTTAAGAAATTCTACTTCTTCTTCTTCAATTGTAATTCTTCTTCTTCTTCTTCTTCTTCTTTGAAATATTTTTAATTATTAATTTGCTACATCATTTCTTCAACCCTTCTACTCTTCATCAAAGCAGAAATTTCTTTATCTCCTTCTTTCTCTCTCAACAATTATTTTTCTTATCCCGAATTTAGTCATTCATTTATTCCTTCATTAATTTTCATTTCTTTGCTCATCGGCGTTTTCTTGGTTTTTTTATTCTTTCAAAATTTTTTTCAACATAATGTTTCCTTCCTTATTTCTTTCTTCCTTCCTTTCTGTTTTATTTACTCAAAGATTAAGTTTTCATTCTGCGTCTTCTCACTTCCAAATACACTTTTTAATTTTTTACTAACATTATAATTAATCTAATTTTCTTCTTCTTCTTCTTCTTCTTCTTCTTCTTCTTCTTCTTCTTCTTCTTCTTCTTCTTCTTCTTCTTCTTCTTCTTCTTTGAAATTCTTCTTCTTTGAAATTCTTCTTCTTTTGAAATTCTTCCTCTTCTTTGTCTTCTTCTTTGAAATTTTTCTTCTTTACTCGTTTCAGACAGAAGAGTCTTCTTCTTCTTCTTCTTCTTCTTCTTCTTCTTCTTCTTCTTTAGTAGCTCTAGACTCAACGTTAATCTTCTTTTCCTTTTTTCATAAATTCTTCTTCTTCTTTTTCTTCTTCTTCTTCTTCTTCTGTATCTTTGATTTCAACATTCTTTCTCTTTTTCTTCTTCTTGTTCTTTAGTAGCACTAGACTCAACGTTAATCTTCTTTTTTCTTTTTTCAGAAATTCTTCTTCTTCTTCTTCTTCTTCTTCTTCTTCTTCTTCTTCTTCTAATTAATACTATTATTATTATTATTATTATTATTCATCTGTCACTTCGTTAATCTGGAAGAATCCCCATTTATCTTCTTCTCGTCCAAAGATTTTTCCTTTTTTTGTCTTTTCCTTTTTTTTTTTCTATGGTCATCTTTTATAAGGATCCGAGACCTGACCCGAGAGAGAAGATTCGTTTGGACTCTGAATCGTTTGGCGTCTGGCATCGACTGAGCTAATTCTTGCCAGTCAAACACCTTCTTTTGTTTACTGGTTGGATGAAGACTGTCCTGCTTTTGACCCGGGAAAATATGGACACGACAGATAAGAGAAAAAGGAAGGAAGGAAGGAAGGAAGGAAGGAAGGAAGGAAGGAAGGAAGGGAAAAATACGTGAGAAAAGAGAGTTGGCAGCGTGGTAGAATTTAGTGAGTGGAACGCGTTTGAGATGTCAGTTAAAATGTTGCTATTTCTTATGATAGAGTGGAAAAAATACTAGGAGGAAAAATGAAGAAAAGAATCGATAAACTAAGGGAAAGAAAGAAAGAAAGAAAGAAAGAAAGAAAGGAAGAAAGAAAGAAAAATAAAGAAAGAAAGAAAAATTCGGAAAGAAAAAGAGACGCTGTAAGGAAAGAAAAGAACAAGAAAAACAAAAGGAAGAAGAGAAAGACAAAGAGAAAAAGAGAACAGGAAGAAGAAAGAAAGAGTAGAAAGAATTTGCGAGGGAAAGAATAAATATAAAAAGCAATAAATTCTAAAAAAAAGATAAAGAAGAAAAGGAAAGAAAAAAAAAGCAATAATAAGAAAAAATTAGAAAGATGGAGTCAATGAAAGAGTGTAAGAAAGCAGAAATGCTGGAAAGAAGTAAAAATGGGAAGAAAGCTGAGGGGGGAAAAAAAGAGAAAGAATAAACGAAGGAAATAAGGAAGAAAAGTATGAAAAAGAAAAAACTAGAAAGAAAGAAAGACTTGAAAAAAGAAGGAAGGAAGGAGAAAAGGAAGGAACCATAGCTTGAAAAAACAAAAAGAAAGAAATATAGAAAGAAAGTTGGAGGAAAAGAAAGAAAGAAAAAAGAAAGAAAGAAAGAAAAATTTTAAATGAACGAAGGAAGGCGGGTATCTTTTTTTGATAACATATCAACCTTCATGAGTTATTTAATGCCAAAACCATCCTTGTTGAAGGACTGCATTGATACTATTTAACCCCTAGCCGCGAAAAAAAAAGGGTGGTCATACTTTCTCAAAAATATGTCCAAAATGAACGTAATAGAGTGACTGGAGTTCGAACGCGCTTACTACGATCTCGCAGTTCAGTACATTAGCCACTGCACCACGAAGACTTCCCTGAAGTTTAGAAGGAAGGAATGAAAAAAAAGGAAATTTAGAAAAATAGCTTAGAATCTAATCAGTTGGTCCAGAAGAACCACTCCCGAAATGTCGTCGACATAGATGAAAAGAAAAGCTAAAGTAGCTTTGAAGTCATAAAAACAAAAAGGTATGCACGCAAAAGATATATCTGTATATTTCTCACAATATTTCTCTTGCCCCGTGGGCTGGGGCTATAGAATCCACCGACTGCTTCAAAGTAGATGGGTAAGACCCCCTCCAACGAGTGTCCTCTATATGACACTGAACAATCTGATGGTGAGGTTCGAGTAATGCTGGAGTGTCGGGGAATGCGGAGTGCTCTTTCACTGCCATCACACTCGTCCTCTAGCCCGGGGCAGTAGCACCTGCTAGGGTCCTATCTATGGGTCAAATAGAACTAAGCTGTGTACTTATGCTAAACTGAATTGTTTGAAACAGAACTGTTTTTGATATTGAAACTGTGTACTTATGCTAAACTGAATTGTTTGAAATAAAACTGTTTTGTCATTTAACTGAACAATTTTGACATTTAACTGTTTGTAAACAAAAACTATACATAAACTAAACTGAATTGTGTGAAATTTGTTTGGCGTTAAATGAACCGAAAAGGGTTGATACGCCATAAAACAAACCAACCAACCACCAATATTTCTCGCAAGGTAACTCTGTGTTTGCCGCAATGTAGGAAAAGAGATGGGGCATTGGAAGAACACAGCGTGTGATTCAATGCAATCGTTACCATTGTTTGTAGAAGAGCCGATTATCCTCCATATTAAGTCCCAGAGGTTCATTAAATTCTTACTCTTTCTTCAAAATGGCTAGACGAGTTATTATCTATAAAGATATAAGTAAATATATTTGTAGTGATTTGTAGTGATCAACCAGTCTTAATCTACATCCCAAACCAACTGGGCAATGGTGTAGTGGCTAACCCGCTAGCAGGATGAACTCCAGACATGTTATTACATTCACTTCAAAGCCAATAACTTTGAGAAAGGTATTAACACTCTTATCCCCCCCCCAGCTTAGGCCTAAGTGACCCCATTACTGTTTTTCTATCGGCGTTCGAAGTACATAGTCTAGGCAGATTATGTATTGTGTAGTGGTTATCTCAATAATAATAATAATAATAGCGGGCTCGAACGCGTTTATTTCTTTCTGTCTTCAGCCTTTGGTGACACGAGGAGAGAGACACAAATAATAAGGGCTAATGTTAACCATACTATGCTGAAACCCCTCACGCGTGGTACATCTTGTAGTGTCTAAGATCTCAACTTATCTCTGCTGATCGAGACCCGAGCTGATCTGATCTGATCAGATCCGAAAAACCCAATCGCCCTCTTCGACCGCCCAATCTCAACTCCTGTTTGTTTGTTTTTCAAACTCCTAAAATTTTTGGGCCATCTCTTCCGAGTATAACATCATCAACCCACTCAATTCATTCCAATGGCGCGTCCAGCCCCATTTTCTCTCTGGGAGTTCAATATCATAAATGATGATTGTCATATCCTTTCTGCGTGGGCATGCGAGTGCCCCATCAGACTAAGACGTCTGAATCAAGAGACATCAAGTAGTTTAAACAAAATAATTAAATGTGATTAACGAAAAAGGATTAATATAATTAATCCTTACCTTTTGTCCGAGCGGTTAGAGTGTTCGTTAAAGTCCCGGGAGACCAGGGTTCAATCCCAAATCGAGTCATACCAAAGACTCAAAAATGGAACGTGATGCCTCCTTGCCTCCAGGACTTGTTCAATATTGCTCGCTGCATTCTTGTGTAATTGCCGTCAAGCTTTTTCTCCAGCCGTTTTGTTAGCGTCCAAGTCATGCATCCATATAGCAGTATCGATACGCCCGCTGCTTGGAAGAAACCGCGTTTCATTTTATCGGTCAGGTCTGACTTCCATATGTTGGATAGCTGTCCATGCCTTCGTTAGCCGCGTGTCGATATCTTTTTCGGTTGATGAGACAATGCTTCCTAGGTAGGTGAACTCCATTATACTATAAAAAAAAAAAAATTCAACGTTGTATTTACCCAACCCTTCCTTCAATTTTCAGCAGATGGTTTAAATTCAGAGTTTTCCTTCTCCTTGACAGATTGCCTTACTAAAGCTAAAGTACCCGGTATACCCTACTATTTACCCGTTGTTGAAGGAAGAAAGAGATCGACTCATGCATTCCCCATGAATATTAGCGGGGTGGAGTGACTGAGAAAGCGTGATTTACTGACCATAGTACCCAGTAACGCATTTGCTAACCTACCAAGGGATTTTTTTAATTCGCTAATAATAAAAATAAATTTTTAAAATGTTAAAAAAAGGACCATTCATTTAAAGACGTTTGATTTGAATTCAATTAAGAAATGGCAAAATCCAATTAAAATAGAAAGTCGCGAAAAACTTTTAATTCGCTTAAGTTAAAACGAATTTTTTAACTAGTAAGACAGAAGAATCTCCCAATGTCTACGAGTAAAAAGTAGGGCAGACAGTACTTTTTAAGTTAGGCAACCAATCTTGAAGAAGGAAAACTCTGAATACCAACAAACTTCACTCCGTTTAAAAATTATGTCATATCCAGTGGTGGCGGAGGCGTTGGATAAATACATACACTCAAAATGTTTCGGGAGATTTGATTATTAAACATTATTCTACGACGGCGTCTCAACAAAACAAAGGCCCTCCCCAATTAACAATCTCGCCCGTTTGGCAGGGCTTAAAATATGCTGTATCCCCTGCAAAGAGGTAAGACCCCCACCACCACCACCAACGAAAACAGCCTCAACCAGGTTTTGAAATTGGGTCGCCAATTTCATTTCCAAGGACGATAACCGTTATGCTAAGCGATGAAAAAGAAATCAAATGGCGATCAAACCCCATCATCTTCTCTTCCATCTTTGCTTCTTCATTTTCCATCTCCCTAGGGTGTGGAGATGACTTGCCGATCAAGCTTTGGCTGGAAGTATGTGCGATCACCAGAGGGAGTGGTCCGTTAACTGGTTCCGGGGTCGCGTCCAGATAACAACAGGATATGTGACCATCGGCAGGGCCTTTGTCTACCTTGCCAGTGAAAATCTTTTATGAAGGGTGATGTTGCAGAAGTGAATTATGAGAACGACAAAGGTACTGGAGTTATAGGGTGAGGATGAGGATGAATATAAAGAGAAAGAGAGAGAGAGAGAGGGGGGGGGAGAAGTCGGGGTCAAGAAAGAGAAGAAGAATAGTAACTTCTCTTGACAGGGAGTTTATGATAGACAGATAGAGAGATAGCTTGAAAGGGAGTGAGAGAAAGAGGGGAGTTGGGGAGGAAATGTTTGAAGGAGACTGAGGCGACGACGACGATGATGATGATGAGTTAAATGTCACGAAGGGACTCGTTTGGTTTGTAAACGTGAGAATCTAAAAGAAAGAAAGAAAGAAAGAAAGAAAGAAAGAGAAGTGCAAAAAAAAAAAAAAAGAAACACAGATTGTAAGGACCAAAGAAAGAAAGAACGAAAGAAAGAAATAGAGAGAGGTGGGGGAGAAATGAAAAAAAGAAAAGAAAGACAGACACTAAGGACCAAAGAGAAAAGAAGGACACAGTTGGAATGAAATAGAAAGAAAGAAAGAAAGAAAGAACGAAAGAAAGAAAGAAAGAAAGAACACAAAGAGAAATGGAGTATAACAAGAAAGAAAGAAAGAAAGAAAGAAAGAAAGAAAGAAAGAAAGAAAGAAATGTACAGTACGAAAGAAACAAGTCTCAAAGAAAGAAAGAAAGAAAGAAAGAAAGAAAGAAAGAAAATATGTTAATGAAAAAGAGAAGAAAAATTGAAAGATGAATGATAATGGCGAAAGAAAAATATATGTCTGAAGTGAACACAAATATCGATAAGCTGTGATAACAAACAAACAAACAAACAAACAAACAAAATATTATTTTAAAAGAAAGAAAGAAAATGTCAATTTATAAGAAGGAAAGAAAGAGAAGTGCAAAAAAAAAAAAAGAAAGACAGACTGTAAGGACCAAAGAAAGGAAGAACGAAAGAAAGAAATAGAGAGAGGTGGTGGAGAAATGAAAAAAAAAAGAAAGACAGACACTAAGGACCAAAGAGAAAAGAAGGACACAGATGGAATGAAATAGAAAGAAAGAAAGAAAGAAAGAGAAATGGAGTATAACAAAAAAAGAAAGAAAGAAAGAGAATCATGAGGTGGAAGAAAAAGAACGTGGAGAAAAGAAAAGAAAGAAAAGGAAAAAGAAGTAAAAGAGAAGAAAAGAGAAAAGAAAAAGGAAAAAGAACCAGAAACAGAAATAAAGAAAAGAAGATAACTGGAAAATTGA
>OY757942.1:59664084-59784084 GCA_963585895.1 Sepioteuthis lessoniana | reverse complement strand
AAATATTTTAAAATAAAATGCAACATAAGGGGATATGTTTTTAAGTTATTCATTTTTATTCCTCAGTGGGATATTGTCTCACTTCAAAAATTGAAATGAGACAACATCATACTGTGGACAAAATATGAATATCTAAAAAACAAATACCCAAGTAAAACTTTTTTAAGTATATATATATATATATATATATATATGCGTGGTGCCTTCAATAAGTTTTTAAACATATTTTGTACAGGTATTTAAAATTGTCGTGGACTCTTGAAAATTCAGTATGTTATTGCTATACATCTTATGGGATGACAGACCAATTTTTATGATTTCAGGTTCAAAGGAACAGCTACAACAGAAATTGGAATACACGCTACTAAAGCCTGATTGTCACAGCTGGTGAATTTCAAAAATACAATCTGACACTTTAGAAGAACGATAAACAATAAAATTCTGTTTTAAACTTGGAAAAAAATGCTACAGAAACGTATGTAATGCTTCAGACTGTTTCTGGAGCATCTTGCATGAATCGAACATCAGTTTTTGAGTGGCATAAGAGATTCAAGGAAGGCAGGAAGTCTGTGAGGGATGATGAGAGGTGTGGGAGGAGTAAGGAAGTCAACTGACCAGAGTTGACTGGCCAAAGAGTTAGGGTTACTATGTTGAGGCTTTAAGGGAGTTCAGGAAGAGATTCCGTCGGAAGAGGCCAGCACTTTTCAAATCGGGTCAGTGGCACTTCAATGAGGACAATACACCAGTCAACAACTTCATCCTTTTCACAGACTATTTGACCCAGATGGGCATCAAGACAGTTCCTCAGCCTCCCTAAAGTCCACACCTTGCTCCCTGTGACTTTTGCTTATTCCCTAAGTTAGGAGGCTGTCGTTATGAGATAATTGAAGAGATGAAAGAGGCTGTTACGAAGGTCATTGACACGCTCACACAAGAGGACTTCCATGGGGCCTTGCAGAAGTTGTTGGAATGGTACAGCAAGTGCATTGCAGCCGGAGGAAATTACTTTGAAGGGGAGTAGAGTTTCATGTGTACTATCGATAAATGTGCCCACACAAAAAAGTATGGAAACTTATTTAATGATTCTCGTATATATATATATATATATATATATATATATATTATGCATCCAACTTTTCTACCAATGGGTAAATAGTTGAGCCGACTGAACTGATTAATCTTCGTATGGCAACTGGTTTTGGGAAAGTAAAACTCTAAATTCAACCCTATATACTTAAAAATTGACCTTGTGTCTCATGCAAGTGGTGTGAATGATTTGGAAAGTACATATTCATATTTTGGGGAGTGTAAATATTGTGCACCTCCTAAGTTATTTGGCGTCTTATAATAGATTATACTATGTTGTAATGGCAATAAAAGGTTCGCTATATTTCCCAAAAGCTCCAGAAGTGGAGCCTCACCATCTAATGCAATTTAGTGTCATACCTGGGACACTCTTTGGGGATTGGTCTTAACTCTTTGCAGAGGTGCATTCAGCATATCCTACAGCCCCAGCAGACTGGGCGGTCTCTTTCAATATGTATATATATATATATATATATATATATATATATAGAGAGAGAGAGAGAGAGACGTGCGTGTATGTGGGTGATTATATATATATATATATATATATATATATATATATATATATTGTTGAGTAATTTCGTATGTTCATACATGAGGTGCAATTTACAATTTTCTCGAAAAAAAAAAAGCATTGAACAGGGGTCAATGTGTCACTTCGTCCAAAGTATCCACCCACTGCTCTAAATCCTTCGTTCTTTTTTTTTTTTTTTTTTGGTCTTTCTTTTTTCACAGACCGGAAGTTCGCCACTAAAGTCGGAGGCTTTTCTTTCAAACTGGAACATATTTTTGATGCTGGGTACACTTTTTATATACTTTTTACTTCAGCGATTATTTCATCTCGTCCTTTGGTGACACGACTTCAAATCCCAAATAAAATCCATGATTTTGTTAGAAGGACCCTTTGAACTTTTGCGAGTGAATAAATTAGCTTGGTTGATTAGGTTTCTTTGTTTAATGATATATCAACTTTTGTGGGCTATTTAATGCCTAAGCAATTCTTGTAGAAGAGAGAATAGACTGAAAAACTAAATCATATCGTTAAAATGATCAAGTAACCTCAGACTGTACTGTAATCGATATAAATATTAGAGTTTTGAGCTTCTTTAATAATAAGTTGTAGTAAGTAAGTATAGTAGTCTCCCTTTAGTCGAGGGCGACCAGAAGGCTCCCTTTTCAAATAGTTATTACACCGAGATGTAGGGGAGGGCGCTACTCCTTTCTCTGGATTTCTCCACTTTACACTTGATACGTACCTTATATCGCTGAGAGTTAAACAAGGAGGTATCAAGTACCATTTTAAAAGTCTTGGTATGACGCGACCTGGGATTGAACTCAGGTTTCCCGGACTATTGGCGAATACTCTAGCAACAAAGCCAATGAGCCGGGACTGAATAATAAGATGTAAACTTCAAATTAAATCTACAAATTTATGCTTTAACAGATTTTGCTGATGATTGATTAATTTTAACGGCATATTGAGTTATTTTATTCTTAGAGGTCAGAGAATCGCAATCATAATTAGATTTTTGGGGTAGTTTCTTTAGAATAATTTTTGCTCACGATCCTATCGATTATGAGTAATTTTTTAACAGATGTGCTTGACCCATAGTTGGATTCCTAAGAGGTACACTACCGCTCTGGAGTAATGGGAATGTGGGAGTACTAACCCCCCTCCTGTTGCAGTATGACGTTTACTTTCTGAATGATACCTTCGGAGAAGGCATTTAGATATAATTTGATAATCTTTAAGGAAAATGTGGTTATTTTTTTTTCATATTTAAGCAAAATTTAATAACTCTTTTTTTTAAAACGAAATTTAATAAATTCTATTTTAATTTTTCTACAAAGATAGTAAATAGTTCTGTGCAAAAAAAGATTTGATTTAACTGTTAAATGTTATCAGGCAGATAAAAGATAACATTCGGATATTGATAAAAAAAAAAGATCGTCAGAAAATTCGGACAATACCGTTGAAGGATGAAAAAAATTAATTGAATATGTTAATGATAAACAATTAACAGTTTTAGAGTATAAAAAAAAAGGCAAAATTGAAATGTTTTTTACAATTTTAAAATAGATAAAAAACAATTTTATTAGAGTTTTCCCCCCCTTTTGTTTATGTTTGCTTATATGCAATTAGAAAAAACTCCAAAATATAGTTTTAATAATTTTAGATCAACCAATACAACAAATGTAACTGGAATTAAATTATTGTCTTTTTACTTTTGACGGTAAAAAGAGAATTAATCTCATACAAAAATAACTCTTTAACAAAACTTGCTAGAGATTTTCATTTAAGATGAAACTTGGTTTCTACGAATTTCAGAAACACAAGACAAATAGATATAGAAATGTTTCTTACTTACTTATTAAAAGGAGTTATCTCAAGAAAAACCGGAAAAAGATCTCTACGTCTTTACGGTACGAATTCAATGTTCCTTCTAATATTTTTTAATTTGTTCGTTTGGGTTTTATGGCATATCAACCTTTGTAGGTCATTCAACGTTTTCGTTTGTTAAAATATTCTTTCGAATTCAAATTTCCCGCCAATTCATTAAGCAGACGATAATTTAAAACGCAACAGTTTTTTTTAAATTTGAAACGCTGGAGATTGGAATTTTCCAACACACAGACACAACATTTGATTAGTTTTACAACAGCGACTCAAGCGTTAATTTCCCCTTTCAAAATATTTAAAATATAAACGCTTGCTACAAAAATAAACAATATTAGTCTGGGAATGAATTACAATATCATTAGATGAAAGATATTTTTTATATATGAACCTTCTTACCCAGCAGCTATGGATTTAAATAGTCCTATTTTTGTTCTTCTATAAAGATTGCTTTACAAATGAATAATCCAAAAAAGTATGAAACTTCTTATACAACAGCTACAGGTTAAATAGTTCTACAATAGTAAATAGTTCTTTATTCTGTATTCACTAATCCTATGTTCTTGTCTACTAATAATCTCTCTATTGTATATACTTTTTCCTGAGAATATATCTCTATTTCCTCTCATATCGTGGTTTGTCCTTTATTTAATATTACAAGCGTTCACTAATCCTATGTTCTTGTCTACTAATAGTCTCTCTATTGTATATACTTTTTCCTGAGAATATATCTCTATTTCCTCTCATATCGTGGTTTGTCCTTTATTTGATATTACAAGCGTTCACTAATCCTATGTTCTTGTCTACTAATAGTCTCTCTATTGTATATACTTTTTCCTGGGAATATATATCTATTTCCTTTCATATCGTGGTTTGTCCTTTATTTAATATTACAAGCGTTCACTAATCCTATGTTCTTGTCTACTAATAGTCTCTCTATTGTATATACTTTTTCCTGAGAATATATCTCTATTTCCTCTCATATCGTGGTTTGTCCTTTATTTAATATTACAAGCGTTCACTAATCCTATGTTCTTGTCTACTAATAGTCTCTCTATTGTATATACTTTTTCCTGAGAATATATCTCTATTTCCTCTCATATCGTGGTTTGTCCTTTATTTAATATTACAAGCGTTCACTAATCCTATGTTCTTGTATACTAATAGTCTCTCTATTGTATATACTTTTTCCTGAGAATATATATCTATTTCCTCTAATATCGTAGTTTGTCCTTTATTTGATATTACAAGCGTTCACTATCCAGAACGCAACAGTCACTAATTTTACCTATTTTTGGCCCCAAAACCTGTCACCAGAAACCCTGAGAGTAACATATACTCTTAAAACTGAAAAATTTAAGAGTTATTTTTTCACTCAGATTATCGAATATAAAATTATTATACGAACAAGTTTATTTGATCCACAGGTAAAACCCAAACAAGTACTTTCCCACTGATCCAGAGTGGATTGGGAGTAATGTAAATGATGGGTGCTACACTACAGAGCTCTGAAACTGGAGTCTCATCATTAGATGCAGTTTAATGGCATAGCAAGGACATTCCATCTTTTGGAAGGGAGTTTTACACCTGTACATGTGATATAGTAAGCCTATTCAAACCCTTCCTGACAGAACTATCAAATGAAAACCTATGAACATTTGATAAAATTATATAATAAGGTAATCGAAACAACTAGACTGCCTCCAAAATTAATCAGTTCTAATTTGAAAAAATATGAAGTATATTTCGATAATTAATGGCACATGATAATATCCATTTGGATTTGGCTCTCTTAGCTGGGGCTGCAAAATACACCGACTGCATCTCTACCGAGGAATAAGACTCCTCCTACGAGTGTCCAGGATATGACACTAAACAGTCTGATGGTGAGACTTCAATAATACTGGAGCTTTGGGGAATGCGGAGTACCCCATTAATTCCATCGCATCCAGATCCACTCTGGCTCGGAGTAGTAGTGTCATATATTACACCGCTGGACAAACAACGAAAAACTAGTAGATATTAAAAATATAATTCATATTTTTATTTTTCGATGGCGACGTTTGTGTGAAGTAGGAATATAGTCAGAGAGAGTTCGCAATATATTTCTCCTGTGGCGGGGACCATCTTTTTGAAGTAGTGCAACGGCCAGAGAACACACACGGGGGAGTTGACAGGTTTGCTTGAGTGACCAGTGGGTCTCTGCCATCAGTCCAAAATTACGAACCTTATATTGTCTTTTCAAGTCCCGTGGGGAAATAGGAACCCACCTCTTCGCCCACGTATTTTTTTTTTTTGGTTTATGGCTGATTATAGGAATTTACATACTTCCATTTTTTTTCGGTAATTTGTTGATCCTATCTGCGAACGGAAATATCTGACACTCTATCCATAGGCAATAAATTATATGCTAACCATCATCTTTTATTTTTCTCTTTCCTGTAAAACTACTTGGTTGATGTTATCTTGCGACCACATTGAATCTGCTAAGTTCATCCACGACACTCTGTCGCTAGCTAAGCTAGTATATTGCAGTAGCACGTAAAAAGATCCTACCAACGGATCGAATAGAACTGTTTGATATTTAAACTGGGTACTTATGCTAAACTGACTTATTTAAAATAGAACTGTTTTTCCATTTAACTGTCTGTACTTATGGTAAACTAATTGTTTAAAAGAGATCTATTTTCTCATATACCGGTGTGTAAACAAAAAACCTTACTTATGCTAAACTGGATTAAATAGAACTGTTTATATGTATAACATAGATTTGGCATTAAATAACCTAGAATGGTTGGTATGCCATAAAACCAATTCAAACCATTTTTATTGTACGGAATTAATATTTTTTAAATCATTAAGAGGAATAAAGAATAGATAATTGATATAATAGATTTACATAAATAATTAATAAATAAAACTTTACTCTCATAAATCTGTTTCAGCAGGATAAGCCTCTGTGGCGTAGTGGCTAACATGTTGCACTGCAACATCGTAGTAAGTGAGTTCGAGCTCTATTCACGGCTGTTACGTTCACTTTCTTACTAATCCCCTTAGGAAATGTATGAATCCTCTAATCCTCCCGATTATGGGTTAAATATTACAAATACTGTTCTTCTATAAGGATGGATTTGGTCCTTGCATAACCCACAAAGATTGATATGCCATTATACAAAACACAACTACCCAAGTAAAAATTATGGAATCGACACATGGCTAAAGGTTATAGGTTATTTAACGCCAAATCCTGTTGATACATTCATATAAAATATATTTACACACACACACACACACACATATATATATATATAATTTGTAAACGCATTTTGCAGATAACATTCTTAAACGAGCTAGAGCTATTTTTTTTGCACACAGTTAAATGGTTTCAAGTATTGCTATATAACATTCACAATTTAACATCAGTCATTTTTTGCACACAGTCTGTTCTTTTTAACCCATAAAGAGAACCCTATCAGGTGCTATCAATCCAGGTCAGAGTGGACATGGGAGCAAAGAAAATGAAAACTCCACATTCTCAAACACTTCAAGGCTGGAGCATCGCTATCAGACTGTCATATCCAGGACACTATCTATATATATATATATATAGGTATTATTCGGTCCAGTTAAACCAGAGTTGGGAGTAATTCCTTCAGGACAAGAAAATCATTCAGGAGCTGAACATTTAAATTTTCCTGGTAGAGAGCTCAATGTAATTGATTTTACAGAGCAATATTCCTTTAAAGAAAAATCACTTCCCCCCACACACACACGTGTCTATTCTGTTTTATTTATCCATTGGATCTAAAGAAGTCCTGTTATATTTTTCTTCAGGTTTTTGGTTCACTCCAGAAACTGAAAAACAGGATGGAAATAAATTTATAATCCTAAAATAACCGGTCTTTGGTTT
Source organism: Sepioteuthis lessoniana (assembly GCA_963585895.1). Classification (NCBI taxonomy): domain Eukaryota; kingdom Metazoa; phylum Mollusca; class Cephalopoda; order Myopsida; family Loliginidae; genus Sepioteuthis; species Sepioteuthis lessoniana. The sequence goes on along the minus strand of OY757942.1, from coordinate 59,776,690 downwards.
TTTCTTTAAAGAATATATATATATATATATATATATATATATATATATATATATTGGTTTGGTTTTTGCTTGATTTCTTTGTTTAATGTCATAAAGGAATTAGTCCGAAAATAAACACATCAGTCGGATATGTCTTCGATCTCCTGTACAATCAATTCAGGAATATGAATCGATTATAAGATAATTCGTTTTATATCAGAGCATGTATAAACCTTAAAACATGTTATAACTATGAATACTAGAAATCTGGTACTTAAAGCTTCATGTGGTGTGCACAATCCCCTTAAAGTATATATATATATATATATATATATATACATAGGAATTATTCAGTCCAGTTAAACCAGAGTTAGGAGTAATTCCTTCAGGACAAGAAAATCATTCAAAAACTGAACATTTAAATTTCCCTGGTAGAGAGCTCAATGTAATTAATATTACAGAGCAATACTTATATATATATATATATATATATATACTTTCTTTAAAGAAAAAGCCAAAGACCGGTTACTTTAGGATTATAAATTTATTTCCATCCTGTTTTGTGTTTCTGATGTAAACCAAAAACACGAAGAAAAATATTACAGGACTTCTTCAGATCTTATGGATAAAATAAATCAGAATAGACACGGGGGGGGGGATGAAAGAAGGGTGAAAAGTTATCTCCTCGTTTTTTTCACTTCCGTTTTTTATTTGTTTATTTATATTTGTTTATTTATTTTAGTTGACTTATATATATATATATATATATATATATATATATATATGAGTCAGCTAAAAGGTCGTAGGTTGTTAAAGATACTCTCAGAGAAATGAGACCAAATGAAGTTTATTTTTCAACATATTTCCCCCTTCCACTCCCAAAACGGTGTTGCAGTGCCTCGATCCTTTTGGCAAAAAAAATCATCAACATCAGATAAGACGATATCTTATCAACTTTTTTAGTCCACCCTCGTATATATATATATATATATATAGATAGATATATCTAGAAATATATATCTAAAAATTTATTTCAATGTTTATAAAAAGCGATTTTAATTGTTATATATATATAGATAGATAGATATAAAACGATTAAAATCGCTTTTTAAAATCATTGAAATAAATTTTTAAAACGGATGAAATTGAATGGTCTTCACGCACACACACACACTATATATATATATATATATGAATTTCTATAAGTATATGAAATTATACACGCAGGTGCACATCCTTCTACCCACAAAAATAATGTGTACCTATATATATGCATGAATCTGTGTGTGTGTGTGTGTGTGTGTGTGTGTGTGTGTGTGTGTGTGTGTGTGTGTGTGTGTGTGTGTGTGTGTGTGTAAAAATGGAAAATACAAAGCGAAAGTCTCTGTGAAAGAAAATAGAAAGGAAGAAAAATTATGTATTCAAAATGAAAAAAAAAAAAAACAATGAATGAATTGGCAATTGACTGAATTCACTGGCCATTTCAAAGTTCAAACATCCGCACTCTTTATGGCAATCGCCAACCTCAATTACCAACCATCACCCATACCGAAATTGTCTCCACCCACAAGACGTGAACAGGGTTCGAAGACTAAAGTTTCTCTCGGCTCGACTCACATCTCTTGCGCCGAATGTTTCGCATTATCCCTAAACGAGTTCAGCCTTTTACGGAATGACTGTTGTGGGTGAGGTGGGGGGCCTACGAAGTAATGCCGGTGGATACGAGTTCGTTGGGTGTTATTGATTGATCCCAGGTAGAGCAGACGGCAGGTGCCCCCAACTACTGACTGATTCACCTTCCACACAATCGAACAAAAACATTCGTTGTGAAGTTAAGCCTGTCCTTAGTACCCAGTACCATTTACGAGAAATCTACCGAAAGTTTTACGAAGCGAATAAATATTTTGGGACGCAAGCAAACCTGAATTAAGGGTATTTCCTAGTGTGTTACTCGTTTTTTAAGCTTTCTTTTGTTTTTGCACTCAACATTTAAAGCTGGATATATTAGATTGACTGATATGGTACTATATACCCGAAGATCGATATTTCGAGAGAAGCACTATTTCATTATACACTATCACTTACGTCCATCGATCCTAGCAGGTCCTCCAAACTACACCCAATCTTCGTCCAGAGCAGATGTAGGTAAGTTTTTGCTGGTCAGCCAACTCTGAAGTGTCCATGTGTGGAAGTCCATAAGAGGACGTCGTTTATGTGTTAGTTCTTTCATCTCCAACAGTGCTTTACATGTGTTATTCAACTTACATATTGTGTGAAACTGTTTTCTTTTTATTTTATTTTTTTCTGTGATGATTTTGTAGGACATTGCACTTGATCAATACTCTTTTGCCAAAAAATCTTCTAAAAACATCGAAAAAGGTTATCTAAAAATTTCGAGAATCGGTATTGACTTTCTAGACAACAATTTGGACGTCTAGAAATCATCCATTAAATCTATGTTTCTCAGCTCTGGGCACATGCTTGATTAAATTTTAAACTTTCAAATTAAGATGTTAAACTTTTGAATTGAATTTTTTAAAATATTGTCTCTATACTATTTGATCACCCTTAGTAATATAAAAAAAATCCCATAGAGACATATTGATTGATCAAAGCACCGCAACACCGATGGAAGGAGTGTATGGACCACAAAGGGAAATAAAATAAACCTGATTTGGTTACATTCAATAAAAAGTACCTTGGTCAGTCTATGAATTTTTCAGCTGACCATAGTATTTGAATATTTTCCTTCTTCCCAGTGACTGACAGTAAAATTAGATTGATTGATTTATTTTAGGATTAATTAATACCAACAGGCTTGTTAATCGCGCTTATTATGTTTTATACATACAGAGACACAAATATAAGCGGAAACATAATTAAACATAATTTACGAACTTCAGTGAACGAACGAACACACTTCTTTATAAAAATATATCTCTCACACTTTATTCTAGAAATGGTTGATGATTCTGTGGCATGTGAGAGATGGGTGGATAGACATATCCTCAGAGAAAGGACTTCTTCTCATATATTCTTCCGGGTACCAGGGGGTGCCAACGCTTGCACCCCCTTGCAAGCTGAGACACATCTAATCGTCTGCGTGTCACTCGCTCGACTGATTCTCTCCCTCAGTCTAAATCTGACCGTGTGGTTCTATTTATGTGGTCTCCTTCCGGTTACACACCTGTGCTACGATCGTGCTGCCCTGTTTGCTAATCACAACGTGACAGCTTGTCAAAGCACACGGGGTCACTTGGAACGAACCGAAAATCCATGGCATATGTTACATAACAATTATACATTTATTTTTACATTTTTTTTGTGTGTAATTGTTTATAAAGATGTTTTATTTTTTTTTTGGTTTACGGTTCTATGAAATAAGAATAATTTTGAAATAAATTCATTGAACTAATCGATGTGATCCTCACAGATACTACTATCCCGAATAATGATAGACAACAAAGAAAGAAAACAACGCTGATGTATATAATATCCTCCTTTTCTTTTCCTTTTATTCTATTTACCAACCCCTCCACTCGGAAAGGATATGACACAAGGTCAATTTTTAAGCGGAGTTTAACAGGTTAGAATTCAGACTTTTCTTTCTCCTACACTAGTTGCCTAAGCAAGGCTGAAGAACCCAGTCTGTCCTTTCTTTTCCTTTTTTTACCCAATAAGTACATATGGGTTGAAAGAGAGGGAGAGAGAATCGAAGACGGCTGAGATGGACACACACACACACACACACACACAGCGATGACGATGCGGTTTTTGTGAAACCTGTATGCCTATCTGCTTCATTCTGCCTGGGTCAAAATCTTCCCTGGTTTATGTAATTTTCCCACACTCTCATTGTCACACCTCCCGCCTACACGTTGCACGTACCGCGCCTCCAGTCGAGCATAGCACCAGCACATCTTATGCGGCACTTCCACTGAGGAAATACTTGCGTGTTGATTGCATTAAGAAACAGATATATATTGGCTAAATGAGTAGAGTGTTCGCCAGTGGTCTGGGAGACTGGGGTTCCACCCCCAGTCGAATCATAACATACACTAAAAAAATGGTACTTGAAGCCGCCTTGCTTTGCACTCAGTACTATTAGGTGAAGATGAATGGTAAAGTGAAGCAATCCTGGGAATGGAGAAGTGCCCTCCCCTACACCTCAGTGTAGTCGCGAATGAAAAAGGAACCTAATGTCGCCAACTTTACTACATATATATCCATATTTACCAACCCCTGCGCTCGGGCAGGATATGACACAAGGTCAATTTTTAAGCGGGGTTTAACAGGTTTGAATTCAGAGTTTTCCTTCTCTTTGACTTGTTGCCTCACCAAGGCTGAAGAACCTAGTCTGCCCCTACTATTTACCCATAGCTGGAGGGAGGATAATTTAATTCATACCTTTCCCAAGGGTATTAGTGCTATGTGAAATACAATCAGATTTGTCCAGGATTTGAACTCGTATCACCGTGTCCATTTCCTACGACGATAACCATTACACCACGGGCACCTCCTTACTGCATATATATCCTGCTATGCCATCTACGCAACTTATGCAGCATTTCCGCTGAGGTGTGTGCATTCTTAGGAACCAGGTGCCTATCATGTTATGCTACCCACGAAAATTATGTGGCATTTCAATGTCTTGTAGTCGATATCCAATGCGGGGGGTGGTACTAAAGGCGTTCCCCCCACTCTCCAACTCTCTAGAACTGGAGATTCTACATGAGTTAAGCATTATATACAGGACGCCCCTCTTTTTGATGGGGAACACAATCATCGTATTCTAAACCACGCTGATGGAGCGATGACACATTGGAGAAGATTATTCTTAAGAATTTATTCTTTTATATTTTTTGAGTCAGCGAAGCAAGTCCAAATCTTAAACGAGGCTGTCCAATTCGCTTAGGAAAGGCATAAATAGATTTTCCTCTACTTTAGCTATGTGTAAAGAGTATATTTCTATCCAACCATTCCATATGCTAGGAATTCAATTTATGTGGAGTACATTTGGTTTGGAATCAGTGTTTTCTTTCTTTTAGATTGGTTACTGTCCAAAAATTAAAGAACCCAGTCTCCCCTGCTATTTACACACTGGGCGAAGAAGTCCTGGATCTATTTCTTTCCCAAATAGAAAAGAAATAATTATATGATGAACCCTAAGCCACATTGGAGTGAGAGGGAATGAAAGAGCAGACTCGACAGCCAAATCGGCCTTAGATCTGACACCTGATGAATCCAGGATCCCATATACTGACTTGAATCCTACAATTAGTAAATTCCTTCACACAAAATGGCAACAACAATGAAGCAATAACATCCACAATAAACTATTCCAAATTAAGCCGACTTTTGGAGAATGGAGACCAGCATCAAGAAAATCAAGAAGAAAACAAGTTGTTATATCCGATTCCGAATTGGTCATACAAGACTTACTCACTCTTTCATTTTGAAACAGGAACCACAACCACAGTGTTTGACCTGCCAGATAACTAGAACGATTAAACACATTCTTATAGAATGCAGAACTTTCGCTGTTATCAGAAAGCGATTTTTCAAAGTAAATATATTAACCGATCTGTTCGAGAATGTCAAAATAGATGACAATCTGTCCTTGAGAGAGACAGAGTTGTACCAAAACATATGACAACTTAAAACTGGTTAATCTTATGGAAACAAATGAAATCCTGCGAATAGAAAATTTTACCTACCTATGAATTCGTTTTGAAATGTGTGGTTGTGTTATATTGTCATCTACATGTTCATGCAGCATCACAACGACACAATACTTAAGACGCAGTGACAAAGACAGACGCACGCAGAAAGACTTCTTTGACAATATTTACCTCTCACTTTATTTGTAAGGGTACAAAAGGGTTGCTCAAGGTTTGCGTGTGAGAGGGAGCTGGAGACCGAAAATAACTGTAATATTTTGACTCCACTGTTATGACCGTCACGTTGTGTCTTTCTTGTTCTCTAGGGCTACTCAACCGGAGGCCTAGGGCCCACTCTGCTGGGTGCTGGCTTTCTTTACTGCATCTTATCAGCATCTTCTCTAGACCCCCAACTCCATCGGGGTTCCCGAGGGCCCCCTCGGTCGGGTGTGGCTTTCCCTACCACATCTCGACTCCAACTGACTGGAACTCTACTGGCAACTCTTGGCTCGTCGAACTCAACTGAATTATATAATCGTTCGACGCCCACTCGATCTTTGAAATCGAATGTTTAATCGTCATCAAGCGGAAATAACTGTCATGTCATGTTCACAGGTCCCTCTCTTCCGGTGCATCAGTCTATGAGTGTACCATGGGAATTTTTTAGCTCGTCTCATTTCATCAGACAATTTCTGCCCACGCGATTTCCTCTCCGAATTGCCATTGGAATGAGTCACTTCCTCCCGGTGCATCACCTTGAATGGCATTCTAGGCCGGGTCAAAAGGTCAAAACACAACAGTTGAATATGTATATATTGACAGAATTTGGCGTTAAATGACCTACTAGGGTTGATATGCCATAAAACCAACCAACCAACCAACCAGATCTATTTCTTTCCAAGTCATTGATGTGAAATGTAATACAAACAACCTCGTCTACGTTTTGAACTCAGTTCTCTCTATCCATTTACAACGGCGATAACCCTTTACGTTTTGCTTCTCGTATCTGTAAAATGTCGTACAAACTGTGTTTTTTTATATTTTGTTTGGTTTCTTTTGGTTTTATGGCATATCAACCATTGTAGGATATTTAATACCAAATCCTTTTTATACATATATATTAAATATATCGGATTTGGTTTGGTTGGGTTTTATGGCATATCAACCATTGTAGGTTATTTAATGCCAAATCCTCTTTATACATATATATTAAATATATATGATTTGGTTTGGTTGGGTTTTATGGCATATCAATCATTGTAGGTTATTTAATGCCAAATCCTCTTTATACATATATATTAAATATATATGATTTGGTTGGGTTGGGTTTTATGGCATATCAACCATTATAGGTTATTTAATGCAAAATCCTTTTTATACATATATATTAAATATATATGATTTGGTTTGGTTGGGTTTTATGGCATATCAACCATTGTAGGTTATTTAATGCAAAATCCTCTTTATACATATATATTAAATATATAGGATTTGGTTTGGTTGGGTTTTATGGCATATCAACCATTGTAGGTTATTTAATGCCAAATCCTCTTTATACATATATATTAAATATATATGATTTGGTTTGGTTGGCTTTTATGACATATCAACCATTGTAGGTTATTTAATACCAAATCCTCTTTATACATATATATTAAATATATATGATTTGGTTTGGTTGGCTTTTATGACATATCAACCATTGTAGGTTATTTAATACCAAATCCTATTTATACATATATATTAAATATATATGATTTGGTTTGGTTGGGTTTTCTTGTACATCAACCATTGTAGGTTATTTAATGCCAAATCCTCTTTATACATATATATCAAATATATAAGATTTGGTTTGGTTGGCTTTTTTGATATATCAACCATTGTAGGTAATTTTCAGACTTTTTTCATATGGGCACTTTTATTGATAGTACACACATGAAACTCTAGTCCCCTTCAAAGTAATCTCCTCCGGCTGCAATGCACTTGTTGTACCGTTCCAACAACTTCTGGAAGGCCCCATGGAAGTCCTCTTGTGAGAGCGTGTCAATGACCTTCGTCACAGCCTCTTTTATCTCCTCAATTGTCTCATAACAACAGCCTCTGAGCTTAGGGAATAACCAAAAGTCACAGGGGGCAAGGTCTGGACTATAGAGAGGGTGAGCAACTGTCTTGATGCCCATCTTGGTCAAATAGTCTGTGACAAGGATAGAGTTGTGGACTGGTGCATTGTCCCGGTGGAAATGCCACTGACCCGATTTGAAGAACGCTGGCCTCTTCCGACCGAATCTCTTCCTGAACTCCCTTAAAACCTCAACATAGTAACCCTTACCGTTGGACCAATCAACTCTGGTCAATTGACTTCCTAACTCCTCCCACTCCTCTAATCATCCCTCACAGACTCCCTGCCTTCCTAGAATCTCTTATGCCACTCAAAAACTGATGCTCGATTCATGCAAGATGCTCCAGAAGCAGTCTGAAGCATTCCATACGTTTTTATGGCCTTTTTTCCAAGTTTAAAACACAACTTCTTCTAAGTGTCCTCATTGCATTTTTTAAATTCACCAGCGGTGACAATGAGGCTTTAGTAGGGTGTATTCCAATTGCTGCTGTAGCTGTTTATTTGAACGTGAAAGCATAAAGATTGGTTAGTCATCTCATAAGATGTATAGCAATAACATACAGAATTTTCAAGAGTCTACGAAAATTTTAAATACCTGTAGAAAGAAGTCTGGAAACTTATTGAAGGCACCCTGTATATTAAATATATATGATTTGGTTTCGTTTGGTTTTATGGCATATCAGCCATTGCAGGTTAATTTAATGCGACATCCTTTTGTTATATAATTATGGAATGTTTTTTTTATATTAATCATTTTTCGTTAATTATATTTTATCATTCACTTTGGTAGAGCTTTGAACTATTCGAGTCTCTTAGTACAGTGCATAGTCATTTGGTGCAGTTTTACGCTTGCGTGCAAAGGATATGACAATCACCATTTGTCATAATCAACCCCCTGACAGGAAATGAGGCTAAAGTGTGGATGACGTCATGCCCACAAGAGATGGTCCTGAGAATCTGAGGATTTTGACCGTCGAAAGATGCTGTTGGGTTATCTACCTTTGAAGACGACAGAGTTGGGTTTTCTAACGTTGAGGCATGTGGTTGAGTTCTTCAGATCTCGACCGGCAGAGATGAATTGAAATCTTAAACATCTCAAGATGCGCCGTGTGTTGGGGTGGGGTCAGCATGGTATGGTTAGCATAGGCTTTTAAGAATTGTGTCTCTCTCCTCGTGTCGCCATCGACCGAAGCCAGAAATGAATAAACCCGTTCATGTCTGAAACGACAAAGTCCGCCTGTATTTGTATACGCATTGTATTACTGTTGTGATTGATATCAGTCGTCTACAACACACTTTTTGTACATATACATTGAATATTTACTAATATAATATCTACCAGCATTCACGGTTACCAGAAAAAAAGAAGAAAAAAAGAAAAAAACGCCAGGAACAAGAGATAAAAATATCTCGAATCACCGCCCGGGGGAAAAAGAAAAAATATTATAGGACAAAAAGAAAGAAAAGGCCAACCCCGTCACACCACTTGAAAAAAATCAAGAGGTATGCAGTCAGTTGGTCAAAAGAAAACTAAAACCCTCCGTAAACACTGCTATGCTACAATTACAAGAGTGCTTAACACGAGTGGAGCCAATTATAAAATTAACTTAAATCGCGAGTCGGAAATCTCCTACTAAAGTTTCACCTTAACGGATCATCAGGAAGTCTAATCCCGACCAATGCTAAAGGAGAAAACGCCGTTTTTTATATTCACCAAAAACCCACCTAGCCTAAAATTTACATAACAAAAGAAACAAAAAGAACAGAAAAACCTTACTTTTATTTAAAAAAAAACCTTACTTTTATTTTTAAAAAATACATTGAATATATGATTTCTTGACGCATTTTTTATATAACATTTTAAAACGAGTTTAGGCTCAATTTTTTTGTACCCAGGTAAATGGTTTCTCTTATTTCTATCTCATATGAATAATTCTATTTACTATTAATGATTTGTTTGCACACAGTTAAATGATTTGATTCCAAGTATTTCTATTTAACACTAACAATTCAATTAAATAGTCATTTGTTTACACACAATTAAAGGATAAAACATTTCTATTTTTAACTATTCAATTTAGCATAAGTCAACAAAGTTAAAAGGTCCCAAGGATTGTTATCTATCACTAGCAATTCAATTTAACACCAATCATTTATTTACACACAATTAAATGATCAAACAGTTCTATTTCAAACAATTAAGTTTAACATAAGTCAACAACATTAGATGGGTTCAATTATTGCTATGAACCACTAGTAATTCAATTAAACATCAGTCATTTGTTTACACGCAGTTAAATGAATAAACGGTTCTATTTCAAGCAATTCAATTTAGTATAAGTCATTTGTTTACATTCAGTTTAAATGTACAATTACATAGTTTAAATATCAAACAGTTCAAGTTGACCAAAAAATAAGACCCTACCAGGTGCAACAACTCCTGGCCAGTGTAAACCTGGGAGCAATGGCTATGAAGTGGGGGGGGGCTCCACATTCCCCAAAACTTCAGCATTAATGGAGCCTCGCTATCAGATATTTTAGTGTCATATCGAGGACGCTCATTGGAGGGGTTTTACCACTCTGCAGAGATGCAGTCGTTGCATTTATCAGCCCCAGCCGACTGGGTTTAAGCTTCTTGACATTGGTAAGGCAAGTTCTTTCAAGTCTAGGCAATTATCTGAATTGAAATCATTTGTATAAGTCATATCAGAGATTGTTACATGCAATTGATACTATGTAACTCATTAGAAATTGTCATGTGTTACTCGAATAAGAGACGGTTACCGCCAAATAAGGTTGCCATTAGCCAGAAAGGGGAATTACTCTGCATGGCGCAACAACAAGTTAAAAAACCAACATTTATAAGGATTAGGGTAGTGTTACGCACACAATTCTGATTGGTTGGTTGGTTGGTTGGTTGGTTGGTTGGGTTTTATGGCATATCAACTTTTGTAGTTTATTTAATACCGAATCCATTTTTATACAAATAATCACCTCTATATCAGACAAATCATTTTAGTATGAGTAGACATTTCAATTGTCAAAAACATTTCTGTTTCAAGCTATTCAGTTTAGTCAAACAGTTTTAATTCAAACAATTTAGAATAAGTATAGTTTTTGTACACACACAGTTAAATGTCAAAACAGTTCTATTTCAAACAATTCAATGATGCATAAGTATGCAGTCTTCACGCTAAAACAGTTCTATTTCAAACAATTCAATGTTGCATAAGTATGCAGTCTTCATGCTAAAACAGTTCTATTTCAAACAATTCAATGTTGCATAAGTATGCAGTCTTCATGCTAAAACAGTTCTATTTCAAACAATTCAATGTTGCATAAGTATGCAGTCTTCATGCTAAAACAGTTCTATTTCAAACAATTCAGTTTAACATAATTATGCCGTTTAAATGTTAATACAGTTCTATTTTAAGGGATTCAGTTTAGTATAAGTATGTAGTTTAGTTCCATTTAACTCATAGATATGACCTTCTCAGGTTCTACCACTCTGAGCTAGAGTGGACCAGGGAGTGATGGCAACGTAGGAGTACATTCCCCAAAGCTCCAGCATTACTAAAACCTCACCATTAGATTGTTTAATATCATATTCAGAACACTCATTGGCGGGGTTCTTAGCCCTCTGCATAGAAGCAGTGTGTGTATTCTGCAGCCCCACCCACAATTCATAGACTGGTTTTGTAAATTATATTCCTAGAGTTATACACCAATATAGAATGCAATTTTTTTCTGCAACTTTTCCCCGTCTCTCTTTTCCATCCCTGTATCTACCGACTTTTTTGCAATCACACACCCACTCGTCATCTATTCCCCACCCATAGTCTCCCTGGTTTTTTTTTTCAGACCTTTTCTTTCTTCAATAATTTTTTTTTTATTTCTTATGGGAATTTTCACAGTTTCAATTTTAATTAAAAATCGTCCAATAATCTTTACACACCAGATCAATACACTTTTTCGCCTGAAAGACGAAATCAATAATTAAAAAGAAATGTGACAACAGTTGGTCAGCTTGTCTGTCGATTAAAATTGATTATCGATCGATTCGTTTTCTTTTTAGCAATTCGTGGTTTGTTTGTTGTTGCTTTTTGTTTGTTTGTTTGTTTTTTTTAGAATCTATATTAATAGTTGCAAAGAGTTTGTTTGTCTGTCCTCAATATGGAACCAAAGGCTTTGATATAGAGTAGTGATGGACAAAGACTTACGATGTTTTCTGAATGGCCCGCCTAATTTGATGAGGAAAATAACGTCAAATAAATATAATAAAGTTCTGTTCTTACTTGTTCACCCCCCACCACACACACACTCTCTCTCTCTCTCTCTCTCTCACTCAAAAAATTGAGGATCCTGATGTTAAAGGCGAGTAGCTATAAACTACGTGACTAACCTTCCTTACTAATTAATTCCAGTTGCATTTTGCGTACCTCAATAAAAATATAAGTCATCGGTAATTTTCTGTAACCCTTAGAGACAAGCTTTAACAATCTAAATATTCTAGTGTTTTAAATTGGACCCTCTACTTATTGAAAAGATCTTTTTAACGAAAAAAAATATCAACATTTCCCAATTTCTAAGGTAGATGGCTATGCAAATGCTTTTCTGTTGTGGGATAATTTCAATAAAAAATTACCTATTGTTAGTATAGTCGTGTAGCCTGACTGTTGATGAGTCATGTCTCATGTGGCCGGTTTCTCGATAAAGGTTCACTATATCTGGTACAGGATATTGATAGAGGTGCTGATTAAGATTTTCTTATGCCGTCAGGTAAAATGCCTCTCAAAGCTGTTTGGTAATGTCGTCTCTGGATGTATGCGCTAATCTTTCTCTGTTTATTGTCTGTCAATCTATATATCCCTCCCTCTCACTCTTTCTCTCTCTCTCTCTCTCACTCAATCACACAGTCTATCAATCTATCCATCTATCTATCTGGCGAAATTTTCACCCTCTGCTCTCTCTCTCTCTCTCTCTCTCTCTCTCTCAATCCATCTATCTTTCTATCTATCAGTCTTGCGAACTAATGTCCTCTCTCCTCCCCCTCTCTCTCTTTATCTATCAAACTATCAATCTATCTATCGAAATCTTCTCCACCTCCGCTTTCTTTCTCTTTTTCTTTCTCTCTCTCTCTCACTCTCTCTCTCTCAATCCATCTATCTTTCTATCTATCAGTCTTGCGAACTTATCTCCTCTGTCTCTGTATCTATCTATTTATCTATCTATCTATCCGGCGAAATCTTCACCTCCTGCTCTCTCCCTCTTTCTCTCTCTGTCTCTCTCCATCTCTCTCTCTTAATCCATCAATCTTTCTATCTATCAGTCTTGCGCACTTATCTCCACTGTCTTTGTCTTTGTCTCTCTTTCTCTCTCTCTCTATCAGTCTTTCAATTTATCTATCTATCTATCTATCTATCTAGCGATATCTTCCGCCACTCTCTCTGTCTCTCTCTCTCTCTCTCTCTCTCCCTCTCAATCTTTCTATCTATCAGTCTTGCGAACTTATCTCCTCTGTCTTTCTCTCTCACTCTCTATCTATCTATCTATCAAGCAAAATCTTCTCCCCTCCTCTCTCTTTCTCTTTCTCTCTATCTCTCTCTCCCTCTCCCTCTCTCTCAATCTTTCTATCTATCAGTCTTGCGAACTTATCTCCTCTGTCTCTGTCTGTCTGTCTGTCTCTCTCTCTCTCTCTCTATCTATCTATCAAGCGAAACCTTCTCCCCCTCCTCTCTCTTTCTCATTCACTTTCTCTCTCTCTCTCTCTCTCTCTCTCTCTCTCTTTCTCTCTGTCTCTCTGTCTCTCGCTCAATCTTTCTATCTATCAGTCTTGCGAACTTATCTCCTCTCTCTCTCTGTCTCTCTCTCTCTCTGTCTCTCTCTCTCTATATATATATATATTTATCTATCAAGCGAAACCTTCTCCCCCTCTCTCTTTCTCTTTCTCTCTCTCTCTCTCTCTCTGTCTTTCAATCTTTCTATCAGTCTTGCGAACTTATCTCCTCTGTCTGTCTGTCTGTCAAGCGAAATCTTATCCCCTCCTCTATCCTTCTCTTTCTCTCTATATATATCTCTCTCTCCCTCTCTATCAATCTTTCTATCTATCAGTCTTGCAAACTTATATCCTCTGTCTCTGTATATCTATCTATCTATTGGACACTTCCATAAAATATAATTTCAGGATAAATATGAAATATTTTCCTTTCTAATCTTAATTGTAACATTAGCTCTCTGCTGGATGATGGCTTTCTTTACTGCATCTTATCACCAACCTCTCTGGACCCCAACTCAGGCGTCCCTTCAGCCTGGCGTGGCTTTCCCTACCACATCTCCTCTCTATAACCCCAACTCTGACTTCTTGTCTTGACTGGGTTATATAATAGTTCATCGCCCAATCAATCGCCCACTCAGTCTTTGGAATGGCATGTTTGATCGTCATCAAGTGGAAATAACTGTCATGCAGTTCAAAGGTCAATCTTTTCCGGTGCATCTGTCTATGAGTGTACCATGAGATTTTTTTTACCTTGTCCCATTTCATCAGCCAAATCCCGCCTACGCGATTTCTTTCGATTACTGGCCATTGTGATGTGTCACTTCTTTCCGGTGCGTCACTTTGGAATGGCATATTTGCCCGGGTCGAAGGTCAAAATACAACGAACAGTTTGTCTCCCCTTCGCTGAAATCCGTGACATAGCAAACTTTGTCAAAACTTCAGTTAGCTTAATCGGCTGAGAGTGTAGAATACGCCGACTGCATCTCACAGAGGTATTAGAACCCCTCCTCTCAAAGATTTTCTTGTATATGACACTAAATCATATAATTAAATGGTTTTAGTCCTGGAACGTTGTCATTACTTCCAGATTCATAATATCCCGAACTGATACGACTTTCTAGGCTCCCATCTATGGATCAAATATAACTATTAAATCATTTTCAATACTTGAAACCATTAAACTTTGAGCCAAAAAATAATTGATATTAGTTTGAATGATTTGTATTCGATAGCAATAGTTGAAACCGTTGAACAGTGTGCAAATAAAACTTTGTGTTAAATACTTGAAACAATTTAACAACGTGCAAACAATAAAAAACAATAATTGAAACTATTTAACTGTGTGCAAACAAATGAGCTCTGCCTCGCTTAAAAATGTTATCTATAAACTATTTTCTTAAAAATCCTATCTCATAAATGTATAAGTGGGATTTGGCCTTAATAGCCATTAAAAGTTGATGTTGTATATTGATCTCCGACCTGGCCGGGCTGTCAAAATAGGAAATGCACCTATTTAAATAACAGTTGCATCTGCTCAAGGAATATCAGAATATAACCTTGACCGTGGACGGGTTGAATGAGTGCGATTGTGACGTCCACAAGAAGATGGACGTTGAACTATTATATAACTCGCTGAAGACAGGAAGTCAGTTAGTTTGGAGACCAGACCAGTTGGAGTGGAGATGTGGTAGAGAAAGCCAGCACTCAGCAGAGTGGGCCCTAGGCCCCCGATTGAGCAGTTGGGGATCAGACGAGTTAGAAATAAGATGTGGTAGAGAAAACCAGCACCCAGAGAGGCTGGGCCCCAGGCTTCCGGTTGAGCTGCCCAGGAGAACGGGAAAGAAACACTGATGGCCTTAAGAGTCGGGGTCAATATGTTGCAGTTCTGTTCGGTCTCCAACTCCCTCTCACACACAAACCTTTCAATAAAGTGGGAGGTATATTTTTCTAGAGTACTGTGTCTCTCGTCGTTATTATTTTGTTGAGTATATAACATTGACATGCCATTAAACCAAATAACCGAATATGACCCGTTGATCTTAGCAATGCTGTTGTCTGGTCAGTGTTAATTCTTCCTCAGATATTCAGTTTTGCCAAATTCGATTCCAGGATCTCTGGGATTGGTCTAAGGAATACATCTAGGATTGGTACTACAGTCACCTACATGTTCAATTCCCATTCATGTCACTCTCTTGATCCATGACTGTTTTTTTTTCTCGCTCCAGAAGTAGCAGATAGTTTCTCTCTACAAATTGAGTCACAGCAAGTCTTCTCAAGTCTCCTGGACTCTTTTCAGTATTCTGGTCTATCTCAACAATGCTGTAGTATGTATGGTCTCCAATCGTCCTCTTATTTGCAATTCCTCAAGTTCCTCTATACCAGTCCTTTGGTAAGCGTACCGAGCACTCCGATTTCAATTGGTATCACCGTCACTTTCATGCTCCATTGTTTAGAGATTCAATTTCTTAAGGTTTCTCTTTTTTAGTCATGTCCAAATTTTCTCGTGTGAGATTATTATTATTATTTCTATTATTATACTCCTTTCAGGTCTTCCGCGCAAGCATTAGCTGGTTTTCACTGGAGTCTGTGTGACAGCAAGTCTCCTCAGGTATCCAATAGTTTTCTGGATGTTCCAACCGATCTCAGCAATCCTGTAGTCTGAATGGTCTCGATTCTTCCTCTATCTTCCAAATCTTCCCGTCTCTTCTCCTAGCACCTGGTCAAATGTTCCGAGCACACCAGCTATAATTGATTTTAACTTCATCCTCATGTTCCGCAGCTTTTTTCAGTTCTCAAGCAAGATCCTAGTGTGTGCAAATCGTTTTACTTTCTTTCATTTTTCTTCAATGATCCACCGGAACGATGAAATTCTCAAGATGGCAAATTTTACCCCCCTCTCTCCCTGTCATAATTATAACCTCGTATTTTCTGCGGTTATTAGAAGAGATTCAGTTTCTCTCTTGAGGTTTTCCTTTCCTAGTCATGTCCAGGTTTTCTTGTGTGCCATCTTGTAAAATTAATTTCTAACTTGAAACTTTCATGCAGATGGGTTTCTTTTTCTATTTCTGAAACTAAGTTTGATTTTTTTCTTTTTGGTCATATATTAATAAAGCTGTTTCTGGTTGCTTTTTTTTATGCATACAATCTGTCTCTGTCATCTCTTGGATGTAAGGCCTGGTGTATTGTCAACAGTTTTCTTATTCTTGCGTCCATTTATCTGGGTTCCTCTCTTGTCCATTTTAAGAAGGGTCCAGAGTATCATACAATTTGGAACTGTCAGGGGTTCATCCTTTGAATGAAATATCTACTGCAGAGCTTGGTCTCGAGAAGTTTTCTTGTTCTTCTGAGACACTTAGCTTGTTATTATCATCATTATTATTCTTTGAGAATTTTCTTCATCAGCGTCAGCCGGTGGTATTTTACTGATGTTTGAGTGACAGCAAGTCTCCAGGACTATTCTCAGTATTCTGGCGAATCTCAATAATGCAGTAGTTTAGATAGTCCCCACTCGTCTTGTTATTTCCTGGCCTTCCACTCGTTGTATCAATCCATCGATGATTGTTACAAGAACCTCAATTACAATTGGTATAACCATCACTTTCATGTTCCACAGTTGTTTTCATTTCGCTTTCAAGATCCAGGTACTTATCCTTCTATTCACTTTCTTTCAATTTTACTCTGTGGTCTGCCGGGACAGCTAAGTCCACAATTCTGCAAGTTTTCTCTTGTTTTTTTTGGGGGGGGTATTTTTTCCTTATTATTATAAGGTCTGGTCGTCTGGCTGAAAATTGGTGTTCCGTTTGTATCACAAAATCTCATAGGAGTTTGTGAGTCTCATTTTCTTGGACAGATGCTAGGTTGTGCCTATACTATTTGTTCGTTTGGTCAAATTTCAATTTCTTGCACAATTCCCACTGGATCACCTTACCCATCCAGTCGTGTCTGGTATTATACTCTTGTACTACTTTGCTGCATTCACTTATGTGACTGATCGTTTCGTCTCTATCACCATATAACATACATCTGCTATTTTGTTGCGTCTTATCTATTTTTGCTTTGATATGGTTGGTCCTTATGACATAGTTTTGCGTTGCTATTTGTAGAGATTCAGTTTCACTCTTAAGGTTTCCTTTTTCTTGCCATATTCACATTTTCTCGCGTAAGATGTCACATGTTGGTCGCTTAAAATGTCAATACAGTGTTTTTTCTTTCCATTTATTATTATTACTATTATTATTTTTATCCGTGCTGATGGCTCGATATGATGATGATCCTATTTACCCAACCCCTCCGCTCAGGCAGGATCAATTTTTAAAGCGGAGTTTAGCAGGTTTGAATTCTGAGTTTTCCTTCTCCTAGACTAGTTGCCTCACCAAGTCTGAAGAACCTAGTCTGCCCTACTATTTATCCATAGCTGGAGGGAGAATAATTGGATTCATACCTTTCCCAAGGGTATTAGTGCTATGTGAAATGCAATCAGTCTTGTCCAGGAATTGAACTCGTATCGCCGTGTCCATATCCTGTGACGATAACCATTACACCACGGGCACCTCCTTTTTTTATGATGATGATGACTGTCATTATCATTAGTCTCTGCGAATTTTTACCCCAACATGGTGGTTTTCCAAGGAATCTGGTGGTTGGTTGGTTGGTTGATTTTTATGGCGTATCAACCTTTGCTGGTTATTTAACGTCAAATTTAAAACAAATAATTAGTTCTATCTCAAATAATCCAGTTCAGCATTTGTTCACAGTTTAATTGTCAAAAACCTTTCCATTTCAAGCTATTTAGTTTAGTCAAACAGTTCTAATTCAGCTCATTCAGTTTAGTATAAGTGCAGATTTTGTTTACATGCAGTTAAATGTCGAAACAGTTCTATTTTAAACAACTCACTTTACTGCAAGTACCGTTTCAATGACAAAAAACCACTTCCATTTCAAACAATTCAGTTTAGATGTAAGTACGCAGTTTAATTGTCAAAACCATATCTATTTCAAGTTATTCAGTTTAGTCAAACATTTCTAAGTCAAACAATTTAGTTTAGCATAAATATGCAGTTAGTTCTATTTAACCCATACATAGTGCCCTATCAGGTGCTACCACTCTGGGCCAAATTGAACCTGGGAGCAATGGCAATGAAGGGATACTCCGCATTTCACAAAGCTCCACCATCAGTGGATTCTCACCATCAGATTTTTTTTTGTCATATACAGGGCACTCGTTGGGGGGTTGCCCTTACCCCTCTGCAGAGTAGAAGTTGGTGTATTCTATAGCCCCAGCCGACTGGGTACAAAGGAGTCTGAGTGACAGCAAATCTCAACATTTCAGAACACTTCTATGTATACTTCCTGATATCAACAGCGATGCAGTCTGGAGTCTCAATTTTTAATTCTTTTTTCTTGGTCATTGGAAATTTTCTATTTTCCCTTCTTATGATTAGCATTGCTGTCACAAAGTGTACAAGCTGGAATGTTTGCTTCAAATACTTTTGACTTTCTGTTTGGGATTAGGTGGTTGTTTTTTCATCTGGAAGGAATTTGTGTATCTCATCTTCAAGGAAAATTTCTTGTTTGTGTATGTACCATTAGATGTATGGTCAAATTTTACTCTCTTGCACAATTCTCATAGAATAACCTTGCCCATCCAGTCATGCCACCTCTTTTACACTTGGTGCGGCCATTTGCTGCATTCGCTTATAATATATTCTATTATCCCTATTTTCTTTTTCTCTCGATTATTTTTCAATTTTTCATCACGTTCATTAAACGTGATATGTTTCGGAACTCGTTAAAGCTTATTACATCTTATGTAATGAAAAAAAATCATCTTTTTTGCGGTTAAAAAATAGCGTTTGTTCATTACAAGAAGTAGCTCAATACCTAGGTGCATATATATATATATATATATATATATACTCCTCAGATTATATGAATGAATATGAAAGAAATTATATTTTCATTATCCTTGTGGATATGTAGTCAGTTCAGGGTTAATTTAATAAAAGGCTTTAAATGCCATTCATCCCTTTGATTTTGATGTGCCGCCTTCTATCTGACTTTCGCGTTTCAGCTGTTCATTTCATTAAAGCAAATTCTTCTCAATCTGCATCTAAACGTCCCACCAACACCGCACTATTAAAAGAAAGTGATTTAACTAACACTCGTGCCCTCCTCACACCCCCGCTGATAATACAGCATTTATAATTCTCCGGGCGAAATTAAAAGCAAAGTCGGCGAGAAATACGAAAGAGGAAAAGTGAGAGTGAAAGTGAAAGCGAAAGTAGAACAGGCGCCAAAATCGAGTGTAAACAATGTTAATGAAGTAGACCAAACCGTTAATTAATTGGCTTGCTTGAAAATCGTACTGATTGGTTTTGCACGTCGCGAGAACGATGGGCGCTTGTGGCAGATTCGTGAACGTCTGCAAAGGGCAGGGCAGGGCTAAGTTGGAGGTGGTAGTGGTTGAAATATTTGTGGTTTGTCATAGAGGGCAGGTCATAATATCAGATACGACTGATGAAATTTTAAACAAATGTCAATACTTGGGCGTTATGAATTATTGATAAGTGCTTATTAAATTAGAATACATAAATGGAAACATATATATATATATATATATATATATATATATATATATATATATGTGTGTGTGTGTATAGACACACATATACATATGCATGAATATATATATATATATATATATATAGACACACACGAATATATATGTATGTATATATACACACACTCATACACACATACATATATATATATATGTCTATGTATATGTAGACACACACACACACTCACACATATATATATATATATATATATATATATATATATATATATATATATATATATATGATTAATGATGAATGCATTGGAAAGAGAGTGAGAGTTACTTTGCAATGTCGACTCGAAATCTACGCTATCCTCACAAATGTATTAGCTCTGTCAATGATACGGGTGATCTTTACACACACACACACACACACACACACACACACACACACACACACACACACACATATATATATATATATATATATATATAATGCAGATAAGAATGAGTATAAATGTTTAATTATTTAAGCATGTATGGGTGCGTGTGTATGTGTGTGTATGTATGTAGTGTTTACTTTTCTCTGATGAGATTTATCGCATACATATGCCCACACGTAGCGATGCAAAGGGATCCACACATACACACACATATATAGGTATACAGAAATCATTTTACGCATGCATATTCATATCTGCATCTTACCTGTGTAAATGTTTATATAACATGCATATATATATATATATATAGAGAGAGAGAGAGAGAGAGAGAGAAAGAGAGAGAGCCGGGTGAATAAAAATGTCATACTCACATAGAATGTGACCACATGATGTTCTGCATAATTCTCCTTGCGTTCTGCACACTTCTTCGGTGTTGTAGTGCATTAACCCCATTGACAAAAAAAAAACATCAACAATAGATATGACGTCATTGTATAAATGTTTCGGATTTTAGCAAAAAATCTTGTTGGTTAATGAATGAATTAAAGTAAAGTTGGCGACCATAGTCGAGGGTGATCCGAAGGCTCCCTTTTCGATAGCTACTACACCAAGGTGTAGGGAAGGGCGCTACTCCTTTCCCAGGATTGCTCCACTTTACCCTTGATCCGTACCTTATAATGCTGAGTGTTAAGCAAGGAGGCATCAAGTACCATTTTTTGAGTCTTTGGTATGACTCGACCTGAGATTGAACCCAGGTCTCCCGGGCCATTGGCGAACACTCTAACCGCTACGCCAATGAATTAGTTTTATGTAATCACCATGAACAATTAGTTTCCAGTTCGAGGAAAAATACTGAAAACTATCTACCATAATCGGTAATTCCTTTAATCCTTTTGAAAGTTTCAAATAGATCATCTCTCATTCTTCTGCCGAGTAAGGTAAGTAAAGTAAAGTTGTCTCCCTTAGTTGAGGGCGACCAGAAAGCTCCCTTATCAATTGCTACTACACCGACGTGTAGGGGAGGACGCTACTCCTTTCCCTGGATTGCTCTACTTTACCCTTGATACGTACCTTATATTGCTGAGTGTTAAGCAAGGAGGTATCAAGCACCATTTTTAGGGTCTTTGGTATGATGCGACCTGGGATTAAACCCAGGTCTCCCAGACCATTGGCGAACACTCTGCCCATTAGCCCAATGAGCCTGTAATTTCTCTTATCTTTCCCTTGCCCAGTCGGCTGGGGCTGTAGAATACACCGACTGCTTCTCAGCAGAGGGGTAAGACAACCTTCCAACGAGTGTCCTGGATATGATACTAGACAATCTGATGGTGAGGTTCCGGTAATGCTGGGGCTTTGGGGAATATGGAGCACCCCTTCCTTGCGATTGCTCACAGGTCCACTCTCGTCCGTCATGGTAGCACCTGATAGGGCCCTATCTATGGGTTAAATAGAACTAAGGGCATACGTATGCTAAACTGAAACCGTACTTAATTTAAACTGTGTGCTTATGCTACGCTAAATTCTTTGAAATAGAACTGTTTTTTTTACATTGAAACTGTATTTACACTAAACTGAATTGTTTATCATCGAACAGTTTTGACATTTAAATGTGTGTAAAGAAAATGTGAACTGATACTAAACTGAACTACCTGAATTAGAACTGCTTGACTAAACTGAATAGCTTGAAAGAGAAATATTTTTCACAATTAAACTTTGTATCCATGCTAAACTGAATTTTTGGAAATAGAATTGATTAGTTAGATGAAAATTGATTTGGCGTTAAATAACCTACAAAGGTTGATATGCCATAAAACCCAACCAACCAACCATCTAATCTTTCCCGGTAACTGTAATCTCTTACTGTTTTTATTAGTTTATCCCTCTTCCTTGTATGCCCTCCCATCTCAATATTGCACTCTAATTTCCGTATTTTGACTCAGGAGCCAAAAGCCGAAAACAGTATTCTATTTGTGGATTTCTAAAAAAGTTATTTCCCCCGCCCCTTGAAATATAATTTCTAAACATCCAGCCAATTTTCCCATTTGCATTCGATACAATATACAAAATATCATATTTACCAACCCCTCCGCTCGGACAGGATATGACACAAGGTCAATTTTTAAGCGGAGTTTAACAGGTTTGAATTCAGAGTTTTCTTTCTCCTAGACTAGTTACCTCAACAAGGCTGAAGTACTCAGTCTGCCCTACTATTTACCCATAGCTGGAGGGAGAATAATTGGATTTCTAACTTCCTCACGGGTATTGTGCCATGTGAAATGTAATCACTCTCGTTCAGGATTTGAACTCGTGTCGCTGTGTCCCTTTCCTACGATGATAACCATTACATGATATGCACTTCTCAAATATACAAAATATGATTGTTATATTTGATATCTGATCGGAGCTTCAAATTAAAATAGGCAAGAACAGTTAGAGCAATTCCTCCATGAGCAGATATACAAACATTATTAGGTACGGCCAGTAGAAATGAAAAAAAAAAAACCCACGACGCTTTCGAGAAAGTGACTAATTACTTTACTCTGGAATTATACTATATGTAAGAAAAGAATCATACGTACCAATAAATCATATATCATAATTCGCTCGTTAAAAAGATAAGAGCTATTTTGTAGACAAAAACATGCCCTCTACTAAAAACATCTCAGCAAAGAATTTTATATATATTCAGGATTTAAGGACGTTGAAATATGTATAAGTTGTATATATATATATATATATATATATATATATATATATATATATATATATATATATATATATATATATATATATATATATATATATATATATATATATATATATATATATATATCGTCGCAGGAAATGAACACGGCGACTTGAGTTCAAATCCTCGACGAGACTGATTGCAATTCACATAGCACTAATACCCTTGGGAAAAGGTATGAATCCAATTATTCTCCCTCCAGCTATGGGTAAATAGTAGGACAGACTAGGTTCTTCAGCCTTGAGGAGGCAACTAGTCTAGGAGAAGGAAAACACTCTGAATTCAAACCTGTTAAACTCCGCTTAAAAATTGACCTTGTGTCATATCCTACCCGAGCAGAGGGGTTGGTAAATATATATATATATATATATATATATATATATATATATATATCCAAATCTCCACATGAGCGAGATGCGACACAAGGTCAATGTTTTAAGCGGGGATCATAGATTTCTTCTCCTGCAGGTGGTTGTTATAAAAAGGTTCGCCCTACTATTTACTAATATCTGGGGTAAGAATTGTTGCATGCATACCCTACCCGAGAATGATAGCGCATTTTGAAACCAAAATAGTTTCGACATACATATGAAATCAGGTCGCCATTTCCATTACTTACGACGGTAACTATTAAACATCAATCTCCTCCACATCTCTCTCTCTCTCTCTCTCTCTCTCTCTCTCTCTCTCTGTATATATATATATATTCTCACGTACATATCTATGATCAGGATCATAATTTTATATACACACATAAAAATCGCCAAGACACACACTCACCCAAACACAGAGGAAAATAACTGTTAGTGAAATCAAAAACCACACACACACACACACACACACACACAACGACAAAAGTATATTTAATATCTTCGCGAAGTAAAGCAGACTAAGGTAAACACACTCTAAGAAGAGAGGATGACCTCATATAAACCCATAATCAACTGAAAATCATTCAAACAGCAAACACGAGTGAGTTCAAGTCTCATTGAGTACCTCATAAAAAAGGCCTTGTGTCATATATGTTCTCTGACGAAAGCAACAAGCTGGAAACACACACGTATACATGAACAAAATAGATAAATAATTAAATTCAGAAAATACAAATCTCCTCATGGACCTACTTATTTTAAAATATGTTTATTCTCTTTGGACCTACCACAAAATTATATATATATATATATATATATACACGTTCGTCTTTTATAAGTATGAGCCTGTATGTGCGTGTGTGTGCGTGCGTATTCGAATGTTTTTGTGTGGTCATGTTTATGCACCCTCACTTCTTACAATTAGATATACGCAGAAACACCCCCCCACACACATATGTATAAAGTATCCTATATAGGTGTGTGTTTGCATGTTTATAGATATATACATATATATGCGTGTATTTGTATGTGTGTGTGTGTGTGTGTGTGTGTGTGTGTGTGTGTAAATGATTACGTGAATATTCTCATTCTGCTTGACATATATATATATATATATATATATGTATATTTCATTGAGCAATCATACATATATATGATTGCTTAATGAGATATATATATTTTATGAACCAATTTATATATATATATATATATATATATGTGTGTGTGTGTGTGTGTGTGTGTTCATCTATCCATATATTCACTTGATACTCATATCAATCAGTGAATCATACAAACATATCTGTGCATATATATATGTATATATGTGTGTATGTGTGTATGTAGATGTTTATTGAATGTGTGCGTTCAATCGAACAATCAAAGACCAATTAGGTAAAGATGATTGCCCATGAGTTAATCCGGTTGCCAGAAGTAGTCGTTGAACTGTTCATACCGACTGACCCGAGTGCTGACAAGCCAACCTCCGCATAGACGATGATAATTGGTCTGCTACCCGTGCCTGGCCAAGACCAACCCTGTCCGACCCTCTCCAAGGTGTTGCCCATAGACGGTTACACGATTAAACTCTGAAAGAAAGTATTGGTATGAGAGTGGGCGGTCATTTTAGGTCTCAGATGGAGGTCCTCGGCCACTGACCTACAAAGAATGGGAGAACTAAATAGGAAGAAGATGGTTTCGGGATATTTCAAGAAACGAATTTATACAAGAAAGCAAGGATGGAACCGAGAAAGGAAGAACGTTGCAAGAAAGGAAGGAAGGAATGATTGAGTAGGGTAATAAAATAAAGAGAGGAATGATTGACGGAAGAAAGCAAGGAAGGAAATCGCAAGGGAAAAAGAAATACTAGGCATTAATACAAAATAAAAGAAAAGCACCATCGTAGAAACCAAATGGCAAAGAAGGTTATAGAAAGAAGGATGGGAATAAGGATGTACGTGGCAAATAAGAAATAATTACAAACTACAGAAAGCACGAAAGACACCAAAGGAACTGAATTGGATACCTGGGTTTGAATGAATCTAGGGATGTAGAATAGACAGTACGAAAAATAGAAGATTGGTTGGTTTCTTTGTTTAATGGCATATCAACCTATGTCGGTTATTTAATGCCAAAGCCATTCTCCAAGAAGAATAGTAGTGGTACTATTTAACCCATAGCTAGGAGGATAAGGGTATTCATACCTTTCCCTAGGGTATTTGCCCGAAAGTGAACGTAATAGCGCGAGTGGAGTACGAACTCGCGTACTACGATTCCGCAGTCCATCGTTTTAACCATTACACCACGAGGACACCCCCCCCCGAAAAAATAGAAGAGTAAGCCAGCATGAATGCTTGAATTGAAGAAGAGAGTAAAATGAAGGAAGCGATGGAGAAAATAAAGAATTAATCCTATTTACCAACCCCTCCGCTCGGGCAGGATATGACACAAGGTCAATTTTTAAGCAGAGTTTGACAGGTTTGAATTCAGAGTTTTCCTTCTCCTAGACTAGTTGACTCACCAAGGCTGAAGAAATCAGTCTGTCCTACTATTTACCTATAGCTGGAGGGAGAATAATTGGATTCATACCTTTCCCAAGGGTAAAAGTGCCATGTGAATTGCAATCAGTCTCGTCGAGGATTTGAACTCGAGTCGCTGTGTTCATTTCCTACGACGATAGCCATTAGACTACGGGCACCTCCATAACAAAATAACAAAGAATTAAAGGGAGCTAATAAAGTAAAAAATGAAAAAGAAAATAAAGAAGAAATTTTAACAATCTAAACGAATGATAATAGACAAGTTTTACAAAAGAATAAACAACCGGAATGAATATCAGTTAACAAAGTTCAACATCTTTTCCAGTGGTTTATTGGGTAGAGGATATGCCTAGAGTAAAAACAGTCGAAACCAACCCCGATCAATTATTTCTAAGGGTTTTTTGGTTTAGTTGTGTGTTATAGCATATCAACGTTTCTGTTTTATCTAATGGCAAATCCTGTTAGCATACACACACACACACACACACACACACACATATATATATATATATATATGTGTGTGTGTGTGTATATATATAATTTGTAAGAGAATAGTTTGTGGGTAATATTATTTTTTAACCGAACCAGAGATTATTTGTTTGCACACAGTTAAATGGTTTCCAATATTGTAATTCAAAATCAGTTATTCCATTTATCAAGTATTCCTAATTTAATATGTATCATTTGTTTGCACCATGAGAAAAGGTTTCAAGTATTGTTATTCAACATCAGTAATTCTATTTATAGAATATTCCTGTCAAATTTAAAATGAATCATCTGTTTGCACAAAGTTAAATCATTTCAAGTTTTGTTATTCTTTGCACACAGTTATATGATTTCAATTGTCTAAATTTCTGAGACGAAGCTTGATGATTTTTATCATTAAAGGTTTTCGGACTATTTTCTTCATCTTTATTGTTATTTCCACAACGTTTCCAGCAGGACACATAATGTAACGCTTATAGGCGTTGGTTTCCTAAGCTTCTAAGGAGACAATCATCAGAAGGTTGTAGGTTCAATCCTCACAACAGGCGAGTAACAATACAGGAATACTTAACACTTGTACCCGGTTATGGCTCACGGAATCAGAACAGGCGATTCCTGTGGATTCAATAAAGGACGTATTTCGAAGTTCCGTGAAGGTTCCCGAGTTCGACAAAAACCTGAAGAAGGCCGAGGGACATATCGGCCGAAACGTTGTGGAAATAACAATAAAGATGACCAAAATCCCTTAATGATAAAAATGATTACCAGTATTATTATTAACTTCAAGTATCCCTATCCAATACAAAACTATTTGCACATCGCTGTATGATATCAATTAATATGCATTTAAGAGTATTAATCCTTTTTGCCTTTAGTTGATTGGTTTCAAGTATTGCTATCTAACACAAACAATTTGATTCATTATTATTTGAATGATTTAAAGTAATGCAAATGATAAAACAGTCTTATTTAAATCCTATATGGGACTCTAAAAGGTACAACCATTTCAGATTAAAGTGGACCTGGAGTAATGGCGATGGAAGGTTATAACACCTTCCCCAAAACTCCAGAACAGTAGACTCCCCGTCAGATAGTTTAGTTTTATATCCAGAACTTATTTCGGGTGTTCTACCTCTCTGCAAAGAGGCAGTCGGTGTATTTTACAGACCTATTGAAAAGGGCTTCTAGTGGGCGACATTCACTGGCTGGATGATTTCACCGACGAATGACGGAAGTGGGAGTGTTCTGTGAACTCCAAAAATAAGATTCAAAAAAAAATATAGGATTTCTCGATTTTCTCTTTTTTGGTGGCTCGAGAACGAGAAGAAAAGCGAGCACGTGAAAGGACCAATTTAAAGATGCAAGAAGAGCCTCCGATAACGTGGAAGCATGTTTCGTCCGTTATTTCATTTCCACCAACTTCCAATGACTCCGAGACTGACCGGATAGGATAATCCAATAGACGTCTTAACGTTTATAGTGAGTTGTGCTTTTCTGTGTTTCTTCTATACCATCCGTTGCCCAATCGGCTGGGGCAGTAGAATACACCGACTGTGCCTCTGCAGAGGGGTAAGACCTCCACAACGAGTGTCCTGTATATGACACTGAACAATCTGATGGTGAGAATCCACTGATGCATGAATTGTGTGAATTAGAATTATTTGACTAAACTGAATAGCTTGAAATAGATATGTTTTTGACAATTAATCTGTACTTACATTTAAAAAGCGTGCTAATGCTAAACTGAATTCTTTAAAATGGAACTGTTTTTTGACATTGAAACTCTACTTACACTAAACTGAATTGTTTAATATTGAACTTTTTTGACATTTAACTATGTGTAAATAAAATCTGTACTTATACTAAACTGAATTAGCTTATTAGAACTGTTTGAATAAACTGAATAGCTTGAAATAGAAATGTTTTTGATAAATAAACTGTGTACTCCTGCTAAACTGAATTGTTTGAAATAGAACTGATTATTTGTATAAAAATAGATTCGGCTTTAAATAGCCAAAAAAGATTAGTATGCCATAAAATCCAACCAACCAACCAACAATCAATAGCATCCGTCACTTTGCCTTCCTTGATACAGCAGTCATTAGTGACTACGCTACAGAACAAGGAAAGTGAATAGAAAGGGAGCAAAGAGGCAAGTATGATTAAAATATATCAGGTAAAAAAATTACAAGGAAAGAATTGTAAGGAACAAACAATCGAGTGGAAAACGGAATAAGCAACGAATGATTGAGGGTAAGGATTAAAGAAGAATACGGCAAGGATGGAAAAGACTGAATGGTCTGTGAAAGTAAGGATCATAGAAACAAGAATCTAAAAGACAAGAAGGTAAGATAAAATCCAAGAGGAGAATTTTGGCAGCCAAATGTAAAATAGCAATAAAGCAAGTAAGCTGGAAAAAACATCATGGAATCTTTCCGAATTTGTGAGATTCCAAACCAAAGGGCCTCAAATATGCACTCCGTAAGTAAATATATGTGATATGCAAATTGCTTTTCTTTTAAACACAGAGGAAAAATTTTATAATTAACATTTTCCTAAAACTTGGAAATCTTTCCCTAAACAATGTTTTTCTCTAGAGAATGGTTGGTTGGTTTCTTGGGTTTTATGGCATATCAACCTTTGTAGGCGAAGTCCATCCAGATTACAGTTTAAAGATACACTAGATTTCTGTGAACAGACATAAAGACTTGAGGTGGTTTGCAGTCATTCGGACTCCGGTGTAAGACCATCTGCTGGTATGAAAAACTCGCAATAAATAAAATGATATATGGAATTCAAAAAATTGTACGTAACAGAACTGTTCAATTCCTCAGGGACTGAAAAATACCAACCAAAATATGGTGGGTTGTTTTTTTGGGTTTTACGGTATATCAACCTTTGTAGGTTATTTAACGCCAAATCCATTTTTATACAAATAGTCAGTTCTATTTCAAACAATTTGATTTAGCATGAGTACACAGTTTAATTGTCAAAAACATCTCTATTTCAAGCTATTCAGTTTATTCAAACAGTTCTTATTCAAACAATTATAATTCAAACAATTCAGTTTAGTATAAGAATAAATTTCGTCCTCATAGAATTAGATATCAAAACAGTTTTATTTCAAGCTATTCAGTTTAGGATAAATATAGTTTCAAAAACAGTTCTATTTAGTTTATTACGCAGTTTAACCCATCAATAGGGCCCTATCAGGTGCTATCACTCCGGGCCATAGTGGACCTGGGAGTGATAGCAGTTAAGGGGTGCTCTGCATTCCCCAAAGCTCCAGTGTCGCCGGAATGTCACCATCAGGTGGTTTAGTGTCATAACAGGACACTCGTTAGAATTATACCAAAAGTTAAAAAGTTGAAAAAAAACAAACAATTTTAGATAAATTTAAAATATTTCTTAATAAAAACGTAAGTGAAATCTGTTCTAGTTCAAAGATGACTGAGATTATATTCTTTCTTTCTTTTAATGGCGTATCAACCATCTTGGGTTATTTAAAACCAATTTCATCCTTGTAGAAGAGCCACGCTAGTACAATTTAACCTTTAGCACGAGGGACAAGAAAGGTATTTGTACCACTGTGATTCGAGTTCGAACTAGGTTACTTTGATGTCGTAAGCAATTATGTCACAGGCCCACCGCCCCACAACTTAAATTATTTTAAACTAACTCACAGAAACGAACATGAGGAATATTTTCCTGTTACATAACGTGGTAAGAAGTAGTTTTGACGACCCATATTTACGTGGAGAAAGTAATTAAGATGACAAACAACGAACAAACACGACAGAACAGGAAGGATTTTTTTTATAAGACCAGAAGAAATAGATTCGTCAACTCATATTGGCATGCGGAGGGTGTACCTGAGATGACAGACAATGTACACAAAAAGAGAATCATGTTTGATAGCAAACTGTAAAATTGACCCAGTCGGCTCGGTGGGTAGAATACACCGACAGGATCTCTGCACTCGAGTAAAAATCCTCCAACGAGTGTCCTGTATATGACACTAAATCTGATAGCCAGGCTCCAGTAATGTTAGAGCTTTAGGGAATGTGGAGTACTCTTTTTTGCCATCGCTCTCAGGTCCACACTGGCCCGGAGTGGTAGCACCTGATAGGGTCCTATCTATGGATCAAATAGAACTAAACAGTGTGCTAAACTGAATAGTTTGAAATAGAACTGTTTTTACATTTAGCTATGTTAACAAAAAAAACTTTTCTCATGCTCAACTGAAATGTTTGAAATAGAACTGTTTATATGTATAAAGATGGGTTTCTTCGTGGTGTAATGGTTAAAGAGATAAACTGCGGAATCGTAGACAGCGATTTCAAATTCCAATCACGCTAATACGTTCACTTTGGGACAAGTACCCTTGGGAAAGTTATGAACCCCCTCATCCTCCCAGCTCTGGGTTAAATAGCAGCAATGCTGTTTTTCTAGAGGGAGGGATTTGGCATTGAATAACCTACAATGGTTGATATGCCATAAAAGACAACCAAACCAAATCATATATATTTAATATATATGTATAAAGAGGATTTGGCATTAAATAACTAACAATGGTTGATATGCCATAAAACACAACCAAACCAAATCATATATATTTAATATATATGTATAAAGAGGATTTGGCATTAAATAACCTACAATGGTTGATTTGCCATTAAACTAAACCCAACTATGCTAATTAAATAAACAGAAATCATATCTGCAATTTATTTAAACGTGTTAAAACTTTGAATGTTGCTTTGGTTTTCTCGTTTTTAATATTTATTGAACAATTTAGTCACGAAATACAATGAGATTGATAAAAGGGAATTTACCAAAAGTAAGAACGAAACTAATAAATTTTTGAAATGGAAAATTTGTCCATTTTAATGTTGAACTAATTCCCAAATTCCACTAATTATTCATCTTTATGGGGGGAAAATGTCAGCAGTCAATCAGCTGTCTAAGATTTACGTTATAAAACATGGAAATCATGCATCCAGTCTCCCTTTTTAGCCCCCTCTACCTCCCTTCCAGGGGGTTATGCCCCCCATGAGTACTTGATTATAAGACTCTTCTAATAGTCTCTTACTGCTCGCTTTTCGTTTGGTGTACTGGTTAACGAGCTAGCCTTGATGGTTATTATTAGTGAGGTTGATTAGCTCACTCAACAAAACCTGAGAATTTTTTGTTTGCTTTATGCCGTTAGAAAGGGTAGAGGGTATACTTGAAATGACTGACAACTAATACGAACAACAAAATAGGAAGAATTTTTTTTTATAACGTAAGATTAAACAACTGATGTAGACATGGGGAATGTGTACCTAAGATGACAGACAACAAACACATAGAAAAAACATAGAAAATGTGATAAAACTTTGTTGCTTTTGTTTTCACTTTTTTGTAATAATATTCAAAATGTAATTTATAGCAATTTACCTTTGAAACTCACAGGGTTAATTTTGGCATTAAATAACCAACGACGATTGATATGCCATAAAATTAAGAAACCAAAATAAACCTATGAAATACCATAAAGGGGGAAAAAAAGGCAATTTATCAAAAGTTAAAACAGAAGTAAGGAAAATCTAAATCAGAAAATATGTCTCCCAACATTTTGTACTAATTCACATATCCCACTTACTATCATGTACAGTGCTCAATTTATTCGGCCTTGTGCTATATCTTAGCAAAAAATGTCTAGTAAATTACTACTATCCTACGTGGATTCATTTCGATGAAAAAAACAGTATGTATTGAAAAGGAAAAAGGAAAAAAATAATTTAACAAAAGAAAAAACGAAATTAAAGAAAATTTTAAAAGGAAAATTTGTCTTTTTATACTCCGAACTAATTCACTTATCCCACTTTCTATCATGTGTCAGCCCAGTTGGATAGGACTGTAAAATATTGAGACTACATCTCTGCAGAGGAACAAGACACCCCAAACACCAATGAGTGTCCTGCCTCTGACATTAAACAATCTGATTGTGAGGCTCCAGTATTGCTGGAGCTATTGGGAATGCCGACTACGCCATTGTCCTCGTTCATAGATCCTCTCAGGCTTGTGTGGTATCTCCTAATATGGTCTTATCTACGAGTCAAATAGAACGGTTTAACATTTAAACTGAATGCAAAGAAATGACTTATGCTAAATTGAATTGTTTGAAATAGAAGTGTTTGATCATTTAACTGTGTGTAAACGAATGGGTGATATTTAGTTGAATTGTTAGTGATACATAGCAATAGTTGCAACTATTTAACTTTGTTGACTTATGCTAAATATAATTGCTGGAAATAGAACTGTTTGATCATTTAGCTGTGTGTAAACTAATGAATGATGTTTAAATGAATTGTTAGGGATACATAGCAATACTTGCAACTATTTAACTTTGTTGACTTATGTTTACAAGTCATATATATTTAATATATATGGATAAAGAGGATTTGGTATTAAATAACCTACAATGGTTGATATGCCATAAAACCCAACCAAACCAAATCCTATATATCTAATATATATGTATAAAGAGGATTTGGTATTAAATAACCTACAATGGTTGATATGCCATAAAACCCAACCAAACCAAATCCTATATATCTAATATATATGTATAAAGAGGATTTGGTATTAAATAACCTACAATGGTTGATATGCCATAAAACCCAACCAAACCAAATCCTATATATTTAATATATATGTATAAAGAGGATTTGTTATTAAATAACCTACAATGGTTGATATGCCATAAAACCCAACCAAATCAAATCATATATATTTAATATATATGTATAAAGAGGATTTGGCATTAAATAACCAACAATGGTTGATATGCCATAAAACCCAACCAAATCAAATCATATGTATTTAATATATATGTATAAAGAGGATTTGGTATTAAATAACCAACAATGGTTGATATGCCATAAAATCAAATCAAAACTAAGAATCATTTGCGCATTCTTTTGATAGGGAAAAATAACAGCAGCCAAAAAGTTTTATTGCTAATAAGTATTTAAAATGGTGTGAATCAAGTTCTCTCTTATCTCAGTTTGTTGTTCCCTGTGCCTCACTCCCTTCATTTTAATTTCACATTTGGCCATCCGTACCTTTTCTTGTGGAAGTAATGTCCTTTTTGAGCTTTTCAGACCTCTGTTCTAAATGGTCAATAAAGAGTACACCAAAAATATCAGGTACATTGATTTTAATAATTGATATTCATAAATAACTGATATTGTTTATAATTAATTCTAAAACTTTTTAACCAAGGAAAGACTGTCGTGAAATTGCATGGCTTTTTAAGACAGTCTCCTTTTCCAGTTTTAGGTACAGTATATTTTCTCTTCTGTTGGTTGGGATTGTAGAATAGAAAGGGTTACCTTTCCTTTAAAAAAAAGTGAGTCATTATTTTGTATATACTTTTTATAATAAAAGTGAATATATTTAAGAATATATAATTCCTTAGGACATTTTTATTGTTTGATTTATTGATGCGTATCGATTTCTAATCAGAATATAGGATTTAAGAAAGCCAAATTCTAAGAGATTTAGGATTTATCGATTTTTATCGATCTTTAATTAGAGAAATGATAAAAAGAAATCTCGAATCATAGAACTTAGTATTTACTGATTTTATGAATGGTATAGGATTGATTTTGTTATCGAACGATATGGATATATATGAACAAGTTTTTAAATTTATGCTTGTGTTGATGTTGATTATTGATTCTTTTTTTGAAGAAATCTCATCAAAGAGGTTAAAAAACAACGCCTTTTTTTTAGTTCATGATTTATATATTTTACCGCTCATAAATTAGTACACTTCAATTTTTTTTTAATGAAAAGTTAATTTTCTTCTAAACCAAAGATACCCAAATTATTGTATGATCTGCCAAAAGTTTTGAAATAGTTGCATACGCGTTAGTTTCCAGAATGAACTTCAGAAACTTTCGGGAAAACGAACAGACACCACACCCAGCAGATAATATGGATCTAGCTCCAGCGAATTATTAATTGCCTTGATCCATTGTTTACTTTCTGGGTTCATACAGCTTCAAAAACTAAGAGGTGGAAGCTTCAAGGAAGGAGTTCTTCGCTTCGAATGACAATATCAGCATTGGGTCAAAGAAATGGAAAAAAAAATGACTTCGGACGGTGCAACACGATGGCCTCTACTTTGGCTGTTTTTATTGTAACTTTAGGAATAAAATAAACAAGTAATGCAAAACTTTTGACTCACCCATGTATAATTTTAAGTGGAGTTGGTTGGTTGTTTGGTTGGTTGGTTGGTTTTATAGCATATCAACTATCCATTTAATGCCAATTCTTGTTAATACACATATATTAAATATATATGATTTGTAAACACATTTTATGAGAACATTCTTAAACGAACCTGACATAAAGGATTTTAATAATTGCTATATAATAGTCATAATTTAATATCTGTCATTTGTTTGCAGACAGTTTTTTTCTATTTGACCCATAGATAGAACCCTACTAGGTGCTACCACTCCGATGTCATAGTGGACCTGGAAACAATGGCAATGAATGGTTTTTCCACATTCACCAAATCTCCAAGGCTGGAACCTCGCCATCAATGTCATATTCAGGAAACTTATTGGAGAGGTCTTATCCCTCTGCAGAGATGCAGATGATGTATTCTACAGCCCCAGCCGATTTGGCTGTCTAGAGGAACATTCTACAGTGACAATAGACATTATTTTGAGTTTAAATATCACCCATTTAAGAAATAAAATGTTCGTATTTATAGTAAAACAGAAACTCTATAGGTAAAAATCAAATTGCATGAATATATCATTGTTTTACTCATTCATACAGCAGTATCGATATGACCGCTGCCTGGAAGAAACTGCGTTTCATTTTAACGGTCAAGTCTGATTTCCATATGATCGATAGGCTATCGAGAGCTGTCCATGCCTTCGTTAGCCGCGTGTCTAGGAAGCAGTGTCTCAACACTGCTTCCTAGGTAGGTGAATTTGTCCACCAGTTTCAGAGAGGTTCTGTCTAGAGTGTAAATGTCGCCTGTTTGATTATAGCACATATAATCAGTTTTGTGTGCATTGACATGGAAGCGGTTCGTTATGCACAACTTGGACGCTAACAAGACGGCTGGAGAAGAAGCTCGACGGCAATTACGCAATAATGTTGCGAGCAATATTGAACAAGTCCTGGCGGCAACACCCCACAAAGCACCAACTGTACGGCCACCTGCCTCTCATCACGAAAACTATCCAAGTTAGACAAACCAGACATGCAGGACACTACTGGAGAAGCAGGGACGAGCTCATAAGTGATGTACTCCTATGGACCCCCGCATATGGCCAGGAAAAAGCAGGACGACCAGCTCGAATATACATACAGTAGCTATGTGAGGATACGGGATGTAGCTCTGAAGACCGGCCGGAGGCGATGAACAATTGGGAGAAATGGCGAGAGAGGGTCAGGGATATCCGTGCTAGCGGAACGACATGAGGATTTTTTAAGAATTTTTTAAAGCAAAATGTAAGGGACAAAAATTACGACAGAAAGATAGATAAATAGAGAGAGAGAGAGGCAGACAGACAAACAGACAGAAAGAGACAGACAGACAGACAGACAGACTGACAGACAAAGACAGAGAGGAAGAGAGAGGGATAAAAACCGCTGAAAGGACAGACAGAAAGACAGACAAAGAGAGAGAGAGAGAGAGAGAGAGAGAAACTGATGAAATGAGAGACAAACAAAGACAGAGAGAGAGA
The DNA here is from genome assembly GCA_963585895.1 of Sepioteuthis lessoniana. NCBI lineage: Eukaryota > Metazoa > Mollusca > Cephalopoda > Myopsida > Loliginidae > Sepioteuthis > Sepioteuthis lessoniana. The sequence continues at coordinate 59,740,253 of OY757942.1, read as the reverse complement.
CAAAAACCAATGAAAGGACAGATAGACAGACATAAACCGATGAAAGGAGAGACAGACAGACAGACAAAGACAGAGAGAGAGAGAGAGAGAGAGAGAGAGAGAGAGAGAGAGAAAGAGAGAAACCGATGAAAGGAAAGATAGATAGATAAACAGAAAGAGACAGACAGATAGACAGACAGAGGAAAACTGATGAAAGGATAGATAGATAGATAGATAGATAGGCAGACAGAGATACAGAGAGAAAGAGAGACAGACACAGAGACAAAAAACCGACGAAAGAAGAGACAGATAGATAGATTGAGAGAGAGAGAGAGAGAGAGAGAGAGAGAGAGAGAGAAAACGATGAGAAGAGAGATATTAACTGCACAGGAGAGACCAATGTACATCGTCTTTCCCCACCCCTACGTCTTTTTCTTAGCAAATCATTATTAGTCCTTTTCTCTTCTTTCACATTCTTCAATTCGTCCAACCATTGTACAGACGTTGATAATGTAATACACAGATTTACTTGGCCTAATCACCTTCATTTTACGGTGATTTAATTAATCAATTTCGCCATGTGATGCCCAACGAAGCGATGGCCAAGCGAACGTTTGGTCAAGTTGCAGATTCGCCTTGTGAGGCAGGAAAGTGAACGATGATTATTCTTCAACGAAAACCAGCCACACAAATGTCTCCTCTTGATTCCGGTACACTTGCTGGCTTTACCTCTTCGAGTACAAGCAATCCTTAGAAAGGAATCTAGCTGTAATTTTGAGTTGGTGATTTCTGTTATCGAAACCTTAAGGAAAAGAAGAAATATATATAGATAGATAGATATATAGATATATATGCCAAATATCATGAAATTCATTCTAGAACTGAGATTATTCAGTTTACATTTTGACTGTTGGTCTTGTGAAGCTCGTTGATATAAATGTATATTCATTTTTATCTACTATATGGAAATTATCCGAAACAGCTAATTATTATGATTTTGCGGCTTTGAGCGTTTTTCAATTAAGCATTAGCTCAAGTGACAGCAAGTCTCCTTAATTCTCCTGGACTTTTCTTGGTGTCCTAGATGATCTAAAAAATGCTGTAGTTTGGATGATCTCCACATCTCTAATCTCTGAGTCTTCCAGTCCCCGTATCAATCCAGTGGTTACTCAACCGAGTGGACCAATTTCAATTGGTATCACCGTCACTTTTATGTCGCAAAGGTTTTCAATTCTCAAGCAAAGTCTAGGTACTTATCTCGCTTCTATTATTGGGTATCACCCACCTTTTTCCACACAATGAACTAGTCCATCTGTCATATATAGCAGTAGCTACTAATACCAGGGCAGACTAGAAGGTGAAGAGCAGCTTCTTATAAGAATAGTATTAGAGCGTTGGAGAATTGAGATCGCACTAGACCATCTTACTTGCTACCGTAATAACGGAAGCCAATACTATCGTTGGACTATATCTTTATTCTGTATTCACTAATCCTATGTTCTTGTCTAATAATAGTCTCTCTTTTGTATATACTTTTTCCTGAGAATATATCTCTATTTCCTTTCATATCGTGGTTTGTCCTTTATTTAATATTACAAGCGTTCTCTAACCAGAACGCAACATCTAGCTTTCTTTCCGTTTTATTCTGGGGTCAATCGGAACTGAAAAGTCCACTATTTAGCAGGCTCTCTTTTTATTGTTGATTTCTACTAAGTCTGGGGGTCTGGCCTAGATTAGATGATCCGTTTGTATCTCAAACTCCCCCAAAATTCTGAGCGTCTCATTTTCTTGGACGGTATCACCGTCGCTCTCAACGTTCTAGTGGTTTCTCAGTTCCTTGGCAAGGTCCCAGTACTTGTTTATAATCATTTTACTCTTGAGAGCTTTTCATTTTTTTATTCTCCAGGATTCTTCTCGGTATTCTGACTGATCTATAGTCTAGACAGTCCCCACTTGTCTTCTTATTTCCAAGTCTTCCAGTCCTTTTACCTTTGGAGATTTTCCAAGTACACCAGTTACAATTGGTATTACCTCACTTTCATATTTTATATTTTGTTTAGTTCTCAATATTGTTATCATTATTTAATTTAATGTTTTACTTTCAGTTTCTGACAAATCTTCTCCGAATCTTTACCCGAGACCTAGCTTGAGGGAAGATTGGGGTTATTAGCGCTCTACGTATTTATCTTTTTTCGCCGCTTCTTTTGGGTAATACTTTTTTATCATAATGATTATACTCTTTTGGGGGTACCCATGGTGTAATGGTTATCGTCGTAGGAAATGGACACGGCGACACGAGTTCAAATCCTGGACGAGACTGATTGCATTTCACATAGCACTAGTACCCTTGGGAAAGGTATGAATCCAATTTTTCTCCCTCCAGCTATGGGTATATAGTTGGGCAGACTAGGTTCTTCAGCCTTGATGAGGCATCTAGTCTTAGAAAGGGAAAACTCTGATTTCAAACCTGTTAAACTCCGCTTTAAAAAAAATGACCTTGTGTCGTATCCTGCCCGAGCGGAGGGGTTGGGTAAATATGATTATGATAATACTCTCCTAAGGAGATGAACTGTTCATCAAAATGCAATGCAATGCATTTCATTTTAACGGGAACTGCTAAGTATCTCCTTATTGTGTTTATCAGTTCCTTTTCTGATCATGCAAAGGAATCCTATTATTATTGTTATTATTATAGTTGATCCTTGAGAGTTTTTCACATCAGCGTTAGCTGATGGTCTTTTACTGGAGTTTAAGAGACAAGAAGTATCCCCAAGTCTCCATGACTTTTCTCAGTATTCTGGTTGATCTCAGTATAACTGTAGTTCGGAAGGTCATCACTTGTCCTCTTATTTCCAAGTCCTCCATTTCTTTTATCAATCCTTTCATGAATGTACCCAAAGCATCAATTACAATTAATATCACCGTCACTTTCATGTTTCACAGTTTTTTCAATTTCTTAGCAAGGTCAAGGTACTTATATTCCTTTTCGTTTTCTTTTAATTTTACTCTGTAGTCAGCCAGGATAGCAAAGTCAACGATTCGACAAGATCTTTATTTTATATTGATTATAATAAGGTCTGATTGTCTGGACGATATTAGGTGATCCGTTTGTATCTCAAAATCCCAAAGGAGTTCGTGCGTCTCATTCTCCAGGACAGATTCTGGGTTATGCATATACCATTTGTTCGTATTGTCAAATTTTAATTTTTGCACCGTTCCCTGTGGATTACCTTTCCGACCCAGTCGTGTCTAGTCTTATACTCTTTCTGTGCTAATTTGCAACATTCACTTATTTTGTGATTGATCGTTTCGTCTCTATCACCACATAACCTACATTTGCTGTTTTGTGGCGTCTTATCTATTCTTGCTTTGATATAGTTGGTCCTTATGGCGTTGTTTTGTGCTGCTATTACAAGATATTTAGTTTCTCTCTTAAGGTCACTCTTTGAGGTTTTTCATAGAAATCTTAACTGATGGTCTTCCGCTGGATTCAGAGTGACAGCAAATCCCCTTTGATTTCTTCGACCCTTCAAGATAATCCAGCCAATCTTAACAATACCATCGTCTATGTTCCCAATCCTTTCTTTGATTTATAATTTCACCAGTCTACTTACAGACCTTTTCAAGAGTACCAACTATAATGAGCATCCCTATCAGCTTTACTTTTGTCAGATTTTCAGCTCTCTAGCAATATCTAAAGAATTTTTCGTTTTCTTGCATTTTCTGTCAATTGGAACGAAAAAATCCATTAGGTGACGAGTTATATTTTTTTGTTACTCGACACTTGGTCTAGTCCTCTAGCCGGGATTAGTGTTACATAGCCACAATTAACGCCATATAATATTCATAACGATAGAACATATAAAGAACATAGGAATCTCGAAATTCGAAAACACGTAACGACTTCTTTTTCAGGTGCGAAACCTTTTTATAAACTTTGAGTTAAAGGTTTCGATATAAGGAGGAGAGACACAATCTCGCTATGCCGTCTTATTCATTTGGCCCCTATTTCGTGCGGCACCCATGGTGCACAAATTCGTGTCGCCTCAGCGAGCCCCAAAAGTCGAACCTCCTCGTTCGGCGTCTAGTTTTCAACTCTCTAACTTTCTTCAAATGTTTCACAAACCTCTGTGCTCTTCCGGTGTGTTACGTCATTCGCACTCCGTCACCCGTTTCGTCTCGGACTATTGTGACATCTCTGAGTGACACGTCCGCCAGCGCGCGTGTTAACACCTACATCAAGTTTGCACCTAACTAACCCATGTGCTGAGCCGAAAGGTTATCAGCCTAACTAAACCCAAAGACATGGACCGAAATCCCTCGGCTATTACGTTACATTATTTGATTCTACTGTATCTCAAAACCCTAGAGATTTTAAAGTCTTATTCTCTGGGACAGATTCTGATTTGAGCATATACCTTTTGTTTGCTTGGTCGAATTTTAATCTTTTGCACGATTCCCACGGGATTACCTTTCCCACCAAGTCATTGCATTCCTTTTATCATATTTACCCAACCCCTCCGCTCGGGTAGGATATGACACAAGGTCAGTCTTTAAGCGGAGTTTAACAGGTTTGAATTCAGAGTTTTCCTTCTCCTAGACTAGATGCCTCACCAAGGCTGAAGAACCTAGTCTGCCCTACTATTTACCCATAGCTGGGGGGAGAATAATTGGATTCATACCTTTCCCAAGAGTATTAGTGCTATGTGAAATGCAATCAGTCTCGTCCAGGATTTGAACTCGAGTCGCCGTGTCCAATTCCTGCGACAATAACCATTACACCATGGGTACCTCCTCTTGCATTCCTTTTATGCTAGTATGCGACATTCGATTGTTCTGCCATTAACTGTTTCATTTTTTTCACCACATGATCTACACTTGCAATTCTTCCTTGTTTTATCAATTCTCGCTTTCACATAATTAGTGTTTATAGCATTATTTTGTGCTTCTATTAAAAGGGATCCAGATTTTCACTTCCTGTTGCTACTTCTTAACTTCGTGCAGGTAAGTTTTTCAAACTTTTTTCCCACTTCACGTTATTGTCTGCTGGCACAGCGAAATCCACTATTCTTTTTTCGTGTTTATTAAAACTAGGTCCCACCTTCTTCTTCTTCTTCTTCTTCTTCTTCTTCTTCTTCTTCTTCTTCTTTTTTCTCATTATTATTATTATTAGTTGTAGTAGTAGTATTTTTATTATCATCGCCACTCTTTTGAGTGTTTCACACCAGCGTTAGCTGATTGTTTTTCACTGGAGTTTGAGTAACAGCAGGTCCCCTCAAATCTCTTGGACTCTCCTCGGTATTCTGATCGATCTTTATAAGGCTGTAGTTAAGATGAGCTCCTCTTGTTTTCTTATTTCCATATCTTCCAGTCCCTTTAACAATCCTTTGGGAACTGTTTCGAGCTCACCAATTACAACAGGAATCACCGTCGCCTTCATGTTCCATAGATTTTTTTAGTTCTCTCGAAAAGTTTTCGAACTTATCTCTCTTTTACTGGTCTGCCGAGACAGCAAAATCCACTATTTAAGAGGTTATTTTTTGAATTTTTTTTTTGTTGACAATCATTAGGCCTTGTCGTTAAGATTCAGTGGATATTCGTATCTCAAAATCCTATAACTATTATCATTTGTTCTCTTTTGAGAGCTTTTCACATTAGCACCAGCTGTTGGTTTCTCACAGGAGTTTGAGTGACAACAATTCTCATCAAGTCTCCAGGACTCTTCTCAGTATTCTGGCCGATCTCAATAATACTATAGTTCGGATAGTCTCCAATCGTCCTCTTATTTCCAAGTCCTCCAGTCCTTGTACCAACCCTTTAGTGACTGTACCAAGAGCACCAATTACAACTGGTATTATCGTTACTTTCATGTTTCACAGCTTTTTCAATTTCCTTACTAAGTCGAGGTACTTTTCCCTCTTCTCACATTCATTGTTATCAGTAGTGGTAGTAGTAGTAGTATTCCTTTTGAGTTTTTCTTGTAGTCTTCGATTGAAGTCTCTTCAGTTCTTCATGTCTCTTCTAAGGATCAAAGCCGATCTTAAAATTGTGATCTATACGGATTCGACTCTTCTGATCTTCAATTGATTCAGGTTACTTTCCAGGCCCTTGGGGACCGTTCCAATGGCACCATATATAATTATTATTTGCCCACAGATATGTTGTTTCAAATATGAACCAGGGAGTAATGGCAATGAAGGATGCTCAATCCTGCCCAGGTGTGTCATATTCTTTTTGCTGTGGTTATCGTTGGTTTTGTTTATATTGTTATCGTTGAATGGTGATTTCCTTATTTTCTCTACTTACATGTTGAAAAATGACTTCCCAAATCTCGAACAACTTCCTCAGTATTTTTTGTTATTATATTTTATGCATTCTCATGTTTAGATCAGATGTCTTGTTGTTATCGTTAGAGTTCGAGTCCCTTCGTATTTTCAGGACCTTCCTCAGTATCTTTTATTTTTATATTTCAAGCGTGTTTACAGAGTGAAAATGTATGGATCCAGATTTGGTTTGATTTTATGGCATACTAACCATTATAGGTTATTTAATTCCAAATCCTTTACACACACACACACACACACACACACACATGTATATATACATATATATATATATATGTATTATTCGGTCCGGTTAAACCGGAGTTGGGAATAATTCCGACTGGACAAAAAATTATTCAACTATGAACATTTAAATTTTTCTGGTAAAGAGCTCAATGTAACTGACATCACAGAGCAATAATTTCTTAAAAAAAAAAAAAAAAACCGGTCACATTAGGATTATAAATTTATTTCAATCCTGATATGAGTATTGATATGAATCAATAACACCAAAAATAACAGGACTTCTTCAGATCTAATGGATAAAATAATTCAGAATAGACACAGAAAGGAAGGATGGGAGGGGTTAGAAGAGGAGCGAAGAGTTTCCTCCCCATTTCGCCCACTTCCGGTTTTTAGGTTTTATTACCGGTTGGAATTATAATAAATCAATTTTTTTTAATTTTTAAATTCTAAATACATTTCAACTTAAAACTCCAGATTTAATAATAATTTAGGGAAGTAAAACATTCCTTATATATATATGTTCTAAACACAGTTTGTAGATAACATTCTAAACGAGCCTGAACTTTTTTTTTTCAGACGTTTAAATGGTTTTATTAATTTCTATCAAATACAAATAATTCCATTTACTATGAATCCTTTGTTCGCACACAGTTAAACGCTTTCAAGTATTGCTATTTAACACAAACATCAGTCATTTCTTTACTCATAGTTAAATGATCAAAGAGTAGTACTTTTTAATCCATATATAGAACCCTCTCAGGTGTTTTCACTCCGGGCCAGAGTGGACCTGGGAGCAATGGTAATGAAGCAGTACTCCGCATTCCCGAAAGCTCCAAAGCATTACTGGAGCCTCACCATCAGATTGCTTAGTGTCATAATCAGGTCACTCGTTGGTGGAGTCTTAGCCATCTGCAGGGACGCAGTCGGTGCATTCTACAGCCCCCGCTGACTGGACAACTGGATCCAGAGTGCTGTGTCAAAAATCAACCAAAACAAGATGGAAGAAAACATTTAATTACTATATAGTAATACAGCTTCGTTAAAACATAAGCATGAACAAACTTTCTTTTTTGATTTAACATACACACCGACGTACACACACACACACACACACACACACATACGCACACATGCAGTTAAGTGTCAAATGCATTTGCTAATACACCAAACTTCTAAAATTCATTACAATATGATTGATTAGTTGTCAGCTTGACCTTTACGGCATGTAAACTCACCTAGAGTTATTCTATGCCCTGAGGTTAGGGAATTGTGTTCATTGTACATTTACGCCGACTTTATTTTTAAAGATGTTTCTTAAGAGTTTTTTGCGGGAAGTCATATTGTGGTCCTATGCTAGTCACAGAGCCCAATATGGTATGACTACAAGTCACAGTACTTGCAGTGGCTGTTGTGAACTTTATGAACTATCAACCAGCTTTTTAGGTCAATTTAAGCCTTGAATAAAAAGATACTTTTTTTAAAGATCTTTTTGTTTTTGAAATATATATATATATATATATATATACATATATATATATATATATATATATATATATTTCATGAATTTTAATTTTTACATATTAATTAAGTATTTAACAGCACGTCTTGTCACATCATGATATAAAATATTTCTATCTTATAAAAATGATTTGCACACAGTTTTATTATTTCAAGTATTCCTATCTAATACTAATAATTATATAGTTTGGAATAATTATTTCTACTTAATAATAGTCGCTTGTTTTCAGACAGTTATAAGGTTTCTTGATTTGACTTGGGAGTAATGGCAATAAAGAGTACTCAATACTCTTCAGATTTGTAGAACTGGATCCTCACCATCAGTTACAGTTTGTCGTCATACTCAGGATATCCCCTTTTTTGGTGGGGGAGGGATCTTACGCCTTTGCAAGGGATACAGTCAGTGTATTCGAAAGACGGACTGTTGAAATATGTATATGCGTATTTTAAACACACACACACACACACATATATATATATATGTGTGTGTGTGTGTGTGTGTGTGTGTGTGTGTGTGTGTGTGTGTGTGTGTGTGTGTGTGTGTACGTGAGTGCGTGCGTGTGTGCGCATTCGCGGTCACATTTTCTTCTGCTTGCTATAATAAATTGTCATGGGTGGGAATTTCCCGCCTCCAGGGCATTTTCGCGCCCAAATAAGCAATGGCGCGGATCTACAAGTTAATGAAATCATCACGGCTAATTAGTTGATTAATTAAATCTAAAGTGCAGTTCCTATGTACAATAACAAAATAAAAATAAAAGAGAAAACAACAAACATAAGAAAACAAAAGAATAAAAGGTGGGACTTTTTGAATAGCTTTGACAGTTTCTTTTCTTTATTTTGAATTTAAGAGAGTTTTATTGCATGGCAAGTTTCAGTTTTCTTGTTTAATGGCATATCAACTTTCGTGGTTTATCTAAAACCAAAGCCATTCTTGTAGAAGAACAACACTGACACGATTTAACTCATAACTAGAATAAGGGCGTTCATACCTCTCTCAATGGTATTAGTCCAACGGTGAATATAATAGCACGACTGGTGGTCGAACTCACTTACTTCGAGACTGAAGTCCAGTATATGAGCCACTTCGTCGCTGAAGGGTTACTTGAATGGACGAGTTACAAGATACATCTCAGAATCACGGAGAAAAATAGATAAATAACATAGCCTGTTTTGCTGTGTAACTTCTGTCAGCTCACCTCTCTCTTACTTCGATGGTGAGTTCCCTTCGCACCGTGTGACTATCAATTGTATCATTTGTAAAAGGCATAAATCTATCTGTTATCCTTACCCTTAATTGGGCCGACTGTTTCTTTCGCTTTGATTACGTAAACGGTTAATGAGAAGAAAAACTGGGAATTCAACCCGATTGTCATATTTACCAACCCCTCCGCTCGGGCAGGATATGACACAAGGTCAATTTTTAAGCGGAGTTTAACAGGTTTGAATTCACAGTTTTCCTTCTCCTAGACTAGTTGCCTCACCAAGGCTGAAGAACCTAGTCTGTCCTACTATTTACCCGTAGCTGGAGGGAGAATAATTGGATTGATACCTTTCCCAAGGGTATTAGTGCTCTGTGTAATGCAATCAGTCAGGTCCAGGATTTGAACTCGTGTCGCCGTGTCCATATCCTGCGATTGCACTCCGCGAAAAAAAGGACCTTCAGCCCTACACAGCCGGTGCCGGAGGGGTTGGGCAAATACAATACTAGATGGGGTGAGAAACCTACTACCTTCCAAACCCTCAAGCCTACACTCTTAATAGAATCTGATATTAACGGTAATTTAGCCCATCAGGGGTTATTTTATGTGCTTAAGGAATCACATTCATTGTACATTTATAATAACATTTAGAAAAGTTATTTCTTCAGTTTTTGTTTTTTTTTGCACATGGTTCTATCGAGTCCAAATATTTTATAAACATATCTATTTGACTCCTAGAGTGGACCCTGCCAGGTAATACATCTCTGAGTCAGAGTGGACCTGGGAGTAACGGTAATTGAATGGTACTACACATTCCCTATATCTACAGAATATCGTCATCAGGTGCAGTTTAGTGTCATACCCAGAATCCTAACCTTCTGCGGGGGATTCAGTCACTTAGCACTACTTTAATAAAAAAAAGTTAGTCATGAAAAAAGTGAGTCAGGTTTGAAGGTTTAGTTTGGTTTCTTGGCAATTCAATTAAACATCAGTCACTTCTATTTCAGACAATTCAATTTAGCATAAATAAAAAAAAGTTAAATAGTTCTAAGTATTGCTATATATCTAATTATTCAATTAAACATCAGTTATTTGCTTACACATATGTAAATGATCAAACGCTTCTATTTCTAACAATTCATTTTAACATGTTATTTGTCTGTTCTCGGTTTAAATGACAATGAGTTCTCTTTGACCTATAAATAGGACCCTATCAGGTGCTACCACTCCGAGCCAAAGCTGACCTGCGAACAATGGTAATGAAGGGGTATTCCGTATACCCTAAAGCCTAAGTATTACTAGTTACTCACCATCAGATTGTTAAGAGTCATATACAGGACACTCACTAGGGGTTTCTTACTCCTCTGCCGAGAAGCAGTTGATTTATTCTACAACTTTCGTGCTTAATTCAATACCAAAGCCATTCTTGTTGAAGAACTGTTCTGATACGATTTAACTCATATCTGCAGAGTGGAAAGATAAAATTGTCGCCCTAGAAAAGACGACATGATTCCATTTCCGTTTAATGAAAACCGGTTTTCTTTTTTTTTGTTGCAGACCATCAACTAGTTGGCCAGTTGTGTACAAATCCCAAGAGCGATAGAAGCCTTCTATCAGTCTGAAAATCACACAATGTTCAATGAGCGAGATAGGGGATTCGCCGCTGTACAACTCATGCTCTCTATCGATCCAAGTTATGACAACAGGACCATTGCCAGTACCCTCAAAATGCAAATCTGGATTGCCACGAATAACAGGTACATGCCCAGGGTGATGAAAACAAAGTTTCCGCCTACGGTTATGCTCTTTGGTGTGGTTTCAAGTGAGGGCCACATCATGTCACTTCACATCTTCAAAGTCTGCTTGAAAGTCAACACCAAAGTGTACCTGGATGTGCTGAAGAGTGTACTGATCCCCTGGTGCAATCGGGTGGCCGGTGGCAGACCTTGGCTGTGGCATCAGGACTCGGCACCGGCCCAAAAGTCCAAAGAGACCCAGGCTTGGCGTCAGAAGGAGTGCTACGACTTTGTACCCCTCTCTCACTAGCCCCTCTCCTCCCCCGACCATAACCCTCTGGACTACTTCGTTTGGTCATACGTCGAGAACATCACCAAGATGATCTCCCACAACACCATTGCCAGCCTGATCGCCGCCATCCGTCGAGCTCCTGCCGGCGCTTGTGGAAAACGCATGCCCCCAGTTCTGGATCCGTATCGAGGCGGTGATTGAGGCTGATGGCGGCTACATTGAATAGATGTCAGCTCTACTACATAATCAAGTTAGCTGAATTGATTTTTTCAATAAAATTTTTAAAATAAACCTGTAGTGTTGTTTTCTTTAGGACGACAATTTTATCGTTTCACCCTGTAGATGTCAGCTCTACTACGTAATCAAGTTAGCTGAATTGATTTTTTCAATAAAGTTTTAAAATAAAGCTGTAGTGTAATTTTCTTTAGGACGAAAACTTTATCGTTTCACGCTGCAGAATAATATGTGCGTTCGTATCTTTCCCAGAGATATTAGTCCGACAAAGAATGCAATAGTACGACTAGTGGTCGAACTCCCTTTGCTTCGAGACCGCAGTCTAGTACGCGAGCCACTTCGCCAGCCTACTGGACTGAGAAGTAAGTTAGTTAAAAAATCAAAGAGTGAGTCCTCGGGGAGAAGTGGCTAACGTGCTAGATTTTGACGTCGTAGTTAGTACGACCTCAGTTGATGATAATAAATATTAATGTAGCGTTCAGACATGAAAATGTTCCCCACACTTCTGTTAGGTGAAATTAGATATTTACAAATTTAAATGGAGGCATTGCTAGCTGTTCTCATTTTGTATATTAGTGCAACAATTTAATCTGAATTAGATGCTACACAGTTGTGACTTCGTGTGAAACATGGCTAAGCTGAGAAAAACGAATTTGCTCGCCTGGATATTCAGAATTTGAAAGAATTCATTTCGAGTTATAGTGAGTTAAGCGATAACTTCGAACCCATTCGCCCTATTTATAGCAGCCGAATGTTAGATCAGAAGTGGAGATTCTGCAGCCTTTTCAATAATCAAGTGTGGCCTTTTAAGCCTTTCACGTACTTTTAGTTTTCGTCTTTAATTTGAACTCTATGTCAGTGTCCTGGGGTGATAAAGAGTTAAGATAAGCCCTAATTACAGCGAAGACAGAGGCTGACTTAATAATCACCAAATAAAGTTGTAGTGATTGTCTTACCGCACTGAAAAAAACCCAGCTGTACATAACAACAGACTTTAAAATCGCCAACCACCAAAAATGGTTCTACTTTATTTTTTAACACCTTGTCTGTGAGACGTGGCTATTTCGGCTGGTTTCCAGAAAACTTTCCACGCCGCAAAATAGTTGTTAAATCCAAAAAAGAATTTGGAGTTAAACGTATCTTTGTCTCTTTCTTTTCCTTCCTTTATTTTCTTGCAGCATTCTTGAAGTCGACAAGTTCAATGAAGCAAGAAAAATAAAGGAGTCAGATATATTTAAACCCAAAATCAACAACCGACGACCAACAACGACGACAACCTACGAAACTAATAACCAACAAAATCTTTTTAAAACTCATAACGCAGTATTCTTTGAATGCCAAGATTCTTCTATATAAAATTTGGTAAACCAACTTTGAGATGTTTGATCATTAACAGAATCTCCTTAATGAAGTACAAAAAATATTTGCCATTTTTAAAAACCATAAAATATTTATTATATGGTTTATTTTTTTCTGTCTAATATTTTAGCATCAGTAAAACGGAAATAAACCCTTTTTCAGCCAAAATAGTTTTTAATGCAAGTTAATGACAGCGTTAACAATAACAGCATAAGCGATCATTTTTTAAATCTAAACTAAATGCTTCTAACGCCATCTAACGGGAATAAAAAGAAACAGAACGAAAATATTTGAACAACTCCATCTCTTAAAAAAACTTAAGTTGGTTTAATTTAGTTTCTTTGTGTAAAGGCATATCAACATTTATGGGTTATTTAATGCACAAGCCTTTGCGTTGAAGAATAGTAGTGGTACAACCTAACCCAAAGCTGGAGGTATAAGGTGGCTCATGCCTTTCCTGAGGGTTGTCCGAAATTGAATATAATAGCGTGACAGAAGTTCGAACTCACAACGATGTCGTAATACAGCTCGTTAGCCACTATGCAACGAGTCCTTCCCCTACTGCATTTAGGAAGAATGTGGTTGAGAATTTAGTTTCTATATAACCTGTCACATTTATCAAATACGATTTCAAAAATAGTTGCAGTGGCATCGTTTGCATGATGTTAGGAAAATGTTTGAAGTTTCTTGGAACTTCATTCAAATGTTAAAAGTTTCTTGGAACCTCATTCAAAAGTAAAAATTTTCTTGCAACCCCGTTCAATTCTTAGAAGTTTCTGGGAACCTCACTCAAATGTAAAAAGTTTCTTGCAACCTCATTCTAATATTAGAAGTTTCTTACCATCTCATTCAAATGTAAGAAGTTTCTTGGAAATTCATTCAAATGTTAAAAGTTTCTTGCAAACTCGTTAAAACGTTTGAAGTTTCTTGCACCTCGTTCTGTTAGAAGTTTCTCGCAACCTCATTCAAATTTTACTCCACTTTTGAAAACAGTCGACACAAATAAGCTATTTACAAGAGCAAAAACTTACTTCGATTGGATCCTGCGATAAAGAACAACACGTTACATTTACGTATTCGTTCTTTCCTCTAAAAAAAATTCTGTATCCCTGGCATATAATAATTATGACTAAATCAATAGTAACTTCAATAAAAACAAGTCCAGCAGACCTTTCTAGAAGAAAGTAAGAATACTCAATTTTTTGGCAGTTTGGTTGGCTGGTTGGTTTTACGGCATGTCAAACATTGTAGCGTTATTTTATGCCGAAATCAGTTTATCACTTATGGTTCCCAATCATGTTCAGTAGAAAATAGGAACTTCATAAATGTTTAGTCTCCATCATTTGAAACAGATAAAAAATTTATGATCTTAAACATATGTCTTAGACTAAGATGAGATCTTGCAAAACGGGGTCAGAGTGAAACAGGGAGTAATAAGAAGAAAAGAGTGATTTCATACTCCTTAAATGTTTGGATACATTTTAGAGTCATGTTCTTTATTGGAAATTAAGGTGATAAAATTAAACAGATACGCACATACCCGCGTACATACACATAGATATAGTTCACTTACTCCTTATTGACTACCTCATTACAGTCAGTTTGATGGAATTTTTAAAGAATGAAGTTATCATATGAAAACTGAACTTTTTCTCCCACACCTAAAAAAGATTGCGAGGAACTGGTAATTATGGGGTTGACAAAGAGGAGAAAATTAATTGTGTATATATATATATAATGAGAGAGAGAGAAAGAGTGGAGATAGAAAGAGAAAAGGAGAAAAAAGAACCATAGATAGATAGATAGATAATGATCTTACTGAAATCGATAGATAGATAGATAGATAGATAAACTGATAGACAGAGAGATATCATAAACATATATATATATGTATATAATTCCAAGGGATAGGAGTATCCAACTTGAATGCTCAAGTCAACGGCTATGGATATATAATTAATTTGGGATTAAAAACACATCAACACTCAACGTGCACAGTCCAAAATTTTTTATATAAAAATAAAAAAAAATTACTTCCGTGTATATATATATATATATATATATATATATATATATATATATATATATATATATATATATTATCAAATCTCTCTCTGACTGTCTATCACATTCTGTTCCCACCTATCTAATTTAATTGACATCTATCTACCTAAAGTTCAAGTGTTTTCACATCTATCTATCTATCGATCTATCTATCTATCTATGTCATTCTGCACACACACACACACACACACACACACATATATATATATATATATATATATATATACAATGGTAGTTCAAATATTCTAAGCCTCACCCAGATTTCAGATTTGTCACACACCTCACACCTTTGTACGAGCCTCACCTGCACAGAAATTAAATTTAAACCGGAATTATAAGAATGTCAGTGTGTTTTAACAAAAAAGAAAGTTTAGTTTTGCTTTTCTTTTTAAGTAAGGCTTAGAACTTTTCGAACACTATCTATATATTTTATTCTGTTCATATCTATCTATCTATCTATCTATCTATATAATCCGTTATTTATTTATTCATTTCTTTCTTTCTTTCTTTCTTTCTTTCTCAGTCTCATCAGATCTATCTATGCCTCTCTCTCAATCTGTTCACTTCTATCTATCTATCTATCTATCTATCTTTGTAAATTTGTTCACACCTTTCTATCGATAATCTATCTCATTCTATTCACATACATCACACTCTCTCTCTCTCCACCTCTCCCTGTATATATATATATATATAAACATGTGTGTATAGACTCTCTAACCTTCCCTTTCTCTCTGTTTACATCTATCTATCTATCTATCTATCTGCGTCAATTCGTATCTATCCTTCTATCTCACATCGTCGCCATAAAAAAAAAAACGAAGAGGTGACTTGCCGTATAAGCCAAATATGTCTCTACCCTCTCTTTCTCTCTCTTTCTTTCTCGCTCCCTCTTTCTCTCTCTCTCCATATATTTATATATATATATATATAAGAACAAGCTATGGCAAAAATTATAGAACCACCTAACTTTAGTTTTTCTATATTTCATAGCGAAAACTCAATAGATATATCAAATATACTGTGTCGATAATCTTTCTGATTCCATGAAAACCGGAAACAACTTAAATACGATTACTTTAATTAATGGGATATTTTTCCACATAAAATTGGTGTCAAGTTCATTTAAATTTCTCCATTGGATTAAACCCGAAAATTAAACACGTGATCCGAATAAAGACAATCATACTTCGATTAATCTAAGAAAGTATTCTAAACTTTACAATATTTATAGGAAGAGGTTTATTCCGTCAGAGGAAATCTCGTGACTTTTTTTTTTCTAAATGGCTTCGTCTTTTACTGGGAAATGGATAAGCAAAGGAAATAAAAGGTTAAAAGGTAAAGGGCGATGTATAAAATCAATTAGATACCCGAAAAAAGTTAGCAGATACCCAGTAAAATGTAGGACATATCCAATACAATATAGGACATACCCGATAAAAAGTAGGAGAAAAAAGGTAAAAGGTAGGAGGTAATTTTTTGAGAAAAATGTTTAATAACATTATCACTAGTTCACATGAAACGAGGTTACTTGTAGGCTTTTGCAACAGGAAATTTTAGGCTTATCTGTTGGCCTAGGCCTAGACTTGGCCAACCGTTTACACTGATGATGTTTTTTATCTCAAGTGTTGTGTGACGCCCTAATGATAACCTAATATTTAGGTTCCAGAAAATTACCAGATACGCAAGTATGTACAGTATAATGCCAGCAAATAGATAAATAAAATACTGTTATCTCCCTTGAATAATTATAATGATCAGATCCTTTAATAAAAAAAAAACAATGGTTGCCAATTTTAATGAAATGATGTTGACAGATCAGCTGTGTAAAAGTGTGTGTTGCACTTACATCATGCTGTGTTTCGTTCAAAAAATTCATGTCTATCGACTCGTAAATTTACAGGATGTTACTAATACGCCTAAATAAAAACTTTATGCGTCTTGAGAGAAGTCTAGATGGAAAGACATCATTACATCATTATATAAGTTTCTCAGCTGTGTTTGTATTATTCAAATTTTAGAATTTAAAGGGGGTGTCCGCGTGAGGTAAAAGTTAAAGCGATGGACTGGAATCGTAGTAAGCGAGTTCGAACTCCATTCACTTTCAAACAAATACCTTTGGGAAGGGTATGAACCCCCTTATCCTCCGAATTATGGGTTGAATAGTGTCACTACTGTTTTTCTAGAAAGATAACTATGGCATTAAATAACCTACAAAGGTTAATATGGCATTAAAAAAAAGAATTTAAAAAAAGCAATTTTTCAATCTCAACATTGTTTCGCATCGCACAAACAGAATAAAGAATTAACCAACACACATTGTCATCCATAGACAGACTGTTTCATTGTATCACAACTCATCACTGTGGCTAGATACGCGAGATGCTTCTAGCTGGGATCGAAACACCATCCTGGTCAGCCTGGTAACATAACCTCACAGCTTTCTGTAGCCCAATCGGGAGCAAGAGAATTTAACGTATATGTATTAATTTTTTTTGTTTGTTTACATTAACGTTTACGGAGACTGGAGTGCTCAATTCGTTAGAAGAGTTAAGCATTACGTGAGTGGCAACCGTTATATATCTGCGAAACTGGAAACAAATCCGATTCTTTTAAAATGTACAAATATGAAAAATAAAACACAAGATATTCGGAGGATAACTTGATTCGGAGTTTGAATGATCTGCTGACGTTAAACGTTTTGATTTTTTAAATATGAAAGCGTTAAACTATCATTAAGAAATAATTCAAACACGATAGATATGGCTATACTGTTTGATGGATAGATAGATATATAGATAGATAGAATGATATGATCTGACCAAAAGATAGAAATGAAATTCATTGTATTGGTGTACCTTTTTTTTTTTTTGCAAAATGTCTCAACCTCTTGAAGAGTGTCCTTGTCCCTTATTCTTTCATTCCAGTATTTCAGGATGATCAAAGAACTTTGAGACAAACTTGACATGAAAAGCAATATTCTTTCTATAACCGATTCCAACTTGATCTAATAGCGATCAAATTTGCTGGATGGATATGTACCAAGGGCCGTTTTTTTTTTAAATCTTCCATAAATATGCAATGGATTGAGTTGCGTTGAACGTCCGGATCCTTTCACGGCCCTAAACTTGATAAGAAACATGATATAATTTCCTTTTTTTTTCGGCATCCATTGGAAGCAGACAAAACATCGAACACATTCGCTAGACCAATACTTTTTACAATTTATCTTGTATGATTGCTGAAACTTTTAAACAACAGCGAAAATCAATAATAAAATCATCGATTTCTTTGGTCCGAACATAACAGGCCACGAATAACTGGTTATTTTTTCGTGTGCATTTTTTGTTGTTGCCTTTCTTTTTGTAGAGGGAGGTTATGTTTGATGAAGAAGCGAAATAAAAAGAAAAATAAACATGAAGATTAATAACAAGATAATTAATCGCAAGAAGAAGAAGAAGAAGAAGAAGAAGAAGAAGAAGAAGAAGAAGAAGAAGAAGAAGAAGAAGAAAATTTAAGCAAAGTGAAAGAAGGAAGTAGAATTGAAGGATTATAGTGTACAGCACTATATATACCTTTATTAATTTTAAAAAAAAATAGTAGTGGGCCTTAACTAAGTTAAGACTTAATAATGAGAAACAGAGGAATATAAGAATTTTTTTCTCTCGAAAGCCATGGGAAGCAGCATGGTGGACGTAAAGGCAAACGGATAAATCCTCTGACGGCACAACGCAATGCCTAACCCGATCCTGGGCGTATGAATCCTACGGTTCAACGGCCTGGATCGATTAGTTCGATCGGGGAACAACTGCTGCTCATCTATAAGGGTGGCTTCTGTGGATGAGAATAAAAACAGCCATCGAAATATACCATAAACCATAATCCGATACGGGATGTAGCTCTGAAGACCTACCGGAAGCAATGGACCACAGGGAGGGGTGGCAAGAGGGTGTCAGGGATATCCATACTGATAGCACGACATGAGGATGATGATGATAGCGTCAAATATTGAGAAGAAAGAAAGAAAGAAAGATGATGATGATGATGACTCTGGTGTTGATAAAAGTTTAATACAGTGAGAGAAGACGAAGATGATATTTGGTAGAAAAAAACGAAAATGTTTAGAAGAAGAAGAAAAGGAGAATGAGTTCAAAGAAGAAGAAGAAAGAGAAAGAGGAGTTCAATGAAGAAGAAGAAGAAAGAGGAGGAGGAGGAGGAGGAGGAGGAGGAAAACTTCAAAGAAGCAGAAGAAAGAGAAAGAGTAAGAGAAAGAGAAGTTCAAAAGAGAAGAAGAAGATGAAGAAGAAAGAGGAAGAGAATGAAAAGTTCAAAGAAGCAGAAGAAAGAGTAAGAGAAGGAGAAAGAGAAAGTCAAAGAAGAAGAAGAAGAAGAAGATAAGTAATCTATGTAATAAAAACTGGCAAAGTCCACAATGGTGACATCAAACTCAGAAACCTTAAAAAATAAAGAAAAAATAGAAATTACTGAAGCTATTAAGTATGTTTGAAAAACTTACCGCTTCTTTATTCTTAGAGCCGTCTCTATTCAAAAAGGGTCTGGGTAAAACTAAGGTCAAAAAGGGCCTGGCCTTTTTTTTGCGTTTTTTTAATTTTTTTCTTTTCTTTTCAATCCTCTTTTTATATATATTTTCTTTTCAAGTACCGAATTGGTTACATTCGCTAAAACTAATGGTTAAGGTTGGTTGGTTGGTTGGTGTGAAAAAGAAGAAGAGGGGTGAGGGGCTTGTTAGATTGGTTAGTCCAAGGGGAAAAGTACAGCGAAGAAAGAAAGAAAGAAAGAAAGAAAATGATACAAAAAGCAAAAAGCAGTAAATGGAAACGTATACACGCTTCGATGATTTCTTCTTTTTTTTTCTTTGTTTTATTTCGGTTTTTCTTTTTCTTTTCTGCGGTTTGTTTTGAAGACCATTGAAAACTGTAATTCTTTTTTTGCTTGTTAGAATCCCCCTCTATCTCTCTGTCTCTCTTTCTCACTCTCTCTTTCTCTCTCTCTCTCTCTCTCTCTCTCTCTCTCTGTCACTCTGTCTGTCTCTTACTCTCTCTATATATATATACACAATATGTGTGTGTGTGTGTGTGTGTGTGTGATCTTCAAGGAAAAGAAATTAAATCTGAAGAGGTAAAAGCAGACGATAATAAGAAGAAAAATGGCTGCAATTGAAAAGAAAGAAAAGAATGACTGAAGAAGAAATTGGAAACTTTGAAACTGAAAGAATGACTTTTCTTTTTCTTTTGTTTCTTGTGGTATTATTAAAAAAATGTACACGAATGATGGATAAAGATTTAAGATTGTTTTGTTTTTTTTTACTTTGTACTTTGAATGTATTAATAACTTTTGCGTTGGCAAAGTCATCACCTATGACTCAGATACTATTCTAGTCTGGAAAATCGAGATCTGCATCTCTCTCTCTCTCTCTCTCTCTCTCTCTCTCTCTCTCTCTCTCTCTCTATCTATCTATCTATCTATCTATCTATCTTTCTCTTTCTCTCTATCTCTTTCTCTCTCTCTCTTTCTATCTCTCTCTATCTCTCTCTCTCTACCTTTCTTTTTTTGTCTCTCTCTCTCTTTGTCTCTCTCTCTCTCAATCTTTCTTTTTCTTTCTCTCTCTCTCTCTATCTATCTAATCCTTTTTACTTCACTTTTTTATGCAGGTGGTTGCAACAATTCTTAACATTTCCTTTTCTTTCTTTCTTTCTTTTTTCTTTTTTCTTTCTTTCTTTTTTTTCTTCTCTTTTTCATGCTGATATCCTGATGTTTTTCTACGTCGTTTTAACACACTTTCTTTCTTTCTTTCTTTCTTTCTTTCTTTCTTTCTCCTTTTATTCAGTTTTTCTTTTCTTTCTTTCTTTTTTCTTTCTTTCATTCTTTCTTTCTTTCTTTCTTTTTTTCTTCTCTTTTTCATGCTGATATCCTGCAGTTTTTCTTCGTCGTTTTAACACACGTTCTTTCTTTCTTTCTTTAATTCTTTCTTTCTTTCTTTCTTTTATTCATTTTTTCTTTTTTTTTTCTTTCTTCTTTCTTTCTTTCTTTCTCTTTTTCATGCTGATATCCTGCAGCTTCGTCGTTTTAACACACTTTCTTTCTTTCTTTCTTTCTTTCTTTCTCCTTTTATTTCTTTTCTTTTTTTCTTTCTCTTTTTCTTTCTTAGTTTCTTTTTTTCTTCTCTTTTTCATGCTAACATCTAGAAGTTTTTCTTAGTCGTTTTAACACACTCTTTCTTTCTTTCTTTCTTTTTTTCTTTCTTTCTTTCTTTCTTTCTTAAATCCAAAGGTCACTGCGGCCTCTCTTTCAGTAAGTAATCTTTTCTTCAATATCACTGTCATCTGACCATTTTTTTACCACGGAAGTCCACCTAGTATACAGACTATTTTGGATTAGAATCCTACGTTGCATTCTACCCTCTAAGCTGGCATGAGCAACTTTTTTTTCGCTAAGCGGGCATATCAAACCAAAATAGATACAAGGTCATTTTATAATGTGGGACCCACGTACAATTCCAGACTCACGAGCCGCAGTTCCAAAAATTGCATAGCACCAACGTTGATGCCCGGGGAGAAAGCCACCAGGAGCCAAATGAATAATCTTACCAAATCCACCTGACAGGAACACGAAGTGGTGCGTTGGATTGCATGATACAGCTCATCGTGAGGCGAGCAGTACTACAAAAAAAATCAAGATAATTCTAGGTTAAAGGTATCTCAACCATTTTCCCTACAGAAGACTACACGCTTAAGCATCTTCTTTAGAAATTGGGGAAAGTTGATTTTTTTCTCTTCCGTAAAAAAGATATTTTCAATAAAAAAAAAATTGAAGTCTTCGTATAATATTATCATGGATATCCATGCAATTAACACGTTCATGCTATTATATATCATGGAATAAACAAAAAAATGAATACTTGAAGAAATCAATGTATCCAAAGTGAATATGATCCGTGCATCGAAAAAAAAAAATGAATATTTTCATAATCAAAAATATATCAAAACTATTTTCTTTAATTTAAAGATGCATACTTAAAAAAAACTTTTTTTTCGCATAATTAAGTGGATCATTTAGAAAGTTCTGCGAGCTATATGCAGATCGTGGACCACATAAAGCTTGTGGGCCACATGCTGTTTGTGGGCTACAAACAACACACGGGCCACATGCAGCTCGCAGGCCGCAATTTTTTTATGACTGCACTCAGACTTAAATCAGAATTCGCTTTTCTCACTCCTTTGAATGCCGACATATTCACTGGTAATGTCATGTTTAAGTGGAATACTGCTAATTTGAAATCAGAGTTGTCTTTCGCTTACATTGGTGTAACATACCCATAAATGAATATGTGAAACGTACGTAGAATGTTCATAACATATATACATTGAACATAGGAATCCCACAAACACGAAAAACACGTAACGACTTCTTAGTTCAGATACGAAACCTTTAATTACCTTTGAGTTTAAAGGTTTCGACATAAGGAAGAGAGATGCACAATCTTTCTATAATGACTTTTCCATCTACCCCCCACCATCTCTTGCGGCGCCCGTAGCGCACAAATTCGTCTGGCCTCTGCGAGCACCGAAAGTCGACGCTTATCGTTCGGTGTCTAGTTCTCAACTCCACTAACTGACTTTTTCAAATCTCCCAAACTCCTCCGCCCGCTTCCAGGGCGTGACGACATTCACATCGCCCTTCGTGGGATTTTTGTTAAGAAATCTCTGATTTTTGTTAAGACATCTCTGCGTTCATGCTGCACCTATCTAACCCATGCACTGAGCCGAAAGGTTCTCAGCCTAACTAAACCCAAAGGCATAAAACGAAAACCCTCGGCCATGATATTACATTGGTTGCCGAACCAGGAATAAAAAATCCAAAGCACACTCCATTTTTAACCAAACTATGGCGGCAATGAATAGATTTTTATATTTATTTATAAAGAGCATCGGCGTGAACTAAAACGCAAACAAGGCTACCAAGTACATTTTCTACGAGGATAAACATTACGCTATATATTCCTACTTATATTTGCAGGACCATTTCTTTGTGTCATTGTAAAATATTCAATTACTTTAACCACTAAGCAAGCTTTATTTATAGCAAATTCTGACATGGATTGAGAGTATTCTCCTGGTAGACATTTAAACTAGTACCCTACACTGATTGTTTGCCCAGTTGTCTGGGGCTGTAGAATAGACCGATTGAAAATTTGCAGAGGGGTAAGACCCCACCAACGAGTGTCCTAGATATGGCACTAAACAATCTGAAGGTGAGGCTCCAGTAATGCTGGAGCTTTGGGGAAAGCGAAGCACCTCTTCATTGCCATTACTCTCAGGTCCACTCTGGCCTGGAATGGTAACACCTGATAGGGCCCTATCTATGAGTTAAATAGAACTAACTGTAAACTGAATTGTTTAAATTGGAAATTTGACTAAACTGAATAGCTTGAAATAGAAATGTTTTTGACAAATAAACAGTGTGCTTATGCTAAACTGAATTGTTTAAAATGGAACTGTTTTTGACATTGAAACTTTACTTACACTAAAATGAATTGTTAGATATAGAACTTCTGTGCTTATATTACAGTGAATTAGCTGAATTAGAACTGTTTGAATAAATTAAATAACCTGAAATAAAAAATGTTTTTGACAATTAAACGGTGTACTCATGCTAAATTGAATTGTTTGAAATAGAACAGATTATTTGTATGAAAATGGATTTTGCATTAAATAACATACAAAGGTTGATATGCTATAAAACCCAACCAAACAACCAACCTACATCGGGGTGTCCTCGTGATGTAATGATTAAAGCGATGGACTGTGGAATCGTAGTACGCGAGTTCGTACTCCAGTCGCGCTATTACGTTCACTTTCGGACAAATACCCTTGGGAAAGGTATGAACCCCTTATCCTCCCAGCTATGGGTTAAATAGTACCACTACTGTTCTAAGAGAATGGCTTTGGTATTAAATAACCTAAAAAGAGTTGATATGCCATTAAACAAAGAAACCAAACCAAACCAAACTAACCTACATTGATTGTTCTGAGGTAAATAGTCGAGGGAGACGTTATAGATAACGAGGTTAGTTGTGTTCAATTTGGGATAATATAAGATGAGTACATATATATATATATATATATATATATATATCTTTTTAAAGTAATTTTCTGCTTAGTTAGCAGGAGCTGTAGAGTGCGCCGACTCCGTCTCTGCAGAGGAGTAAGACTCCTCCAACGAGAGTCCTAATTAGGATATTTAACTATCTGATGTTGGGGCCCAAATGTGGAGTACCACTTCATTGCCATTTTCCCCTGGTCCACTCTGACCTGGAAAAGTAGCAGCTGATAGGGTCCTATCTATGGGTCAAATAGACCAAACAATGTACAAACAAATGACTGATATAAAATTGTAACTGTTATATAGCAATACTTGAAACCATTAACTGTGTGCAAAAAAAGACTTCAAGCTGGTTTAAGAAGGTTTTTTGTAAAAATTGTTTATTAATCATACTGAATATATATGTACAAACAGGATTTAATATTTAATGACCAAAATGGTTGATGTTATAAAACCCAGCTAAACCAAACCAAAGTAATTATAGACTAAATTTTCAAGGTGCCCGCGGTGTAATGGTTATCATCGTAGGAAAGCTACACGGTGACACGAGTTCAAATCCTGGAACAAGCTAATTGCATTTCTCATAGCACTAATACCCTTGGGAAAGGTATGAACCCAATTCTTCTCCCTCTGGCTATGGGTAAATAGTAGAGCAGACTGGCTTTTTTTTTTAGCTTTGGCGAGGCAACTAGTCTACCAGAAGGAAAACTCTGAATTCAAACCAGTTAAACTCTGCTTAAAAATTAACCTGCCCGAGCGGAGGGGTTGGTAAATATAAATTGATTAAATTTTCAATTGAAAACATTTTACTATTAGGAACAACCACAATCGTTGATTCGTCAGGAACTGAGGTCCCATCGGACTGTGCGATATCTTGAATTAATGATCAAAAAATGTACTCTTAAGGTACAGATATTGGTGTCTCGAAAAGATTATTATAACTAACCATTTACACAGACTGTTCAAGAATAGAATTTAGATTATTTACACATGAAATATGGCTACGTGTGTGTATAACCAGTTAGGATCAAGCTCACTGCAGTCGTAAAAATTTACTCGATTGCAAACGATACCCTTACACCCGGCCAACAAGCAAGATGCCAACAAATATTTGCTCGGCTAAAACTTAGTTTAGCGCAAAAAGCACAATAATCAGGAAACCAGACAACTTCCTCTAAACTAACACTTACATATCTAATGATAATTTAGATATTTCTTACAAATTTCCTTGCTTAGTCGGTTGGGACTGTAGAATACACCGACTGCTTCTCTGCAGAGAGGTAAGACACCTCTCCGAACGAGTGTCCTGATATGACACTAAAAAATCTGAGGTTTAAGTAATATTGGAGCTTTGGGGAATGCAGAGTACCCCTTCATTGCCATCGCTCCCAGGTCCACTCTATAGGTTAAATAGAACTAATGGCATACTCGTGCTAAACTAAATTTTTTGACTAAACTGAATACCTTGAAAGAGAAATGTTTTTGACAATTAAACCGTACTTACATTTACACTGACTGCTTATTCTAAACTGAATTATTTGAAATGGAAGTGTTTTTTGACATTGAAACTGTAGTTACATTAAACTAAATTATTCAATATAGAACTGTTTTGACACTTAACTGTATGTAAATAAAATCTGTATTTATACTAAACTGAATTAGCTTCTTGACTAAACCGAATCGCTTGAAATAGAAATGTTTTTCACAATTAAACTGTACTTATATTTAAATTGCGTACTTATGCTAAACTGAATTATTTTAAATAGAACTATTTTCATAAGAATGGATTTGGCATTAAATAACTTACCAAGGTTGATATGCCATAAAACCCATCCAACCAACCAACTAATTTCCTCCGCCACATTTTTGTGAAATAATTTCGGCCGATTATCATACTTGCAATAAAATCAATTTGCAACATTGAGAAATCATATAATCTCAATATGAATGGTTTAATTAAGATATGAAGTTGTTATATAGTCATTTGCAGATTCACATCTACATATACACACAGTATCATAAATGACACACTAATAAACGCACGCAGGAAGACTTCTTTAACAAAATATTTACCTCTCACTTTATTGCAAGGGTTCGAAAAGGATTACTCAAGGTTTGTGAGAGGGAGCTGGAGACCGAACAGAAACTGTAATATTGTGACCCCCACTCTCATGGCTGTCAACGTTGTGTCTTTCTTGTTCTCCTGATGCTCAACCGGAGGCCCAGCGGCCCAGCTATTTGCTTGATGATGGCTTTCTTTACTGCACCTTATCAGAATCTTCTCCGGACCTCAACTCATTAGGGTCCCAAGCCCCTTCGGCCTGGTGTGGCTGTCCCTACCACAACTCGTCTATAACTCCGACTCCAAATGGAACTGGAACTCCAACTGTCTTGACTTCTGTCTCGACTGAGTTATATAATAGTTCAACGCCCACCCGATCGCCCACTCGATCTTTGGAATGGCATGATTGATCGTCATCCAGCGGAAATAACTGTCATGCAGTTCACAGGTCACTCTCTTCCGGTGCGTCAGTCTATGAGTGTACTATCGGAATTTTTTACCTCGTCCCATTTCATCAGCCAATTTCCGCCCACGCGATTTCCTTTCATAACTGCCATTGGAATGTGTCACCTCCTTCCGGTGCATCACCTTGGAATGGCATTTTTGGCCGGGTCGAAGGTCAAAATACAACAAAGTCTTCTTCATTGAATAATGCATTACACTTTGATGATTGATTTAACGCTGACAAATTATATTTTGTCTATTCAATGGAGAAGAAATGGAATGATTGACTGGCTGGTTAGAAATTTTCTTTTTAAGTTGTCAAATGTTTTAAAGATATATAAAAACCTAATAAAACCTTTTATGAAATAGTGGACTCATGCCTGGGCACCAGTATTAAGATATGGAAGTTGGAGTGTAATATTGAGTTATAAAACTAGTAGAAAGAGAAGAGGATTAAAGTTATTGGGAGAAATTGAAGAAATTAGGATTATCAACTTTAAGAGAAAGAAGAAGAAAAGATCGAATTGAAACTTTCCAAATGATTAATAGAATTTCGCACTATGGAACACACACACACACACACACACACACACACACACACACACACACACACACAAATATATATATATATATATATATATACACAAGGATCATTAAGTTTCCAGAATTTTTCGTATGGACACTTTTATTGAGAGTATACACACGAAACTCTAATCCCCTTCGAAGTAATCTCCTCCGGTTGCAATGCACTTGTTGTACCGTTACAACAACATCTGGAAGGCCCCATGGAAGTCCTCTTGTGTGAGCGTGTCTTTGACCTTCGTCACAGTCTCTTTCATCTCCTCAATTGTCTCATAACGACAGCTTCTGAGCTTAGGCAATAACCAAAAGTCACAGGGAGCAAGGTCTGGATTTTCGGGAGGCTGAGGAACTGTCTTGATGCCCATCTTGGCCAAATAGTCTGTGAAAATGATGGAGTTGTGGACTGGTGTATTGTCCTGGTGGAAATGCCACTGATCTGATTTGAAGAGAACTGGCCTCTTCCGACGGAATCTCTTGCTGAACTCCCTTAAAACCTCAACATAGTAACCCTAACCCTAACCCTTTGGCCAATCAACTCTGGTCTATTGACTTCCTTGCTCCTCCCACACATATCATCATCCCTCACAGACTCCCTGCCTTCTTTGAATCTCTTATGCCACTCAAAAACTGATGCTTGATTCATGCAAGATACTCCAAAATCAGTCTGAAGCATTCCATACGTTTCTCTGGCATTTTTTCCATGTTTAAAACTGAATTCTATTGCATATCGTTCTTCTAAAGTGTCCTCACGTCCAGATTGCATTTTTGAAAATCACCAGCTGTGACAATCAGGCTTTAGTAGGGTGCATTCCAATTCCTGCTGTAGATGTTCATTTGAACTTGAAATCATAAAAATTGGTTAGTCATCTCATATGATGCATAGCAATAACATATTGAATTTTCAAGAGTCTATGCTTATTTTAAATGCCTGGTGGAGAAAAGTCTGGAAACTTATCGCATGCACCTCGGAGATCCGATTCAATCATTTATTAATAGAAAGAACAAAATTTACCATTTTGCTTTATTATTAGTGGACAAATTCACGTACCTAGGAAGCAGCGTGGAATCAACCGAAAAGGACATCGAAACGAGGTTAACGAAAGCATGGACAGCTATCAATAGGCTATCGATTATATGGAAATCAGACCTAACCGATAAAATGAAACGCAGTTTCTTCCAGGCAGCAGTCACATCGATACTGCTATATGGATGCACTACGTGGACGCTAACGAAACGACTGGAGAAGAAGCTAGATGGCAATTACACAAGAATGCTGTGTGCAATCCTTAACAAGTCCTGGCAGCAACACCCCACAAGACACCAACTGTACGGCCACCTGCCCCCTATCAGGAAAACTATCCAAGTTAGACGAACCAGACATGCAGGACACTGCTGGAGAAGCAGAGATGAACTCATAAGAGATGTACTCTTATGGATCCCCACACATGGCCGCGCAAAAGCAGGACGACCAGCACGAACATACATTCAGCAGCTATGTGAGGATACGGGATGTTGTCCTGAAGACCTACCTAGGGCGATGAACGATAGGGAGGAGTGGCGAGAGAGGGTCAGGGATATCCGTGCTACCAGTGCGATATGATGATGATGATTGTCATCACTTTGTTTTACAGATGAAAGTGATGAAAGATTCAACTACTTTAGTACATTCTTCTACCTGAGTACATCTGTACGCTTGTAAAACCTTCAGCAGTCGAAACCGCAGAACTTTGCACCGCGGAGACAATTCAAAGTGCACGAACACATGTACACACGCAAAGCGCGCTAATCCCAGTGCACCAAACCATATTCCCCACCACTCTAACATTCCTCTCCCCGCGATTTACTCTGTCTGTTGATGCCATTTGTGTTGACGGAGTCACCGATCTTAAACTTGCTCCGGGTTACGCGGATTTTCGACTCAAACAATTCTAATCACCGGATGAGACACTAGATTATCCGCATAGTAAAACCCCGACTCAGTTCAGATTTACGACTTTGGCGTTATTATCGCCAAAGACGGATTAAGACAGTGGTCAACATTCTGGCCAAAGAATCCCGGCCTAAAGCGAAACTAGCCGCCCCGATCCCAGGTCAAGGAAATTCATCTCTGACCATGATTGCCCTCTCCACCTTACTCTCCATTTGATTCTCAACTTTATTCGCCTCTCCTTTTTTTTTTTCTTTTACTTTTTAGGAAAATTACTTTTCTTCTTTCGTTCTCTTTTATTTATTTCTTGCTTTAGAAATTGTTTACACTTAATGAACGTTACAAAGTCTAGGGAAAAATGTTTACTAAGCGTGTCAAGTAAGATTAACAGAAACCCCCAATGAGAATTGAATTCAGTATCAATGCTCAGCTCGATTTGCTTCGTAATCACTTCTGCAAGATGAAAGACCGTTGTTTTCAATTAGACTTTAATTGTAACAAACATCGATAGCCGTTCTTAGTCTGCTGTATTTGCTGACTAATCGTTAGCGACACCAAAACCCAGCGTGTCCGAAAAACTAGGCCTAGTCTGGCACAAGACCACAAAACAAGCTCCCACTTAGGATTGAACGTATTGTTAAGATGATTAGGATAATCATGTCCAATTTTAGAATAAACTTTTATACCTGAATTAATCAGTCAAAATATGATCTCTACCATCGATTAACAAGGTTATTAATCCCTATTGGTTTTGATGCCTAAAAATCATGAAACTACGCCTAGTCTGGCACAAGAACACAAAAAAAGCTCCCACTTAGGATCGAACTTATTGTTAAGATGCTTAAACTCAAACCAAAATAGTAAACATATCACTACTTTTTTCATGTTCCTGAAGGCTTATAAGGTTCCAAATCAAATTCTGAGAAAAGTGATAAAAAATTACCACAGTGGATATTTTCATTATTAGGAATGTGAATTCTTCAGGTCACCTACTATTAAAATAAAATGTATGAATAGAATTTAAACATCATGTGTTGAATTACCATGACCAGAAAATCCAGCAAGCATTGCGCATGTCATACGGAACCACTGCACGGTATACACTGTTGGCGAGACCTAATAAGTTTGAAACAGCTGTCCAGTGATTCCGTATGTTGTACGCAGAACTTGCTGGATTTTCTGTTCATGGTAATTGTATTTATAATATGATTCTTCTATCTAAAGATTAAAAAAATGTATGAGAATTTAAACAATTTATTCACAAATCGGTCAGTATTTCCCAAACGACCATGGAATGTGTATATTTACTCCCCACTCCGAACGGGCAAAATGCGACACAAAGACAATTTTTAAGCGAAGTTTAACAGGTTTGAATTCAGGGTTTTCCTTACCCTATCGTAATTATGGCTAAAAACCTAGCCTGCTCTTCTATTTACCTGGTGGGAGAATGAATTGATTCATAACTTTCCCAAGGGTATCAGTGATATATGAAGTCCAATCAGGCTCGTCCAAGATTTGAACACGGTTTGCCGTGTCTATTTCCTACGACGATAACCATTACACCACGGGCACCTTCATATCAACGGACGGTAACCGGTTTACTCTTTTTCAGTTCAAACTTGTAAGGAAGATGTACCCAAGAGTTATATTCATTAGTCCTATCAATTAAAGAGTTACCAGGAAGAATTCAGGCCCTCCCCTACTCCTCAGTGTAATAGCTATTGAAAAGGGAGTCTTCTGGTTGCCCTCGACGACGGTCGCCAACTTTACTTACTTACGTTACAGTTAGATTGAACTCAGTTTTCGTTCTCTTAGACTGGTTGCCTTACTAGATTTAAAAGGCTAGCATGTCCGATTTTTATCAAAAGCTTGGTAGAGAATAGATCGAATCATATCCTTTCTAAAGGCAATAGTGCAAAGTGTAATACCTTTTCCTTATACCTTCGCTGGATAATTTATAACCCTTTGTCTATAAGGGCCACGTATCGATTGATATGACTTCCAACGTTTTAGAATCATGTCCTACAGGGTAGATGACCTAAAGGATATGTTCCTAAACATTCACTTTGAAGATATACTGAATTTCATCAAATAGATTCGACTCAACAACACTGAAATTGAAATAAAAAATAAACAAATAAACAAACAACTGTAGAAAAATATAAGAAAAATTACGTAACAATTCGTTTAAAAATATTTACCAACAAACTATTGTTTATAAATTATATACACACACACACACACACACACACATATATATATATATATATATATATATATATATATATATATATATATATATATATATTACTTATTTTACTGAAAAAAAACAACGACGCAATAGGGCCTTCGACTGGCGCTTTAGCCATCAAAACCACCGATAAAATTCACTAAAATTATTCAAAAATGGCGTAAAGAATTATAAAGTCGTGGAGTGGAGTGGAGTGGAGGGACACAAAAATACCTACGACTCTCCAGATTCGATTATTTGGATGAGGGATACTCTGTCAGGCAGAAGGCTAGGAAAAATAAACATCTAGCCATATTGGAAGCTTTAGCGATGGTTGAACATCGTTTTAGTCTGTACAAGCTGAGGAAATTCATATACCCCTTGCAGCTATTTGGAGGATCTGGAGATAATAGGTATTTGTGTGTGTGTGTGTGTCTGTGTCCCTCCTCTGCAGGACTTCTTTATTTGTTACCATGTATTTAAATGATTTTAGGGAGTTTTACCGTTTGGTTTCTTTTGAAGCGTCAATTGAAAGTATCCTATTTTGTTTGTTTGTCACGATTTTAACAACAATATTTTTACGAAGTATGATCCCCCGATTATATATATAATATATGTATTGTTAGAAATAACACCAACTATACTAAAAAATTTTTTTTTTAAACCGAAAAGGACATCGACACGAGGTTAACGAAGGCATGGACAGCTATCAATAGGCTATCGATGATATGGAAATCAGACCTAACCGATAAAATGAAACGCAGTTTCTTCTAGGCAGCGGTCGCATCGATACTGCTATATGGATGCACTACATGGACTCTAACAAAGAAGAAGCTTGACGGCAATTACACAAGAATGCTACGAGCAATCTTGAACAAGTCCTGGCGGCAACACCCCACAAGACACCAACTGTACGGCCACCTGCCCCCTATCCGGAAAACTATTCAAGTTAGACGAACAAGACATGCAGGACACTGCTGGAGAAGCAGGGACCAACTCATAAGTGATGTACTCTTATGGACCTCCACACATGGCCGAGCAAAAGCAGGACGACTAGCACGAACATACATTCAGCAGCTATGTGAGCATACGGGATGTTGTCATGAAGACCTGCCTGGGGCGATGAACGATAGGGAGGAGTGGCGAGAGAGGGTCAGGGATATCCGTGCTACCAGCACGACATGATGATGATGATGATGATGATACTAAAATACTCCTAGTTCAAACCAATGTATTTTATAAATCTAAATGTTAATTTCGAGAGTGCCTCCTGAAAAACAAAAATAATATTTATATTGGCTATACAACCACAGCACTATCTTGCCGTCTCACTTATCACCTTTCTGAAAATTGTACCATAAAATACCATTTAATCATCATCATCATCATCATGTCGCGCTGGTAGCACGGATATCCCTGACCCTCTCTCGCCACTCCTCCCTATCGTTCATCGCCCTAGGCAGGTCTTCCGGACAACATCCCGTATCCTCACATAGTTGCTGAATGTATGTTCGTGCCGGTCGTCCTGCTTCTACACGGCCATGTGTTGGGGTCCATAAGAGTATTTCTCTTATGAGTTCGTCCCTGCTTCTCCAGCAGTGTCCTGCATGTCTGGTTCGTCTAACTTGAATAGTTTTCGTGATAAGGGCAGGTGGCCGTACAGTTGGTGTCTTGTGGCGTGTTGCCGCCAGGACTTTTTCAAGATTCATTCTTGTGTAATTGCCGTCTAGCTTCTTCTCCAGCCGTTTTGTTAGCGTCCATGTAGTGCACCCATATAGCAGTATCGATGTGACCGCTGCCTGGAAGAAACTGCGTTTAATTTTATCGGTTAGGTCTGATTTCCATATAATCGATAGCCTATTGATAGCTGTCCATGCTTTCGTTAACCTCGTTTCGATGTCCTTTTCAGTTGATGAGACGCTGCTTCCTAGGTAAAATACACCAGAATAGCACAAACCAACTTACTTTTTCCGATGTAAGGAAGATTCTCACAGATAATACAATAATTATATATAAAAACAATAATAAAAAAGAATTACAAATCCTAGAAGCAATATGCATAAAAAATAAAATTAGCATTTTACACAAGCACCAACATATTAAATATTTTTAATAACTAAAAACACTTCCAACCGAACATTTTAAAACAAAACGCTAAAAAAGTTCCGAGCAGCAACTTCAAAAGAAAACGCTACAAATAGTCAAAACAATAAAAACTCAAACTGCCAAAAAGATAAAAAATCACAACAAAAGACAACAAAAAACAAAACATAAAACAACAAAAACAACAAAAAGATAACTAAAAAGGAACCACAGAAAAACGGCAAAAAAGATAACAACAAAAAAGACCAAAAAACAAAAAAAAACAAAAAACAAAGACAACAAAAAACAACAAAAATGACATAAAAAACAAAAACAAAAGACAACAAAAAGACAACAAAAAGACTGCAAAACACACAACAAAAAAGACAACAAGCAAGACAACAAAAATTCCAAAAAAGACAAAAAAAAAAAAGAAAACAAAAACAACAAAAACAACAAAGAGATAATTAAAAAGGAACAACAGAAAGACGACAAAAAAGACAACGAAAAAACAGACAACAAAAAATAACAAAAACGACTTAAAAAAAACATCAAAAAACTACAAAAAAGAAATAAAAGCAACAAAAACAACAAAAAGAGGACAAAAAAGACATAAAAAACAACAAAAGACAACAAAAAAGACAGCAAAAAAAGACAACAAAAAAGACAACAAAAAAGAAAAAAAAAAGAAAAAAAAGACCCCCTAAAAGACAACATATAGCAACAACAAAAATGAATAACAAAAAGAAACAATTCTAATCAAGTTGTATTTCAGTTTCTTTACAAGCAGTTTTTATATCCATCATCATCATCATCAAGTAGTCCTGACAACAGGAAAATCCCCGACTTTTCTCGTCATTCGCCTTTAACATCAATCGCTCCTGGAGTAAGTAACTCCTTGCTAATCAGCCAACACTGTCGCGTCCAAGTGAAAAAGTAACTAATGAATTGGTCCTTGCTTCTCCAGCAGTAACCCTCTGCTGTTTGTCTTGTTTGTCTTACTTTGATGGTTTGTGAGATGGGAGGCTGTTTTTGTGCTGTGTTACTTCAAGGATTTTTCAAAACGGCACTAAACATTCTCGTATAATTCTCGTCTAGTTTTCTCGTTACGATTCTTTAGCGCCTATATGGTGCATCCCTTTATTAGTATTAACAGGTCCACAGCTTGGAAGAATTCCAGCTGTCTTTTATCAAATAGATTCTTCAAATATCTTTGTTGAAGCATGAAAAATCGTATTAGTATGACTGTAATTTTACGCTAGCTCTCTGAAACTAGTAGACAAGTTCACAAACCTAGGAATTAGTGTCTGATCAACCGAGACAGACATCACCATGCGACTAGCAAAGGCATGGACAGCTATGAACAGGCTATCGGTCATATGGAAATCAGACCTGACCGTGCCAATACTGCTCCATGGCTGAACTACATGGACGTTAACTAAATATATGGAGAAAAAGCTTGACGGCAACTCCACAAGAATGCTGCGAGCAATATTGAACAAGTCCTGAAGGCAGCACCACACAAAACAGCTGCTATACGGCCACTTACCACCCATCACGAAAACTATCCAAATTAGACAAACCATACATGCAGAACACTGCTGGAGAAGTAAGGACGGACTCATAAGTGATGTACTCCCATGGACCCCTTCACATGGACGAACCAAGGCAGGACGACGAGCTAGAATCTACATACAGCAGCTCTGTGCCGATACGAGATGTAATCCTGCCAGAAGCAATTGACGATAGGGAGGGGTGGCGTGAAATGGTCAGGTATATCCGTGCTGATGGCGTGACATGATGATGATGATGATGATGATGACTGTAATGTTTATAGACGTAGAAAATGAACTTGAAGGTGCAAGTTCAAATCCAGCACGAGGCTTTTTTTTATTCCAATTTTGAAAAAGAAAAGAACAAACCCATCTTTTTTTCTTTTTTTCAGCATGAATTTTTTTCAAGCTGAGACCGTGTCTGTACAACTGTATGGATTCACCATCTGGACTTTATTGAACGTTTGTAAAAAAAAAGTTATATTTGAACGGCACAAGAATGCTACATGTTATTCTAAACAAATCTTGAATTAGCATCCCACAAAACTGCAGCTCTACGGCCACTTGTCTCCCGTGTCAAAAGAAGTGCAAGACATACTGGGCATTTTGGGGGGATGACGAGCTCATAAGTGACGTTTCCCTCAGAACTATAGCAAATAGATCCACCTGTGTTGGCCGACCAGCGAACACTTACATGCTCTGTGCGGACACTTGATGCAGTCTAGTGGATTTGCTAGAATTGATGGATGATGAAGACGGATAGCGAGAGACATTCGGTTCTGTACTATCATTATGACTGGTGATGAATAAGAGCAGAACTGGCCTTTTAATCAATAAAAAATCCTTGCTACCGCAACCACAGCACTATCACTGATGCGCTGTGGCACCGATCCAATGCCCTCTTTGTAGTATGCTAGAGTAGAAAGGAAAAAGGAAGAAGAGTTGATTTTCGGTTCTTTATCCCTATTTACCAACCCCTCCAGTCGGTCATGAAATGACACAAGGTCAATTTTTAAGCGGAGTTTAACAGGTTTGAATTCAGAGTTTTCCTTCTCCTAGACTAGTTGCCTCACCAAGGCTGAAGAACCCAGTCTATTTACTCATAGCTGGAGAGAGAAGAATTGGATTCATACCTTTCCCAAGGGTATTAGTGCTATGTGAAATGCCATAAGTCACGTCGAGGATTTGAACTCGTGTCACCGTGTCCATTTCCTACGACGATAACCATTACACCACGGATACCTCCAATCAAATTTCGGTTCTTTATTATCGGTCAAACTCAGTATAGAAATATATCATAATTTGAGCTTAAATGAGTTTTATGGTGCAGTTGGTGTATTCTACAGTCCAAAACAACTGGCCTTAATAGCTGTTAAGTTCCTCCGTTCTAGAGCAGATTAAATAGGTAACCGTGGTTTTTAGGCCTAATTTAAAAGTTGAGGTTTGAACGACCAAATTTTATACATACTTGACTCTGGGAAAGGTTCATTTGGAGAAGTTGTTGAACTCATCAATTATCGGCCCCTGATAATAATCATCGAGAAACCATATCACTGCAAGGGATAAACATTCATGCTGGATTTGAAAGAAAATGTTTACGCGTTATCATAATTAACAACCCCTCCGCTCGGGCAGGATATGAGACAAGGTCAATTTTTAAGCAGAGTTTAACAGGTTTGAATTCAGAGTTTTCCTTCTCCTAAACTAGTCGCCTCACCAAGGCTGAAGAACCTAGTCTGCCCTACTATTTACCTATAGCTGGAGGGAGAATAATTGGATTCATACCTTTCCCAAGGGTATTAGTGCTATGTGAAATGCAATCAGTCTCGTTGAGGATTTGAACTCGTGTCGCCGAGTCCATTTCCTACGACGATAACCATTACACCACGGTCTCTGGTTTACGTATTATTAGGCTTAGATAAAGTAAAAGTAAAGTCGAGGGCGACCTGGAGGCTCCCTTTTCAATTGCTACTACACCGAGTGTAGGGGAAGGTGCTTCTCCTTTCCCTGGATTGTTTCACTTTACCCTTGATCTTAACCTTCTAATGCTGAGTCCTAAGCAAGGCGGCATCAAGTACCATTTTTTGAGTCTTTGGTATGACTCGAGCTGAGATTGAACCCCGGTCTCGCGGAGCATTGGCGAATACTCTACTCGTTAGGCCAATGGCCCAGTTAATGAGATTAGATTTATAATCTAATTTTTAATCTCGGCAACTCGACGTCAAATCATGGATGAGGTTAATCTTTCATTTATATTAAAACCCAAATATTAATATTCATGAATTGATAATTATGTGGTAAAAATATAACTTGATCTGTTCTCGCAGCTACAAGCAAATAGTAGGATAGACTTGATTCTTTAGCTTCGATTAGGCAACCAGTCAAGAAGGAGGAAAACTCTGAATTCAAACCAGCTTTGCTTTATTTAAAAATTGGCCTTCTTTTACATGCTACCAATGTCTGAGGAGTTGGGTAAATATATTCTTAGTTTAACTAAAAAAGTGTCCTATGTATGACACTAAACTGCACTCGATAGTAAATCTTAAATTCTAGAGATGTAAGAAATTTTGTGTAACCCTTTATGGGCATTACTTCTAGATCCACTTGGACTCCGACTGTTAGGAGTACAATCTATGGATCAAATAAATATGTTTAAACATGAACCGTATTCGATTGGGTCATGCTAAAAAATTACTGAAGAAACGACAACACAAAAATGTGAAGATGACTAAACAGTGATTCCATAACGACGAGGCATGAATTAACCCTAGACCGGTTGACATGCCGTTAAAATCATTCGATAAATCTGACTCACTTATTATATGCTTACTATGTTTTTTAATTATGATGTATTTATAAAAAAAAAAAAAACGAACAATAATTATCGATATAATCTTCGGGTCAAACTTTAATCAAATCGAACGTTTTTAGACGATCGATATGATTGATCGATTGATTTTTCTCAAATCGTCAAATGTTTTTTTTACACCTATAGGTCAGATTGATAAAGTGTTTAATTTTAACGGCATGTTAACCAGGCCAAGGTTTTTATTGCAAACTTTTTGGGAATTACGTTCCTTTTTCGATCATAGATATCTATTTGTGTAGTTTTTTTTCTTTTCTTTTTGGTTCACGGTCTTATGAAAGCCTAGTCGGCAGGGGTGCAAAGGGGTAAGACCCTCCACCAAAATGTGTTCAAATTATGACACTAAACAATGGCGTGGATACAGTAATTCTAGCGCTTTGGGGAATGTAGAATACCCCATCATTGCCATCGTTCCCAGGTCCACTCTGGCCCGGAATAGATAGCACCTTATAGGGTCTTATCTATGGGTCAAATCAAACTGTTTGACATTTAGACTGAGTGCAAACAACTGACTAATGTTAAACTAAATTGTTTGAAATAGAACTGTTTGATCATTTAATAAATGACTGATGTTTAATTGTTAACGATACATAGCAATAATTGGAAAGATTTAACAGTGTGCAAATGAATGAATAAGGTTGAAGAGAATACTTAGTGTATGATAGCAATCATCATCATGTCGTGCCGCTAGCACGGATATCCCTGACCCTCTCTTGCCACTTCTCCCTATTGTTCATCGCCTGCGTCAGGTCTTCAGGGCTATATCCCGTATCCTCACATAGCTGCCGTATGTATGTTCGAGCTGGTCGTCCTGCTTTTGCTCGGCCATATGTGGGGGTCCATAAGAGTACATCACTTATGAGCTCGTCCCTGCTTCTCCAGCAGTCCTGCATGTCTGGTTAGTCTGACTTTGATAGTTTACGCGATGGGAGGCTAGGTGGCCGTATAGTTGGTGCCTTGTGGGGTGTTGCCGCCTTGACTTGTTCAATATTGCTCGCAACATTCTTGTGTAATTTCGGTCCAGCTTCTTCTCCGGCCGTTGAAGTAGTGCATCTATAGAGCAGTATCGATACGACCGCTGATTAGAAGAAACTGCGTTTCATTTTATCAGTCAGGTCAGATTTCCATATGATCCATAGCCTATCGATAGCTGTCCATGCCTTCGTTAGCCGCGTGTCGATGTCTTTTTCGGTTGATGAGACACTGCTTCCGAGGTTGGTGAATTTGTCTACCAGTTTCAGAGAGGTTCCCTCTAGTGTGGAAATGTCGCCTGTTTGATTATAGCACATATATTCAGTTTTTTGTGCATTGATATAGAGGCCAATGCCTGCAGCGGCTCGTTCCAAACTATGCAGTAGTATTTCGGACTGGTTCGGTGTATTCGCCAGTATCGCTATGTATAATAGCAATAATTGAAACCGTTTAACTGTGTAGAAGCAATAGAAATATTCGAGGGCAATCAAATTCGTTCTAATTCATTTTAAAATGAAATTACCAACAAACTAACCTATTACATATGCTATCATCAAAATGTATTTACAAATCATGTATTTGATATGTATATATAAAGAGGATTTGGCTTTAAATTACCTAAAATGGTTGATACGCCATTAAACCCAACGAAACCCAACAGTCTTATAAAACACTAATTACTTTAAACACTTGATCCATAGATGAGATCTTAATAAATCCTACCAGTCGTGTTAGAAAAAACATGGGACTAGCAACCGCTACAGAAATCTAATATAAACCTCCAATCATCTTATACCGCAAGCCATTCACAATAAGAATGTAACATCTTTGGTGGTCTATTTCTATGAGGCTTTGTAAAAGTCCTCATATTCCAACAGATCTTTACAAGACTGCAATTTCTGAACACGTGTACCGGTATGTTCATAAAAACGGGGTCGTAATAACGTTACTGCCCTGAGTGAAGACCCGAAAATATAAGATCGTGTATAATAAAGAAATTGATCTTGTTCGCGCCTAGCAAATAAAAAGTGTAAGCAAGAAAAAGTGTGTGGTTGGTGAGGGCTGTTCTGTGTATCCAATCTGTGCGTCGTTGTGTTCAGTCATTCACTCGTGACTACTATACCTTTGTGACCCCCACTCTCAGTCCACAAGGTAGTCACCATTCGCTTCTCAGTTCATGAGTATATGGAGAGATGAATATCCTCAACTCTGACCCTCAACTGAATCAGCTGACTTAATGTTTTAAGATCACTGCTAATATATAAGAAAACATGCAACGTAGAATGTCTTCCTTTCTTTCTTTCCTTCTTTCCTTCTTTCTTTCTTTCTTTCCTTCTTTCTTTCTTTCTTTCCTTCTTTCTTTCTTTTTAAAGCTATTTTAATGTCTGCCTTTCTGCTCTTTTCTGCTCTTTCTTTCTTTCTTTCTTTCTTTCTTTCTTTCTTTCTTTCTTTCTTTCTTTCTTTATTTATTTATTTATTTATTACTTTCTTTCTTTTTTTCTTTCTTTCCTGTTATTTGTACTTTCTTTCTTTTTTCCTCTTGCTAACGTTTTCTTGCTTTCTCTGAGTCTTTTCAGTTTTTCTTTCTTTTTCCTTTTCCATATGTTACTTCCTTTATCTTTCTTTCTTTCTTTCTTTCTATTTTAATTCATAGTTCATTGTTAGTTTTTATCGATGCAATTCCCTTTCAATATTTTCCCTTCCACATTTCTCTCATTTTTCCCTCACATTCTTTATTCACTTTACATTTCTCTGTCTACGTTTTCATCATTTGATCTAATTTCATTCCGTTTTTCTTTTCTTTGTTATTTCATTACCCTGTAACTTATTTTCTTTTCAATTTTTCTTCATGACACTCATTTTCGTTCTTTAGTTCCTTCCTTCCTTCCTCCCTTCCTTCCTTTATTCATTCATTCATTCATTCATTTGATCATTTTTTTATTCAGTCAACTCTTCATTCGATAATTCTTTCTTAATCCAGGTGTTATATATATATATATAAATATATATATATATATATATACATATATATAGAGAGAGAGATGTACATATATATATATATATATATATGTGTGTGTGTGTGTGTGTGTGTGCGTCTCTCTTTCAATTTCTCTTTCTCTCTGTCTCTGTCTCTCTCTCTTTCTCTTTTACTTAGTTTTATCCTTTTCATCACGTGCTCATTATCTCTCTCTCTCTCTCTCTCTCTCTCTCTCTCTCTCTCGTCCTGTTTTTCTTCTCCTCTTTTTCTGCGTCCCCGCCCCAATATTAATGTGTTGCCGTCTGCTTGACCGGACTGGATTGCTCTATATGAGAAAAACGCCATGTAGCGTGGGTCAAGCAATGATAATCTGTTTAGTGACCAACTGACCCATTCGACTTTCTGGGCCTCGTACGTTCCCCGGTAGTGATTTCTAAAAGAACAGAATAAGCGAGTGAAGAGGAAGATAAGAATGTCTTTCTCTTTGGAAAAGGGGAGGGGGAGTGAAGTCAATGGGAGGTTCAGTAATAGGGGATGGGGTGGGCGACAAGGAGTACAAAAAGAGGTTCAGTCTTAACGATGACTAAACCGGCCCTTTCATCTTCACTTGGAAGGATAAAATGGAAGAAATAAACAAAGAAGAAAAGAAAGAAAGAAACGAACGAACGAACAAAGAAGAAGAAGAAGAAGAAGAAGAAGAAGAAGAAGAAGAAGAAGAAGAAGAAGAAGAAGAAGAAGAAGAAGAAGACTTGGTGTAAAAAAATAGAAAGAAAAAGTTAAAAAATGGTTTGCATAAAGAAAGAAAGAAAGAAAGACGTTAAGTGTAAGAAAGAAAGAAAGAAAGAAAAAAGAAAGAAAGAAAGAATAAAGGGTCTGTGTTATAAAAAATGGTGGAAATGACTTCGGTCACGCAGCATAGTATTGGCAACGTTTAGCGTAAGAAAGATATCCCCCTAAAAAGAGAGACAGATATTGAAAGACAGACAAACAGATGGAGAAAAATAGAAAGAGAGAGAGAGAGAGAGAGAGAGAGAGAAAGAAAGAGAGAGAGAGAAAGAGAGAGATAGAAAGAGAATTAGAGATGGAGAAAGAGAAAGAGTTCGAAAAGTAGAATCAAAACGTTAAGAAACCAAAGAATTCCTATTGCTTGACCAATCGAAGAATTGAACCGGGGTTATTGCAAGGCGTTGAATTTTATTAGAGCTTGATGCACTATCACTTGGAGAATAGTTGCTTGTTTAGTCCCCTGATCAGCCGGATGCCATGATCGTCATTCATAGACTTTCAAGGGCAAGACATCTCAACTTGGTTAGGCTCATCTCTTCGTATTAACATATCAGTAGGATGTACGACACATTTCGATGTTAAACCAATGGGAGACGTTTGGTGGCTTAGTTGGTTCATTGCTTTTCATGCATGTTAACTAAGATTATGTAATACCGAAGTCATTCTTTTTTGTTTGAAATTATATGGTTTCATGTCACAAATATATATGATTATTATTTGTAAATGTTCATAGCTCCAAGTAATTGTGGTGTAATGGTTAAAGTGATTGACTGCAAAATCGTAGTAAGCGAGTTGGTACAATCTACAAAGCTTAATATGCCATTAAACAAAGAAACCAAACCTTGGGAAAGGTATGAACCCCCTTATCCTCCCAGCTATGGGTTAGATAGTACCACTACTGTTTTTCTGGGAGAATGGCTTTGGCATTAAATAACCTACAAAGGTTGATATGCCATTAAACAAAGAAACCAAATCAAATCCAAGTAACTGTTCTTGATAAAATAATTTCGTAGTTACAATTATTCTTCTCAAAAACCAATAATCAGTTTCCAAATATATATTTTCAAGTATAGCTTTTATATACCAATAATTTGTGTAAAAATGTATAATTTCAATTGTACCAATGAATTATTAATAATTTGTACAATCATATGGTTTCAGTTTTCCTATCTAATATAGGGATTGGTTTGTTTGGTTTTATGGCATATCAACCATTGTAGGTTAACGCCAAATCCATTTTTATGTAAATAATCTGTTCTATTGAAAACAGTTCAGTTTAGCATAAGTACACAGTTTAATTGTCAAAAACATTTCCATTTAAACTATTCAAGCAGTTATATGTAATAATTCAGTTAAGTATAAATACAGTTTTAATGTCGAAAAGCAGTTCTATTTCAAATCATTCAGTTAAGCATAAGCACGCAGTTTAAGTGTAAGTACGGTTTAATTGTCATAAACGTTTCTATTTCAAGCTATTCAGTTTACTCAATTCCTTTTAGCATAAGTATGCTATTAGTTCTATTTATCCCATAGATAGGGCCCTATCAGGTGCTACCACTCCGGGCCTGAGTTGATCTGGGAGCGATGGCAATGAAGGGGTACTCCGCATTCCCCAAAGCTCCAGCACTGGTGGAACCTCACCATCAGATTGCTAATATCAGGAGTTTTACACAATAATACGGTTTCAAGTAATTATATAGTTTCAGGCAAATAATAATAATAATCCGAATGGATAAACAACTTGGAAAAAGAGCTACTCGGACTCAAAGAAGTTCCTAAGGCGAAAATACACGATGATTCCCTCAGAGCAAGACACAAAAAGGTGCCGAATTGGAAAACACCAGGCCATTATGGGATACATAAATACGGAGAAGAAACAGATATACCGGAATGGATAAGCAAAGGAAAGGTTACCAGGATCCCAAATTACTCCTAAAAAGGAACCTTTTTCAACAACTCCCCATAACATGCCTACCGATGATGGGGAAAATACTAACGACGCAAATCAAGGAGGATATTTACAATTCTGAGGATTGTTACCCCCAAAACAGGGGGGATACCACAAGGGAACGATAGGAACCGGAGATCTACGATACATTAATAAACACAGCCTCAGGGAGATCAAAACGAGAAGCGAAAAACCTAGCTATAGCGTGGATTGATTACAAAAAGGAGATGCTTTACCTGGGTTCGATCCCAGGTCGCGTCATACCAAAGACTTTAAAAATGGTACTTGATAACACCTTGCTTGACACTCAGCAATATAAGGTAAGAATCTAGGGTAAAGTGAAGCAATACAGGGAAAGGAGTAGCACCCTCCGCTACATATTGGTGTAGTAGCTATTGAAAAGGGAGCCTTCTAGTCGCCCTCGACTAAGGTCATCAACTTTACTTTCCAGGGAATGGAGTAGCGCTCTCCCCTACATATCGGTATAGTAGCTATTGAAAAGGGAGCCTTCTGGTCGCCCTCGACTAAGGTCACCAACTTTACTTCAATTTATATTTGTGATAGCGATGATGCCACTTAATCACATACTCAGGAAATGCCCTGGCTGATAC
The DNA here is from genome assembly GCA_963585895.1 of Sepioteuthis lessoniana. Classification (NCBI taxonomy): domain Eukaryota; kingdom Metazoa; phylum Mollusca; class Cephalopoda; order Myopsida; family Loliginidae; genus Sepioteuthis; species Sepioteuthis lessoniana. The sequence continues at coordinate 59,696,136 of OY757942.1, read as the reverse complement.
GAACTTCATAAATCTCAAGAAAGGGTTAACCACCTTACATGGACGACATCAAACTGTTCGCCCAAAATGAAAAAGGGGTGGAAACCCTAATACAGGCAGTGAGGAAATAAAATCAGCATATAGGGATGCAATTTAGCATAGAAAAATGTGCCATGCTAAAAATGAAAATCGGAAAACAACAAATGATAGAATGAATAGAACTACCAAATCAAGAAAAAAATCAAAACGCTCAGAGAAAAGAAAACTTTCGAATATTGGGAATATTGGAAGCGGAAACCATCAAACAAGCCGAGATGAAATAAAAAAACTTAAAAAAGATTATCTTCAGGCAAATGAGAAAACTACTCGAAAACAAACTATATAGCAGAGAAAGGCACCTGGGCTGTCACCCATGTAAGATACCCGGGACCATTCTTAAAGTGGACGAGAGAAGAACTTCAAAAATATAACATAGAACAAGAAAACTCATAACGATGCATAAGGCCTTACATCCCAAAGGGAAAGGCACCTGGGCTGTCACCCATGCAAGATACTCGGGACCATTCTTAAAGAGGACGAGAGAGGAACTTCAAAAATATACCATAGAACAATAAAACTCATAATGATGCATAAGGCTTTACATCCCAGAGATGATATAGACAGGCTGTATGTGTCAAGAAAAGGAGGAGAAGAATTGCCATCATTAAAGATAACATTGAGACAACTTAAAAAAGAACAAAGAAAGGCAAATTACATCGACGAGAAACAACACAAACAACACAAGTGTCAAAAGAACCACAATAACAAGAAAATAAAAATTGGAAGAAAAACAACTGTATGGATATTTCAAGCACCAAACAAGCAAGATCTCATACGAGAAGACTTGGAGATGGCTAAAAAAAAGGAAACCTTTAGAGAGAAAAGGAACCTCTTCTAATAACAGAACAAAAAAAAAACGCCATAAGGACAAACTACGTGACGGCAAAAATAACAAGACGAAATAAAATAGCAAGTGTAGCTTATGTGTTGTCTGAGATTAAACGATTAATCATTATAAGCGAATGCGGCAAATTAGCATAAAAATATAGGACTAGTCACGACGGGGTGAGGAAGGGGATTAACTGGGAATTGTGCAAGAAGTTTAAATTTAACCATACAAGAAAGTGGTTTATGCACAACTCGGAATCCGTCGTAGAAAATGACGCGCAAAGTTCTCTGGGATTTTGATATACAAACGGATCACATTATTTCGGCCAGACGACCAGACCTAGTGATATTCAACCAAAAAAAGAGAACTTGCCAAATAGGGGACTTTGCCTTCCGACTAACCGCTAAGTAAAATTAAAAGAAAGTGAAAAGATTGATGAATATCTAGATGTTGCTAGAGAGCTGATGAAGCTATAGAACGTGAAGGTGACGGTGATACCAATTATAGTTGGTGCACTTGGAACGATCCCCGAAGAATTATTAGATGATTAGTTAATAGACTTGAAGACTTAAAAATTAGAGAACAAGTAGAGACCATAGAGACTAACATTTCAAAGATTGGCCAGAATACTGAGAAGAGTCCTGGAGATTTGATGTTACTCAAAATCCAGTGAAAAATCATCAGCTGATGTTGGTGTGAAAACTCCAAAAGGAGTATAATAATAATAATCAAAAACAAAAAAAAAGAAAATCTGCAGAATTGTCGACTTTGCTGTCTCGGCTGACCACAGAATAAAACTGAAAGAATATGAAAACAGAGATTAGTACCTCGACCTTGCTAGAGAATTGAAAAAAAATGTGGAACATGTAGGTGACAATTATACCAATTGTAATTGGTGCTTTTGGCACGGTAACTAAAGGATTATTAAAGGGCCTGGAAGATTTGGAAGTTGGAGGCCGAGTGGAGATCATTCAAACAACAGCATTATTGAAAACGGCCAGAATACTGAGAAGAGTCCTGGAGACTTGAGAAGACTTGCTGTCACTCAATCTCCAGTAAAAGACCATCGGCTTACGCTGATGTGAAACACTCTTATTAGTAAGTAATAATGATAATAATAGATATAAGACTAGACCCGGTTAGGTGAGGAAGCTGATCCACTGGAAAACTGAAATTGAACCATACAAAGATGAGGTTTTGCACAACCTAAAATATGTCCTGGAGAATGAGACGTGTGAAGTTCTCTGGGATTTTGAGATACAAACGGATCACCTAGTCCCGACCAGAAAACCAGACTTAGTGATTGTCAAGAAAAAAAAACCTGCTAAATAGTGGGATTTACCGTTCTGGTGGACCACAGAGAAAAAATAAAAGAAAACGAAAAAGCGAAAGTACTTAGACCTTACAGAGAACAAAAAAAATAAGCTATGGAACATGAAGGAAACGGTGATACCAATTATAACTGGTGCACTTGGAACAATCCCAAAGAATTAGTAAAGGGACTGGAAGACTTAGAAATCAGAGGACGAGTGGAGACCAGCCAGAATAAGGCATTACTAAGATCGGTCAGAATACCGAGAAGAGTCCTGGAGCCTTGAGGAGACTTGCTGTCACTTAGACTCCAATTAAAGACCATCTGTAGGTGTGAAGAACTCAAATAATAATAATTATAATAGAATCATAGTGCCCGTGGTGTAGTGCTTATGGTCGTAGGAAATGGACACGGTGACACGAGTTCAAATCCTGGACGAGACTGATTGCATTTCACATAGGGAAAGGTATGAATCCAATTATTCTCCCTCCAGCTACGGGTAAATAGTAGGACTGGGTTCTTGGTGAGGCAACTAGTCTAGGAGAAGGAAAACTCTGAATTCAAACCTGTTAAACTCCGCTTAAAAATTGACCTTGTCTCATATCCTGCCCTAGCGGAGGGGTTGGGTAAATATGATAATAGTATCAAACAAAATAATTTAAGAAGTAAATAAAAAGATCAGGAAATAAAAATTGAAAAAGTTTTGACACCTTAAATCAACCATCCTACTAGTAATCGAGAAAGAAACAGGATATCTGACTGTTGCAACCTATATGAAATTTTTAAAATTGCATCTAATGGAACTGTTCTTCACCTTAAAAGTGTACTAGCAGTTTAAAAATGAGTCAAAAATAGAATGCACATAATTAATACCTTCCTTCACAAAAGGTCATGGGTAAATATATCCAATGAAGGATTGCAAGAAGCTAAAAAATTAATAAATAAATATATATAGGGATCCTTAAATAAGTTTCCAGACCTTTTTCGTATGGGCCCTTTTATTGATAGTAGACTCAAGAAAATCTAGTCTCTTTCGAAGTAATCTCCTCTGGCTGCAATGTACTTGTTGTACCGTTCCAACAACTTCTAGAAGGCCCCATGGAAGTCCTCTTGTCTGAGCGTCTCAATGACCTTCGTCACAGCCTCTTTCATTTCCTCAATTATCTCATAACGACAGCCTCTGAGCTTAGGGAATAACCAAAAGTCACAGGGAGCAAGGTCTGGACTATAGGGAGGATGAGAAAGTGTCTTGATGCCCATCTTGTTCAAATAGTCTGTGACAAGGATGGAGTTGTAGACTGGTGCATTGTCCGGTTGGAAATGCCACTGACCCGATCTGAAGAGTGCTAGCCTCTTCCGACGGAATCTCTTCCTGAACTCCCTTAAAACCTCAACATAGTAACCCTAACCCTAACTCTTTGGCCAATTAAATCTGGTGTGTTGATTTCCTTACTCCTCCCACACATATCATCATCCCTCACAGACTCCCTGCCTTCCTTGAATCTCTTATGCAACTCAAAAACTCATGCTCGATTCATGCAAGATGGTCGAAAAGCAGTCTGGAGTATTCCATAGAGTTCTGTGGCGCCTTTTCCAAGTTGAAAACAGAATGTTATAGCATATCATTCTTCTAAAGTGTCCTCACGTTCAGATTGCATTTTTGAAATTCACCAGTTGTGACAATCAGGCATTAGTAAAAAAAAAAAAAAAGAAAAAAAAAAAAGCTGATTTCAGCAGCCAGTAAAACCAATAGCAACAAAAAAATAAACAGAAAAACGACAAAAACAGCAGAGAAGATTATGGGGTATATACCTTTCGCAAAGGGCATTAGTTCGAAAGTGAGCGCTGGTGAGAGCGACCAGAAGACTCCCTTTTCAATAGCTACTACACTGAGGCGTAGGGGAGGGGACTACTCCTTTCCCTGGATTGCTTCACTTTACCTTTGATACGTACCTTATACTGATGCGTGTTAAACCAGGAGGTATCAAGTACCATTTTTAAAGTCTTTGGTTTGACGCGACCAGGGATTGAACCCAGGTCTCCCGGATCATTGGCGAACACTCTACCCACTGGGACATCAGCATAAATATATATATATATATATATGTGTGTGTGTGTGTGTGTGTGTGTGTGATTTGCACACGATTACTTTATTGGTAACATTTTCAAACAAGCCAAAGCACATTTATTTGCATTTAATTGATTTGTTTCAAGCATTGCCGACACCAATTGCCCTATTTCCACTCAGGTATTTGGTTCTAATTGATACGGAATATTGATAATACAATCTAACAGTCATTTGATTGTACACAGCTAAATGGTTTCATGGAGAGAAAAGCATTAAATATTTCTGTTTGATCCATAGATGTGACCTAAAACTCTCCGAAAGTGACCGTTATAGCGCGACGAGGGTTCGAACTCGTTTTCGTGATGGTTGCAGTCCAGCACTTTAGTCATTATGTTACGGTAAATCCAGCTCATATAATTGTTTTCATATCATTTGTATTTGGGAAATCATATAACTGTGCAACCCCCCAAGTAATGAAGGATAAATCGATATCTCCATATATTTACAATCCATTGCGTTGTTATGTGGTTCAGAGAGAAATAGACTAATAAAGAATAGATAAAGAATAGTAAATAAATAAATAAATAAAGAAAGAATAGAGAAGAAAAAGGTCATTAAGAAAGAAAGAAAGAAGAATATAAAGACTTGAAACAGAAACAAACTTATAATAGGAGAAACAAAGAACGAAAAGAAAAGAAAAGAAAGAAAAAAAGGATAAAAGAAAGAAAGAAAGAAAGAAAGAAAGAAAAAAAGAAAGAAAGAAATTAAAAACTGAAAGCAAGAAATAAAAGGAAAAATATAAAGAAATAAAACTGAAACAAACTCAGAATAGAAGAAAAAACGAAAAGAAAAGAAAGAAAGAAAGAAAGAAAGAAAGAAAGAAATTAAAAACTGAAAGCAAGAAATAAAAGGAAAAATATAAAGAAATAAAACTGAAACAAACTCAGAATAGAAGAAAAAACGAAAAGAAAAGAAAGAAAGAAAGAAAGAAAGAAAGAAAAGAAAAGAAAAAGATCATTAAGAAACAAAGAAAAAATATCAAAAAGAAAGAAAGAAACAAACAAACAAACAAAGTTCAAAGAACTAGGAAGAGAAAAAAAATTAGACCGACAGGGTGATAAGCAAGTAAAAAGAAAGAAAGAGAAAAACAAGAACAGAAAAAAGAAAGGAAGATAACAAGTGGAGTAGAAAGAAAGAAAGGAAGAAAGAAAGAAGTACACAACGAACTAAAGAACAAACCAGCAAAGAAATAGAAAGAAATAAAGAAACAACGAAACACACAATCAAACAAAGAAAAAGAAAAAGAATACAAAGGAAATTTTTATAAAAATTAAGCAAACAGACAGACAGACAGAAGAAACAAAAAACCAGAAAGAAAGTCAATCTGAAAAACAGAACGAATGAAGAAAGGAAAATATTTTTTTCTTTTTCGTCTCGTCCTGACTTTCAAACCAATAAACCGTAAATTATAAGCAGATACACAAACCTTTTCTTTTCTGTTAAAAAAAAGAAGAAAGGAAAAAAAAAAAAAAAGAAAAACATACGAAGACAAAAAAAGGGGAAAATTCCATCTGGTGATGCTAACTTTGTTGTTTAACTGGAGAGTTTCGAAGAAAACCTTAAGGAATCCAAGACAGAACGAATGCGAAACAGACGAGACTGGTACACGAACTTAGTTAGCCCTTACAAAATACCCGGATGCATAAGCGAGACGAGTTAAGGTCGTCGAGTTTGGCAATGTATTTTTGTTTGATGTCGCCATTTTGAGCAGTTAATCTGGCTTTAAGTTAATTGTAAGTGACTTGTTGAATAATGTTTGCTGCACCTGTTCATTGTACTCAACTGACGTTCAGATTTGTTGTTTTTTTTAAGCATGACTGTTTATTTATTGGCCTTATGCCAGCCTTCACGTCTGTGTAACTCAGCTGCTTCATATGTATGGGAGGATTTATCTCTTCTTCCGGCTATCTAAAGATTTTTCTTTGCTGTGCATAGATAGATAGATAAACAGATGCAGTGCGAGAGAGATGAATATCCCGAGATAGAGAGAAAGAGAGTGACTGTATTGGTTTGGTTTGGTTTTATGGCATATCAACCATTGTAAGTTATTTAATGCCAAATCCATTTCATACATATAAACAGTTCTATTTCTAACAATTCAGTTTAGCATAATTACGCAGTTAGTTCTATTTGAACAATTGATAGGACCCTATCATGTGCCACCTCTATGAAGCAGAGGGAATCTGGGAGCGATGGCCATAAAGGGGTACTCCATATTCTCCAAATCTCCGGCATTACTGGAGCCACAGATTGTTTTGTATCATATCCAGATCATTCGTTGGGGGTGGGGGAATCACCCCTCTGCAAAGAAGCAGTTGGTGCATTCTATATCCCAAGCCGACTCATAGAAAGATAAGAACATAACAATAAAAAGTTGTACATAAAAAAAATATTGTTTATATATATATATAGTAAAGTTAGCTATAGTAGTCAAGAGGGATCCGAAGGCTACTTTTTCAATAGTTGGGAAGGGCACTACTCCATTCTCTGGATTACTCCTCTTTACCCTTGATCCTTACTTTAAAATTCTGAGTGTTAAGCAAGTCAGCATCAAGTAACATTTTTTTAATCTTTGGTATGACTCGAGCTGAGATTGAGCCCTGGTCTCCCAGACCATTGGTGAACACTCTACTCATTAAACCAATGTATGCAGTGCCACTAGCTCGGGTTTCCCTGACTCTCTCTCTCTCTCTCAATCTCTCTCTCCCTTCCTCCCTCTCTATTCGTCACTCGACTTCAGCAGGTCTTCTAGGCTACATCCAGTGTCCACATGGAGCTGCTATTGATAAGTTTTTGGTGGTCGTCCATATCTTGCACACACACACACACACACACACACACACATATATATATATATATATATATGATTCGATAAAAAAGGGATTTTTATAAAACATTGAAATTATTTTTTTTAGATTTTTTTCTTTAAATATGAAGTCAGAATTGTTTGTAAATGGTTCATAGAAAATCATTTTAATCTCGTGAAAATATTTGTTCTGACGCTCTTTGAAATGACCACAAGACAAACAGTGCGTTCCAGACTTCGACAGAGGTCTGAAATCAAATTTTTACGCAAAATCAGATGAAATTGACTGAAAAATGTGTGATGTGTTCGCAGAAGCATGTTTTAATCAAAATGATGTTTACAAATTGGCTAAACGTAGTTTTCCACTTCGATCCAGCGTCGAAATGATAGTCCATGGAGCGGAAATACAAAGACTCTCAGATAGATAGATAGATTTCCCTCATTTGTTGAATGACCCTCGGAGATAGATAGATATAAAATACCAACTTGTAACGTTTTTCATTCCTTGTGAGCAATGAGTTCGGCTTAACTGCTTCGTGTATTGAAGACATTGTTGTCTGTCGGCGGTGCATAGCTTCCGTTAATTTTTGCCATTCATGCTGAATTAGAGTTTCTACCGTCCATTTTCTGCTGGGACAGCAACTTACAATATCTCAGCTGTGATATATTTTAAATTTGCTTGGCTGGATGCTTTTCTACCTCAGTTTTAATTTAAGTTGACTTTCTCAGTTGTATAATTCATATATCTTCAACTATATTTCAAAGGATGCGATCTATCTATCTATCTATCCTCTTTCATATATATATATATATATATAGAGAGAGAGAGAGAGAGAGAGTGTGTGTGTGTGTGTGTGTGTAATCGGATGGAAACGCAAACCTGGTTAAGTTGTCATAAATCTATTTCGGCTGAGAATATTACTATACTCTCCCATCGTCAGATGACTTTTTACATGCTTTTCTCGAAGTTGCAAAACAGCAAATGTGGAGTTACAGTTCGTATGGGAAAAAAAATTAAATTCACTGGCTAGGGCAGTGGGTTCAAAATATTAGGTGTTAGAAGCATCAAGAAACAAGAGTGGGGCTTCTCTGTAGGTCAAGCCATCCTTTATTTACGCACTTGTCGTGGGTCTCGTTGCAGGTGGGATTTTCTAAACAATCTACTATCGTAGAACGAATGACTATCCCCATACATATTCTATATTTACTCCTAATACACCTGTTAACTATCTCAGTTGTTGTGATCTTAGATATTCCTCTTAATTTAATTAGAAACAAGATAATTAAATATAACGGTAAAGAACTTTTTATCGTAGCTATCACGTGCCTTTAATTGACCTTAAAAATGGTCAAAAGGAATTACGAGGCCTTGATTTTTGGATTAATATCTGAAGTTCATCGGATCATCATCTATCTTTAAATACGTATATTTTGGCAATATTTCTTCATTGATACATATTTGATTGAACATTATTGACATTTTTTGTCAACGTAGGTTTTTTGGTAATATTGATATTTGACGGGAATTGGTTGATAAAACTTCCATTATTAGTTATTTCCCAAGTACTTTCTGCTCAGCCTTTGGCCATCATCAGGCGAGGATATATTACAAAAATGAAGCAACTTTTGTAATTACATAACAATTTTGTATAGATGTATATATTCTATGTGAAGAAAACGAACAGCTTTAAGGTACGAAGGAAAAACTGAAAATATAATTTTATGACCATTATTTTTCGAAAACTAAATATATACATAGAGTCATCCACAGATTGTTTCGTTGTATCACAATTCTTCTGTGTGGTTAGATACGGTGAACGCTTCAAGCTGGGATCGAAACCAGCCTAACTTTACGCTAGACATGTTATCTAACCGCTCCGCCCTATTGCTAACAGGAATTATAATGCACATGTATTCTATGTAGTCTAGGAGAAGGAAAAATCTGAATTCAAACCTGTTAAACCCCGCTTAAAAAATTGACCTTGTGTCATATCCTGCCCGAGCGGAGGGGTTGGGTAAATATGATAATGCACATGTATTACCTTTCATTTATTTACATTTTGCGCTAATACTAGAGGGCCCGATTCGTTTGAGGAGTTTTACATAACGCGGGTGTATATGGATAAATCTTTGGTACATAAGAATTTAACAATAACAAAGAATAGGGTAATCACATTTTTTTCTTCCTAAAATAATAAAAACATGTTAGAGGGACCCTTTCGTCCGGTGCGTTTTCATGTAATACACAGGAAACGTTTTAAAAAGGTAATTTTTTTCCATCGCCGTGAAAGGGACATTTAAAAAAAATCTCAACTCCTATGAATTGGGGAATTGGGTGGGAATCATTGGAGTTGAGTTTTTTTTGTTTTTGTTTTTTTTTTTTTTTTTAAATACTCACTCCTACTGTTATAGAAATATTTTATCTTTTCAAAACGCTTCCGGTGTATTTCTTAAAAACGAGCCAGACGAAAGAATCCCTTTTATTTGTTTTTATAATTTTCGAATGAAATAGAAAAATAAATTTCCCCTATTGTTTGTACACACATATATATATATATATATATATATATATATATATATATATATATATATATATATATATAAGTGTGTGTGTGTGTGTGTTTTCCCAAAAATGTGTAGGATATGAATTAATCTGGTTCGTACATTTTTCCATTTCCTAACAGAGCCAGAAAACCCAATCGCTCCTACTCTTAATTGGCTTTGGGGAGAACAAATGAAATCTATCTGCTTCCCATTTCTACGAAACACACAGAGCCTCGTTCCGAATTTGAATACGGATTGCCGGCTTTATTTTCCAACTATTACGCCAAGCTCACCTCCTCTCTAGATCTCTGTGTGTGTGTGTGTGTGTGTGTGTGCGAGTGAAAGGAATGGAAAATTCTATCATCTTGTTCAACTGAATGGTTAGCTTGTTCAGAATTATATTTAGAAATAAAATTAACACGTACCAATGTAGAGAAATATGCTCTCTTTCTAATATATATATATATATATATATATAGATTGATAGATAGATAGATCTGGATAGCACCTTTTCGTTCAAACACGTTTGATTAAATAAAACAGAATAACGATTCAGCTTTCTTTAATCAAAACAGTTTATATATAGTCATCCACTGACAGATCTGTTTCGTTCTATCAGAACACATCAGTGTGGCCAGATATATTAGCTTCCCTTAGCCGAGATTGAAAACTGGTTGACTCAAATACCAAGCCAAGCCTCTAAACCTTCAGCCATTAGGAGCCATTAGCTGCGAAGAAAATTTTAAACTGTTATGAATCACAATTACTATTGTTTACATACATCCGTTCAACGGCTGCCGAGACCTCAATTCATATGTATGAAGAGACTTGCAATAAACGCTAATGGCAACACGATTATTTCATTCGCCAGAGAACTCAACCCCACGGGGGCAGGGGAGTATATATCTCTATTGTCATCCACACACACACACACATATATATATATATATATATTATTGTGTATATGATGATGCTAATGATATATATATATATATATACGTAAATCCAAAGATTTTCTCATGAATTAATTACTCCGGTAGCCAATAAGGTAGATATGAATATATACTTAAAACCTCCTTTCGCTTACTCAGAGATTGATGATAGTTCAGGGTTAAGGTATCCGGCTGACTTCACAGAAATCAGGTTTCGATCTCAGCTTGAAGCATCTCGTGTGTCTAACCACACCGAAGAGTTGTAATACAATGAAGCAGTCTGTACGTTGGTAACTAGGTATATAAATATATAAAACAGTCATTCGATAAATAAGGTGAATATTGCCATTAGAATCAGCAACAGAAATCATTGTTTAATCATCATCATCATGTCGTGCCGCAAGCATGGATATCCTTGACCCTCTCTTGCTACTTCTCCCTATCATTCATCTCCTCTTCAGGTCTTCAGGGCTACATCCCGTATCCTCACATAGCTGCTGTATGTATTTTCGAGCTGGTCGTCCTGCTTTTGCTTGGCCATATGCGGGGGTCCATGGGAGCACATCACTTATGAGCTCGTCCTTACTTCTCCATCAGTGTCCTGCATGTCTGGTTCGTCTAGCTTGGATAGTTTTCATGATAGGAGGCAGGTGGCTGTATAGTTTGTGCCTTGTGGGGTGTTGTCGCCAGGACTTGTTCAGTATTGCTCTCAACATTCTGGTGTAATTGTCGATACTGCTATATGGATGCACTACTAGGACGCTTATTGTTTAATAATGCATCTTTTACAAAGAAACTAATCGTGTTGGGTCCTTTCATGCCCCAGGATGGCCTTCCTTACTGACTACAGCAAACAGAACCTCATTTTACGTCAAGAATCAAAATGTTTTCACTTGATGGAATATCATTTTGACTTTGGGCCACGTTTATTCCATTTGTAAACATTTTTTTCCCTAAAACATGTTCCTTCGTACACATCACATTTTTTTTCGTAAATTTCACTTGCTCTGCTTTTCTTAGCCTGTAAAGTTAGATGATAACCTCTGTTGAAGCTAAGGGCACTCGGTTTGATTTGCAGTGCTTTTGAATTGCCTTAAACCAAATATTTTTGAGGGATTAAATAATTTTTTTATAAACTGATTCCAAACAATTTTTAACGTGTAAAATTTAGGGAAAAAATCGGAATAACAGGGTAATTTTGCTTTTTGCAAAAATTACCCTTACCTACTAAATGACCCTCATATATATATATATATATATACAAATGTATGTAAATGATATACAATGACAGATTATTCCGAGTGGTAAAGAATATACAACACATTAGGTAAGTATACTAGAAAGGCAGGTTTATTCGTTCGGGTGTACAAATATAACAAGCAGAATAGTAAAAATACTATCCTCGCAAGGATAGTATTAAGTCCAAGCAATGGTAAATCACGTGAGTCCTACGCTGAGAGTCCTTCACTTAAAGTTCTGCGCAGAGTTAGTACTACTACTATTGCTGGGGTATATATATATATATATATATATATATATTGTCATCCACAGACAGACTGTTTCGTTGTATCACAACTTATCAGTGTGGTTAGACACGCAAGACGCTTTAAGCTGGGATTGAAACCCGCCAAACTTTACTTTAGACTTTGTATCATATATATATATATATATATATGTGTGTGTGTGTGTGTGTGTGTGTGTGTGTGTGTGTGTGTGTGTGTTTGTGTGTGTGTGTGTGCGTCATTATATATATATATATATATATATATGTAGTGTCTTTTTTCATATATGTGTATTTATATATGTATAATTATAAAACTGATTTTTTTTTTGACAAACAGTTCTATGTTAAGCAATTCAGTTTAAGGTAAGTACAGTTTCAAAGTCAAAAACAGTTCCATTTCAAACAATTCAGTTTAGTATAAGTATGTTTGATCTGCGTGCCATGAAGCTATTTTGGTATGATATCTACACTTTATATTGTGATTTACCACAAGAAAAGTTACACTTATTTCTTTTTACTATCATGAGACAAAGAAAACATTTGTCTTGTTTTCAAAGGAATGTTTAGTTAGAGAGTCTGAAGCAGGAATAATTGTCTTCGAGTGTTGGAAGCTCCGGTCCTGATTCAACAAGGTTCATATGCCAACAGCACACTTCATTCCAGCATAGACTTCAGTCTCAATAGCCGACCTGCGAACCCTTCCGTGATTTTTACCTGCTTATTGACATCTGAATATCATAAGAACCCTTAAGATGTTAGTTACAGAGTTTCACAAGGAAATAACAGTCGAGACGAAAGGAATTGTATTTCTTCGAAGAAATGGCCTTTTAGATGCAAAAGATGTTCTACTTTGACTTTGCGGCAAAGAAAATTCTTATAAATTATTTAATGCTTTTCTTGCTGATGTTCGTTTGATCCATCGATAAAATCAATAATTTAGTCCGAATTGCTTTATTTTATTTTATAATAACTACATAATTTTTTAAAAATCGATATCATCAATGGTAATTAATTTCTGTAAATCAACACATGTAGTTATTCTGCTTAAAACCAGCCCAGTGTGTATCCTGGATATAAGACTAAACAATATGATGGTGAGGGTCTTGTAACTCTGGAGGTTTGGGGAATGTGGAGTACACATTTATTACTATCACTCCCAGGTAAACAAATGACTTATTGAATAGGTAATGATAGATAGCAATACTGGGAAAAATTTAACTGAGTACAAACGATTATGTAATGTTGAAAAGAATTGTGTTGAGTTGCAGTACTTGTAACCACTTCACTGTGTGAAAACAAATTGATAATATTGAGTAGAATTATAAGTTTATGATAGGTTTGGTTTGGTTTCTTGGGTTTTATGGCATATCAACCTTTGTCGGTTAATCAACGCCAAATCCATTTTTATGTAAATAATCAGGTCTATTTAAAACAATTCTGTTTAACATAAGTACACAGTTTAATTGTGAAAAACATTTCTATTTCCAACTATTCAAGCAGTTATATGATACAATTCAGTTAAGTATAAATACAGTTTTAATGTCGAAAAACAGTTCTATTTCAAATAATTCAGTTAAGCAAAAGCTCGCAGTTTAAATGTAAGTACGGTTTAATTGTCAAAAACATATCTATTTCAAGCTATTCAGTTTAGCATAAGTATGCTGTTAGTTCTATTTAACTGTATTTGGAAGTGCCTGTGGTGTAATGGTTATCGTCGAACAGCGACACGAGTTCAAATCCTGGACGAGACTGATTGCTTTTCACATAGCACTAATACCATTGGGAAAGGTATGAATCCAATTATTCTCCATCCAGCTATGGGTAAATAGTAGGACAGTGAGGCAACTAGTCTAGGAGAAGAAAAACTCTGATTTCAAACCTGTTAAACTCCACTTAAAAATTGACATTGTGTCATATCCTGCCCGAGCGGAGGGGTTGGTAAATATGGTTAGTTCTATTTAGCCCATAGATAGGGCCCTATCAGGTGTTACCACTCCGGGTCAGAGTGGACCTGGGAGTGATGGCAATGAAGGGGTACTCCGCATTCTCCAAAGCTACAGCAATGTTGGAAACTCACCATCAGACTGTTTAGTGTCATAACAGGACATTCGCTGGGGCGGGGGTCTTACCCCTTTGCAGAGGTGCAGTCAGCTGACTGGGCAAATGTTTAAGATAGTAATGATTAAAATTATTTAACGGTGTAGAAAAAATAGCAATACTAGAGAGCCAAAAAGTTAGTTCCGGGCGAAATAAGTTTTTTTTTTATCTACTCTGGTTGTGAATTAGGAGATAGTTGTTTTCATTTTTTGTTTGAGTTGATCTGAAAAGGTTTTGTTAATATTTAGAGCATTGATTAATATCAATGCTTTTCGACTGGATGGAAATAAATTTATCACCTTAATGTGACCGATTGTTAGGTTTTTATTTTGAAGAAAATATATATATGTGCCGTCGGAATCTCTATGAGGATGTCGCATAAATCGAACCGCTGGACAAGCAACGAAAAACTGGTAGATATATAAAAATATAATTTATATTTTCATTCTTCGACGGCGACGGTCGTGTGTAATAGGAATACAGTCAGAGAGAATTCCCATATATCTTTCTTCTGTGGCGGAGACCCCTTTTGTGAAGTAGTGCGACGGCCGGAGAACACATCCGAGGAGCAGACAGGTCTGCTTGAATGACCAGCGGGTCTCTCCCTTCGCTTGAGAGACAAATGGACCTTTCTCGTTCGCTTGAGTGATGAGCGGATCTCTACCTTCAGTCCAAAATTACAGACTTTATATTGTCTTTTCAAGTCCCATGCAGAAGTAAGAACATCCTCTTCGCCTCACGTACTTTTCTGTTTATGGTTGGTTATCGGAACATACATATTTCCGATTTTTTTCTCCGGTAATTTGTTGATCTTATCTGCGAACAGAAA
Source organism: Sepioteuthis lessoniana (assembly GCA_963585895.1). Taxonomy (NCBI): domain Eukaryota; kingdom Metazoa; phylum Mollusca; class Cephalopoda; order Myopsida; family Loliginidae; genus Sepioteuthis; species Sepioteuthis lessoniana. The sequence goes on along the minus strand of OY757942.1, from coordinate 59,681,077 downwards.
CATCTATCACTCTATCCAAAGGCAATAAATTATATTCTCGCCATCATTTTTTATTTTTCTCTTTCCTCTGAAAACAACTTTGTTGATGTTATTTTAAGACCGCATTGGATCTGCTAAGTTCATCCACGGCACTCTATCACTATCTAAGCTAGTATATTACAATGATTGGTTATCATTATACACTGATTATTTTACCTATCATTATTAAAGAATAAACTAAAATGGCTAGAGCTTTCAAACCAAAATGTTCTCACCCCTTTTTCATTCAATCCGTTTTATATAATATACTAATGTACTCAAAAATCTTTGACATCTATCGTTGACATCTATCGTTGACATCTATCGTTGACATCTATCGTACCACATTTAAAAAACAAACACTTCAACATAACACCAGTATGAATAAGACTTAACGCTTAATTCTTACAAAGTGGTATTGTATTTGCAAACTTCTTTCGCTTTTTCAGTATACACACTTCCTGATGATGGCCTAAGATGGGTTTGAAAGTACTTGGGGACTAATCAATTACAGAAAATGTATTAGACAATTCCGGTCGGATATTAAAACGTCCATATGGTGACGTGAAGAAATGCGGCCCAAATACACACACACACACACACACGCACGCATATATATATATATATATATATATATATATATATATATATATGCGACGAGAGAGGCATGTAAATAGTCATCTGACGAGACGGAAAATATTGTAATATTCTCCGCCGAAATAAATTTATTATGACGACTTAACCGAGTTTGAGTCTCCATCAAATTGTACTATATATATATAATGGTCATTCAATTGATAAAAGGGTTTTTTATTTTCTAAAAAGTTGACTACATATTTTTCAAAAATTTTTTACAACACGTGAACTCTGTATTGTTTGGAATTAATTTATAGCAATTTTTAAAATCTGGCAAAAATAATTGCGTCGAGGCTATTCAAAGTGGCAATATTTCAAACAGAACGCTCCAGGATCGAACAGATATATATATATATATATATATATATATATATATATATATATATATATATTTGTAGTTGAGAAATTATATTACCATGACCGGAAGATCCGGCGAACACTTCCGCACGACAAACGGAAACACTGGACAGCTGTTTCGACCTTATTAGGTCTCATCAGCAGTATATACCATGATCTCCACCACTGGAGATCGAACCAGCAATGCTAAATTAACTAGTCATCGTAATTGCGCGGCCAATTAACCTGAATGTGTCTTGTATGTTACATCCGTACTTTTTAAAGAGGACACAGTCACCTCCAGGGCTACGTCTTCCCAAGAGGATTAAAAAATGCGCATCCACGAAATCATGACCTCAAGGGCAAAGATAGAGTTGTATATTTTTCTTTTTTTAGTTGAGGAATTATATTGCGAATTGATATTGTATGAGTTTTGTTTTTGTTTTTTATTGTTTTTTTTTTCCGTGGTTGAGAAATGCAACAATTTTGAAGTTTAATGAAGAATGATTGACGCGTTCGAGAAAGCATGTCTTACAACCAAAATATTGACTCATAGGTAAAACAAAGGTTAATATGTAATTAAATAAAAAGGTTAAAGTCCAAAAGAATTCTTACGTAGCTATAAATAAGCTCTATCAGTAATGTTTTGCACAAGCTATTATCAAGCTGATATTGTACTCACACACATACACACACATACACACACGCACATATATCTTCATCAACATCATGTCGTTCCACTAGCACGGATATCCTTGACCTTCTCTCACCACTTCTCCCTATTGTTCATCGCTTCTGGCACGTCCTCAGGGTTACATCTCGTATCCTCACAGAGCTGCTGTATGTAGGTTCGAGCAGGTCTCCCTGCTTTTGCTTGGCCATGTGAGGGGGTCCATAGGAGAACATCACTTATGAGCTCGTCCTCGCTTTTCCAGCAGTGTCCTGCATGTCTGGTTCGTCTCACTTTGATATTTTTCGTGATGGGAGGTAGGTGGTCATACAGCTGCTGCTTTGTGGGGTGTAGCCTCCAGGACTGGTTCAAAATTGCTCGCAAAAAAAAAAATCTTCCCCATTACTTTTTAGACTTAAACTTATAATGTCTTGATAGATGTATATATATACATATATATATATATATATTAAATGACATTATAAGTTTAAGTCTAGAAAGTAATGGGGCAGATTTTTTTATTTTGATTCTACTGTAATGATCAATAACATTGTTTGAATAAACTTTGGTTTCTTTGTTTAATAGCATAATAACCTTTGTGGTTTATTTAATGCCAAAGCGATCATTGTTGAAGAACAGTAGTCGTACTATTTAACCAATTGCAGATTAGAGTTTTTTTTAAACCTTTCCCAAGAGTATCCAGCCGAAAGTAACCGTAATAGCGTGACAGAAGTTCGAACTCTCTCTCTCTCTCTCTCTCTCTCTCTCTCTCTCTCTCTCTTTCTCTCTCACTCTACTCCCTCTTTCTCTCTCTCTCACTCTCTCATTCTCTCTCTCACTCTCTCTCATTCTCTCTCTCATTCTCTCTCACTCTCCCTTTCTCTCTCTCATTCTCTCTCCCTTTCTCTCTCACTCTCTCTTTCTCTCTCTGTCTCACTCTCTCTCTCATTCTCTCTCACTCTCTCTCTCTCTCTTATTCTCTCTCTCTCTCATTCTCTCTCACTCTCTCTTTCTGTTATTCTCTCTCACTCTCTCTCTCTCACACTCTCTCTCTTATTCTTTCTCATTCTCTCTCACTCTTTCTCTCTCACTCTCTCTCTCTCTCTCTCCTTGAATATTTATATGGGTGATGCTTATTTTGTCTGTTATTTTGAAAGAAACTCTTCAATAGTGAAAGCCTGCAGAGGGTAAGAACCTCACCCAAACGAGTGGTATAAATATGTTTAACTTTAAATCATCTGATGGCAAGGTTCCGGCTTTGGAGATTTGGACATGATGGAGAACTCCTTCATCGTCATTGCTTCCGGGATCACTCTGACTCAGAGTGGTAGAACCTGATAAGGTCCTATCTATGGGTTAAATAAAACAAACTGTGTGCAAACAAATGACTGATGTTAAATTGTGACCCTTTAAGAGCAAATACTTGAAAGCATTTAACTGTGTGCAAATGAAATGACCATGTTTCTTTTAAAAATCTTATTAGCATATGTGTTTACAAATCATATTTTATACGTATTAAGATGGTTTCGTTTCGTTTCGTTTTGTTTTACGGCATATCAACCATTATAGGGCATTTAATGCCAAATGTTTAAATCCATATATCAAATGGTTTCGTTTGGTTTCATTTCACTTCGTTTCGTTTCGTTTTACGGCATATCAACCATTATAAGTCATTTAATGCCAAATGTTTAAATCCATATATCAAATGGTTTCGTTTGGTTTCGTTTCGTTTCGTTTCGTTTCGTTTTACGGCATATCAACCATTATAAGTCATTTAATGCCAAATGTTTAAATCCATATATCAAATGGTTTCGTTTGGTTTCATTTCACTTCGTTTCGTTTCGTTTTACGGCATATCAACCATTATAGGGCATTTAATGCCAAATGTTTAAATCCATATATCAAATGGTTTCGTTTGGTTTCATTTCGCTTCGTTTCGTTTGATTTTATGGCATATCAACTATCATAGGGCATTTAATGCCAAATGTTTAAATCCATATATCAAATGGTTTCGTTTGGTTTCATTTCGCTTCGTTTCGTTTGATTTTATGGCATATCAACCATCATAGGGCATTTAATGCCAAATGTTTAAATCCATATATCAAATGGTTTCGTTTGGTTTCATTTCGCTTCGTTTGATTTTATGGCATATCAACCATTATAGGGCATTTAATGCCAAATGTTTAAATCCATATATCAAATGGTTTCGTTTGGTTTCATTTCGCTTCGTTTGATTTTATGGCATATCAACCATTATAGGGCATTTAATGCCAAATGTTTAAATCCATATATCAAATGGTTTCGTTTGGTTTCATTTCGCTTCGTTTGATTTTATGGCATATCAACCATTATAGGGCATTTAATGCCAAATGTTTAAATCCATATATCAAATGGTTTCGTTTGGTTTCATTTCGCTTCGTTTCGTTTGATTTTATGGCATATCAACCATTATAGGGCATTTAATGCCAAATGTTTAAATCCATATATCAAATGGTTTCGTTTGGTTTCATTTCGCTTCGTTTCGTTTGATTTTATGGCATATCAACCATTATAGGGCATTTAATGCCAAATGTTTAAATCCATATATCAAATGGTTTCGTTTGGTTTTATGGCATATCAACCATTATAGGGCATTTAATGCCAAATGTTTTAATACAATTATCGAATATATGATTTCTAAATACATTTTGAAGATAAAATTTTGAAACAAGCCGGAGCCTAATTTTTTTTTTGCATTCAGTTAAATGGCTTCATTTGTGAAAACTGTGACAGGTTCACAGTTTTTTGTTTACACAGAGTCATTTCTTTAAATACATTTTGAGTTTACTCACAGTTAAAGTGTAAAAATAGTTCTATTTCAAACAATTCAGTTCAGTAGATTGTTAGGTTTCGTTTCGTTTCGTTTCATTTTATGGCATATCAACAACTATGGGTCATTTAATGCTAAATGTTTAAATACATATATCAAATGGTTTCTTTTAGTTTCGTTTCGTTTTATGGCATATCAACAACTATGGGTCATTTAATGCTAAATGTTTAAATACATATATCAAATGGTTTCTTTTGGTTTCGTTTCGTTTCGTTTTATGGCATATCAACAATTATGGGTCATCTAAAGCTAAATGTTTAAATACATATATCAAATGGTTTCTTTTAGTTTCGTTTCATTTCGTTTTATGGCATATCAACAATTATGGGTCATTTAATGCCAAATGTTTAAATACATATATCAAATATATGATATCTAAACACATATTGAAGATAAATTTTTAAACAAGCCTGACCCTATTTTTTTCTTTTTGCATGCAGTTAAATAGTTTCACTTAATTCAAACAATTCAGTTCAGCATAAGTTCACAGTTTTTTTATTTACACGGAGTCATTTCTTTAAATACAGTTTTTGTTTACTCACAGTTAAAACGTAAAAATAGTTCTATTTTAGGCAATTCAATTCAGCATAAGTTGACAGTTTTTTGTTTACATGGAGTCTTTTTTTAAATACAGTTTTTGTTTACACACAATTGAAATGTTAAAATAGTTCTATTTCAAACAATTCAATTCTGCATAAGTTGACAGTTTTTTGTTTACATGGAGTCTTTTGTTAAATACAGTTTTTGTTTACACACAATTGAAATGTAAAAATAGTTCTATTTCAAACAATTCAGTTCAGCATAAGTTGACAGTTTTTTGTTTATACACTGTCATTTCTTTGAATACAGCTTTTTGTTTACGCACTGTTAAAATGTGGAAACGATTTTTTTTTTCATTGTATTGAATAGATTTAGAGGTCTATTGCAATGCGAACTAATAATTATTCGAGTCTGATTAATTTCAAAGTAAAACATCATCGTCAGAGACATTTTTATAAATGAACACGATGTTGGATGTTTAATCTTTTTAACGTTGTAAACATGGTGTCACGTGGTGTGTTAGAACACTATGTTGTGTGTTGTAACCATGGTGCAACGTGGGTCGTTTAAACGCCATGTGGAATAGACGTGACTTCAGTTGTCCTGATCAATTTTATTTCATTCCATTTTATTTTATTTTTTAAACCTAAATATGTACTAAAACGTGTATGTTGATGATATATCTAGTATTTAATTCTAACCTACTGTTAATTTGAAGGTGTATATATAGCTATATAAAAGTAAAGTTGGCGACTGAAGTCAAGGGTGACCAGGAGGCTCCATTTCAACAGCTACTACACCAAAGTGTACGGGAGGGCGCAACTCCTTTCCTTGGATTGCTCCACTTTACCCTTGATACGTACCTTATATTACTGAGTGTTAAGCAAGGGGGTATCAAGTACCATCTTTAAAGTCTTTGGTAAGACGCGTAGCTATAAATAAAGCTTCCTTAATTCTGAGATAACTAACATTACGTACAATTGCTTCTATTTTAATGGAAAATTACTTTTGAATCTGATTAAATTTTTATTGAATGTGGATGCACGTGTGTTAAGGTGTTCATTATTTCTGATATGGAGGGATCTGATTGTAATTTCTATTTAAAATTAAGGCATTTTAAGCAAATTAAACAAATTATCCTTTAATTTAAATTTTTACTTTGAAATTAGTTAGACTCAAATAATTATTAGTTTGCATTGCAATAGACCTCTAAATTTATTCAATACAATAAAATAAAATAATCTGTGCAATGCTTCAGCAAATTTAAAATATCTGTAAATACAGTTGTTTTAAACAATTCAATTTAGCATAAGAGCATATTTTTTTTGTTTTTGTTTATACATAGTTAAAATGCAAAAACAGTTCTTTTTCAAACAATCCAGTTCAGCATGTCAACAAAGTTAAATGGTCCCAAGTATTGCTATGTATCACTAAAAGTTCAATTAAATATCAGTCATTTGTTTACACACCGTTGAATATGAAAACAGTTCTATTTCAAGTACACAGTTTAAATGTCAAACTATTGCACTTGATCCTTTGATAGGACCCTATTAGGTGCTACTACTCCGGGTGAGTGTGAACATGGAAGTGATGTCAATGAAGGAGTACTACCAAGTCTAATCAGACGTGATTTTATTTTGAGATTGCTACATTTTCTTACCAAAAGAAATGCAAGGTATAATGGTTACTATTTTAGGAAATGAAGTCAGCGACACGAGTTCGAATTCTTGACGAAACTTCACGACTTGCTTACACTGTTAGGAAAAGCATGAATCCATCTTTCACTATCTCAGTTTGGATAATTAGCAGTGAAGATAAGCTCTTTAGATTTAGTGCAGCAACAAGTCAATGGGAAGAAACACACTGAAATCAAACCAGCAATAATCTGATGATAAATGAAAATTGTTCGGGATTCGATCCAAAGGGAGGGGTTGGGTTTTATGACATATAAACCTTATAGGTTATTCAATGACAAATTCGCTTCAAACATATATATTAACTATATATTATTTGTTTTGGTGGAGTTATATAGCATATCAACCATTGTAGGTTATTTAATGCCAAATCCTCTTTATACATATATATCAAATATATATGATTTGGTTTGGTTGGGTTTTATGGCATATCAACCATTGTAGGTTATTTAATGCCAAATCCTCTTTATACATATATATTAAATATATTGGAATTTGTTTGGTTGGGTTTTATGGCATATCAACCATTGTAGGTTATTTAATGCCAAATCCTCTTTATACATATATATTAAATATATAAGAGTTGGATTGATGATGTTATATAGCAAATCAACCATTGTAGGTTATTTAATGCCAAATCCTCTTTGTACGTATATATCAAATTTAAGTGACATGGTTTGGTTGGGTTTTACGGCATATCAGCCACTGTTGGTAATTTAATGCCAAATTCTCTTTATACATATATATTAAATATATAGTATTTAGTTTGGTGCGGCTTTATGCCAAATCCTCTTTACACACACACACACACACACACACACACACACATATATATATATATATATATATATATTAATTGCATGGAAGCTTGTCTACGACCTCAGATTTCATGACGTTTTTATAAACGACAATCATCAGGCAGATGAAAGAGAATATGAAATAGTGACAACCAACATTGTTACAATATATATATATATATATATATATATATATATATATATATATATTACCTGGTGGTATCTGTGATATTGGGTTTCATGTTTTAGGTATTTATCTTACAACAGTACAGATGCTCTTCTTCTGACAAAGTAGTAATGTACATATAAAAATTACACCACTTTTGTAATATACCACCCACTGATGATGACCCAAAGTCGGGCAGAAAGTACTTAGAAAATAATTAGTTATGGAAGATTTTTTAAACCAATTCCCGCCGAATATCATAAGATCAATGCGGCAATTCGGAAGGATTAACAAAAAAATATGTAGACAAAAATGTCTATTATCTTCAATGAAATATATATATATATATATATATATATTATTATTATTATTATTATTATTATTATTATTATATATATATTAGGCTCATTTTAAAATTTTATCATGAAAATCTGTTTACAAATCATATATATATATATATATATATTTACTAATCTAATATCTACCAGCATTCACGGTTACCAGAAAAAAAAACCCGCCAGGAACAAGAGATAAAAATATCTCGAATCACCGCCCGGGGGAAAAAGAAAAAATATCATAGGACAAAAAGAAAGAAAAGGCCAACCCTGTCACACCAGTTGAAAAAAATCAAGAAATATGCAGTCAGTTGGTCAAAAGAAAACTAAAACCCTCTGTAAACGCTGCAATGCTACAATTACAAGTGTGCTCAACACGAGTGGAGCTAATTATATATATATATATATATATATATGGTTTGTAAACACATTTTCTTGATAACATTTTTAAATGAATCTAAGCTCATTTTTTGCTTACAATTAGATGGTTTCAATTACCATCTTGTTATGGTTTTTTTATATAAATCAAAAACACAAACAAAAAATATTAACATGACTTCTTCAGATCTTATGGATAAAATAATTCAGAATAGAAAATATTCAACCCTCTTCTATCCCCTCCCACCCTTCTTTCCAGTGTCTATTTTAAAGTATTTTATCCATAAGATCTGAAGTAGTCCTGTTAATTTTTTTGGTGTTTTTGATTTATATCAAAAACCCATAACAGGATGGAAATAAACTTTTTATCCTAATTTAACTGGTTTTTGTTTTTTCTTAAAGAAATATATATATATATATATATATATATATATATATATATATATATATATAAAACAGAGGCAGATCGGCTCAGTCTTCTGGGGCTGCAGAATACACCGATTGCATCTCTGCAGAGGAGTAAGACTTCCCCAACGAGTCTTCTGTTATGACACTAAATATTCTAATGATGAGGCTCCAGGAATCCTAGAGTTTTGGAGAATACGTAGGACCCCTTTATTTTCATCACTCCCATTCCGCCCTGCCCCAGAATGGTAGCATCTAAACAGATCTGAAATGTGTACTTATCATACTTACCAACCCCTCCGCTCGGGCAGGATATGACTCAAGGTCAATTTTTAGCGGAGTTTAACAGGTTTGAATTCAGTGTTTTCCTTCTCCTACACTAGTTGCCTCACCAAGGCTGAAGAACCCAGTCTGCCCTACTATTTACCCATAGCTAGAGGGAGAATAATTGGATTCATACCTTTCCCAAGGGTATTAGTCTTATGTGAAATGCAATCAGTTTCGTTCAGGATTTGAACTCGCGTTGCCGTGTCCATTTCCTACGACGATAACCATTACACCACGAGCACCTCTAAAATGTGTACTTATGCTAAACTGAATTGTTTAAAATAGAACTGTTTATATGCATAACAATGGATTTCGCATTAAGTTGCCTTAAATGGTTGGTATGCCATAAAACCAAACTAAACCAAATTACCCACACACACACACGCACATATATATTTATGAATTTCGATGTAATATAAATTAGCTGTGTCAAATTTGTTTTCTGTTTAGTGACACTAATAATTATCCCTTAACTTCAAAATTACCATATTTACCCAACCCCTCCGCTCGGGTAGGATGTGACACAAGGTCAATTTTTTCAAGCGGAGTTTAACAGGTTTGAATTCAGAGTTTTCCTTCTCCTAGACTAGTTGCCTTACCAAGGCTGAAGAATTCAGTCTGTCCTACTATTTACCCATAGCTGGAGGGAGAATAATTGGATTCATACCTTTCCCAAGGGTATTAGTGCAATGTGAAATGCAATCAGTCTAGGATTTGAACTCGTGTCGCCGTGTCCAATTCCTGCGACGATAACCATTACACCACGGGCACCTCCACTCGTTAACCATTACACCACGGGCACCTTAACTTCAAAATTGCTATCTTTACTCATCTTCATCTTGGATTTTTCAGGCGACTCCTTTATCTTAACCTCCATCTATTTGCGATGGTAAAGGGATCTTGTAAATATCTATTATTCATTTAGCCATTTCCTTATTGTTAAATAAACGCTGGCGTATGGTTCGTTAGATTCGTTGCGATAAATAAAATTGATCAGTCGCACAGAGTACAAATATGGAAAAGTTCGTATCTTAAAAGATAAAAAGAGATTAGAAAATCGGACTCAGATAAACACACACACACACACACACATACTCATACACACACACACACACACATACTCATACACACACACACACACACACATACTCATACACACGTATATAAATATATATATAGATATAAATGGGTATATATATATATATATATATACTCTCACACGACACTTACACATGTATATAAATATATATAGACATAAATGTGTATATATATATGTATATATATATATATATATGTATACACACGCACACGCACACACACACATATATATATATATATATAATATATATATAGCGTCCTAATAGTAATGGGTAGAGTGTTCGTCAATGGCCCTGTAGACCGGTGCTCAATCCAAGACTGAGTCATAACAAAGACTAAAAAAATGGTACTTGATATCTCCTAGCTTAACATTTTATGATATAATGTACAGATCAAGGGTAAATGGAGCAATCCAGAGAAAGGAGTTGTGCGGTCCACTACACCTCGGTGTAGTAGCTATTCAAAAGAGAGCCTTCGATTTCCACTCGACATCGGTCGTCCACTTTACTTTTACTTATATATATATATATATATATGCAATTAAATTGGTGTGTTTGCTTACAATGATATTTATATGAACGGCATCCGGACATTAAGCATTAAAAAGTTATAAATAAATAAGAATATTTTTTTTAACGTTATGTTAACCCCTGTAAGTTGATTGTACGCATCATGGTTAGGGAATCTTATTTATACATACATTTTTTTATGGAGTCCCTCCTTAAATTATTATCATCATCCTTTTTTTTCGCACGCGGTCCCATCGGATCAGAATAATTTCTATTTCACCTATAGACGGGTGTCTTACATGTACTACCAATTCAAGCAAGAGTGGACCTGGGAGTAATACTTATAAAACGCTACTCCATACTCCGTAGACCTTCAGATGCTGCCTCGCGCCATACTCAAAATACAGTGTTTTTGGTGGGTTGGGGTCTTTCTCCTCTACAGCTGACACAGTTAATGCATTCCGTCCGCGTCCAATCTTCGAAGACAGGCGTTTAAAAGACCCATAAATCATTCAACTTCAGGTCCAAATCGGTAAATAAAAATCTGAAGAATGTATTGCATCAATCCCATAAGCACGAAGGATCTATTCATCCTTTGAAAGATCTGACAAATCCTAATTTTTCCTGCTACTACAAAATCAACTACGGAACATAGTTCAAAATACTCACGTAGGATAAGATGACTAGCAGTAGTGAAGTGGCTAACGTACTCGACTACAACGTAGAAGAAAGCGAGTTCGAACTCCAAGCGGGGCATCATGTTTCCTTTTGGATTAGTACTTTAAATAAAGGTATAAACTCATATACCCTCATCTATGGGTAAATATTATCACAACTGTTTCTACAAGGAAAGCTTTGGGATTAAATAACCAACGAAGGTTGATATGCCAAGCAAAAAGACGAAATCATTTTATATGAAAAGATGTATTCATTTGCTAAAAATGAAAATTCAATTTTATATGAATATGAAAGAGGAACACCGAAGTTTTTAAAAGATTAAAAACAAAACCTTGTGTATGCCAGATTATTTAAAGAAATAATTTATTTTCTATTGTATTAAATAAAGAAATGAAATAAGATAGAAATAACTTTTTAAAATAATAATTGATGCAATAAAATAGGAAGAGAACATTAAAAATTGTGGATCTATGAATCGGATAGAATGGTTCAATCTTGTGCTAAGGATTATTATCATTAGTTTTTGAAACCATAAATCTATGTCCAGTTTGTTTGTATTAGACAGGAATACTTGATCAATAGAATTATTAATATTAAATAGCAATACTTGAAACCATTTATGTGAGTGCAAACAAACGGTTAATATAAGTTGGTTGGTTTGTTGGGTTTTATGGCATATCAACTTTGTAGGTTATTTAACGCCAAATCCATTTTTATGTGAATAATCTGTTCTATTGAAAACAGTTCAGTTTAGCATAAGTACACAGGTTTATTGTCAAAAATATTTCCATTTCAAACTATTCAAGCAGTTATATGTAATAATTCGGTTAAGTGTAAATGCAGTTCTAATGTCGAAAAACAGTTCTATTTCAAAAATATCAGTTAAGCATAAGCACGCAGTTTAAGTGTAAGTACGGTTTAATTGTCAAAAACGTTTCTATTTCAAGCTATTCAGTTTACTCAATTTATTTTAGCATAAGTATGCTGTTAGTTCTATTTAACCCATAGATAGGGCCCTATCGGGTGCTACCACTCCGAGCCAGAGTGGACCTGGGAGCAATGGCAATGAAGGGGTACTCTGCATTCCCCAAAGCTCCAGCACTGCTGGAACCTCACCATCAGATTGTTTTGTGTCATATCCAGGACACTCGTTAGGGGAGGTCTTACCCCTCTGCAGAGAAGCAGTCGGTGTATTCTACAGGCCCAGCTGACTGGGCAAGATAGAATTATTATTATAAGATAGAATTATTATTATTAGATAGAAATACCTGAAATGATTTGTGTAAACAAATAATTGATATTAAATTCGATCGTAAAACCTGATAAATAGAATTTCTAAAGTGAAATAACAATACTTGAAACAATTTTGATGTGGAAAAACAAATTATTAATATAAAATTAATTTTGTTAGAGGAACTGTGTGCAAACAAACTATTAATATTAAATTAGATGGGAATCTTTCACTGAATCAAGGGTTGATATGCCATTAAACCAAATCAAAGGGTTGATATGCCATTAAAATAAATCATGGGTTTATTGGCCATTAACCAAATCAAGGGTTTACAAGCCATTAAACCAAATCATGTGTTAATAAGCCATTAAACGAAATCAAAAGAGTCAAGGAAATCATTATAGATGAATCATCAAGGTGTGGAAAAGCACAGATTCTCTTGAATCTATCTCGCCATATGTCCTTATTGGCCATTTTTCTGGGAAGATCCTCTTGTTATCCGAACTAAACTGATGAATTTTCAGCACTAGGGTGTCCAGGTGTAGTAGTCCATTGCAAAATAGCGTTTATGAGTCCGTCTTTACTTTTCGAGCACGAATCACCACCTCTTGCACTTGATTGGATTTTTTTTTTAGAAAAGTGGTTGTTTAGTTGCTGTTTGTCGCGCGCTGCTTCCAGGATTTGTCCAAAACGGCAAGGGGAAGTCCTCGTGACTTATTGGTTAACGAGCTAGTTAGCAACATCATTATAACCGGGTCAGAGTGGATTTGAGAGTTATTACTATCAAGGAGTAATAACACTCTCCTGAACTCCAAAACTGGGGCTTTACCAACAGATGCAGTTTAGTGTTATACCCAGGACACCCCTTCCTGGCTGGAGGTCTTATTCTTTTGCAGGAAATATAGTCAGCATGTTCTAACCCTACGGGTTAAATCCCTGAGGTCTAGTGACAAGCCTACTCGACTTCGATATCGAAGTAAGCGAGTTCGCACTCCTGTTGTGCTATTACGCCCCCTTTTGGACTAATATTCTTAGAAAATTTATGAGCTCCTTCATCCCCTCAGCTGTGGGTTATATAGTACAACTAATGTTCTTCAACAAGGATGGCTTTGGCATTAGATAACCCAGGAAAGTTGATGTGCCATTAAACAAAGAAACTAAACTTAAATTTTTTAATCACACGAATGATGACACTAGAGTTTCAATGAACATCCTACCCCCCCACTGCTATGGGATAAATAGTACCACTACTGTTCTTCTACAAGGATAGCTCTGGTTTGGTTAGTTTTGGTTTTATGGCATATCATATTTACCAACCCCTCCGCTCGAGCTGGATATGACACAAGGTCAATTTTTAAGCGGAGTTTAACAGATCTGAATTCAAAGTTTTCCTTCTAGATTAATTGCTTCACCAAGGCTGAAGAACCCAGTCTGTCCTACTATTTACCCATAGCCGGAGGGAGAATAATTGGATTCATATCTTTCCCAAAAGAAATGCAATCATCTCGTCCAGGATTTGAACTCATGTCACCGTGTCTATTTCCTACGACGATAACCATTACACCACGGGCACCTCCATGGCGTATCAACCATTGTAGGTCATTTAATGCCAAATCCTTTTTATACATATATTAAATAAGATTTCTAAATACATTTTGTAGATAAAACTTTTAAACAAACCTGGACTCATTTTTGGCACGCAGTTAAGTAGTTTCACTTAATTTCAAACAATTCAGTTCAGCATAAGTTCATATATTTATGTTTACACGGAGTAATTTCTTTAAATACAGTTACACACAGATAAAATATAAAAACAGTTCTATTTCAAACAATTCAGTTTAGTATTAGTACAGTTTACATGTGAAACAGTTCTATTTGACCCATAGATAGGACCCTATCAGTTTCTACCACTCCGGGCCAGTGTGGAACTGGGAGTGATGGCAACGAAGGGGTACTCCGCGTTCCCGAAAGCTCTAGCATTACTGGAGCCTTAATATCATATTGTTTAGTGTCATACCCAGGACACTCGTTGAGATGCAGTCGGTGTATTGTGCAGCACCAGCGAACTGGGCCAAAGAAGTGCTTTGGAAGTGAATAACCTACAAAAGTTGATATGCCTTAAAAACCAAACCAGCACGCAGCATCCTTCTCTAGTTCCCATCAGGCTTTTTCCTCTACGCGTTTCGTTAAAATCAAAAATTGTGCAACCTTACAATTGTACTGACACGGCTACCGACAAGAAGAAATACGGTTTTATTTTATCTGAGAGAACAATTAACATATGAAAAGCAGTACATGCTTTAACTATTAGTATATTGACGTATCTTTCGGTTGATGAGCTGTGCTACCGATATATGTGAACTGGTCTTCTGATTTCAGAGGCTTGTCATTAGATGTGATGGCACTATGTTGATAAGGACACACGAACTATGTTTGATCTGAGTTCACGTAGAGACCAATGCCTTTTGCTGCCTCTTCCAGGCTATGAGGAAGAGATTCGAATTGAGAAGGTATATTTTCACGAATATTCAGCTATTTTCATAAATAGAGAAGAAGGGCATTAGCGCGAAATTAAAAGCAATCACGCTAGTCTAGAATTCGAACACCGGTCGCTAAATCCATTTCCTACGATGCTAACAGGTATGCGAAGCATTCCTCCTTCTTAGTACTCAAATACTTTCAACCCTCTTTGATCGTTATCAACAATGTACCATAATTATTTGTGTATAATACGCGCCGACGTATAATGCGCACCCGTAACAAATTTCAGGTCATTAATAAAAATAATACTGGAATTATTTTTGTAAAAGACGCACCCCCAACGTTGGACTACGTAATTCAGGAGATTAAAAAAATTCCGGTGCATAATACACACTGACCTTTTCAAATTTGTAGCAGTTAAATTCAATCAAAATTCATTGTTTGTTTACTTGTTTATAGGTTCGCATTGACTAAAACGAAGAATTTATATATTTTATGTGTTAAAATACAAAATCTCTACAATATTAAGAGAAAACATTCGGACATATTCACGCAAAAATGCTAGAAGCTTGCGGCGAAAATAGGTTCACATGAAAAGAAACAAAATTATAAACGGACACACATCCCAGTGGATGTTTCCCTGTATCTGCGTAAAACACATTCCAATTTGGATAATAGATATAAGTTACTTTCTGTCATTCCGTTAGGAATATGGTGGGAGAAAAGTTAATTAGAGAGTTTTCGTGTATAATACGCACCTCCAAGTTTTGAGCTAAAAAATATGAAAACATTGTGCATATATATATATATATATATATATATATATATATATTATTCGGTCCAGTTAAACCAGATTTGGGAGGAATTCCATCAGGATGAAAACACATTCAACAGTGAACGTTTAAATGTTCCTGCTAAAGAGCTCAATATATCTCATTTATTTTATCCATAAGATCTGAAGAAGTCCTGTTAATTTTTTTTCGTGCTTTTTCATTTTATCAAAAACACATAACAGCATGGAAATAAATTTATAATCCTAATGTGACCGGTTTTGTTTTTTCTTAAAGAAATATATATATATATATATATTTATAAGTTAGTTGTTGTCGTGCCAAGTATGAAACCGATTAAGGATGATGGGACGGAGTTATTAAAAGGAACCTTTTCCTTACTTATAAAAGACATCATGTAGAAATGGTTTTAATTTTGGGTTAGGTTTAATGTCTTCAAAACGTAATGTAACTGCGAATTCACCTCCCAAAACTATGGTGTGGAGTAAGTTATATTTTTAGCAATAGGAACATTCTGAAATCTACGTATAGGAGCTTCCATAGTGAATGCCAACAACACAGCATGCAGTTTCTGCTTTCCTCACTGACAGAACCTAACTGTTTGTTTTGGTTTGCTTTTACGGCATATCAACCACTGTTGGTTATTTAATGCCAAATCCGCTTCATATATATATATATATATATATATATATATATATATATATATATATATATATAATTTGGTTTAGTTGGGTTTTACGGCATATCAAACAAACATTGTAGGTTATTTATTGCCAAATCCTCTTTATACATATATATCAAATATATAGAATTGGGTGTGGTCAGGTTTTACGGCATCTAAACAATTGTAGGTTATTTAATGCCAAATCCTCTTTATACATATATATTAAATATATAGGATTTGGTTTGGTTGGGTTTTATGACATATCAACCATTGTAGGTTATTTAATGCCAAATCCTCTTTATATTCACACATTAAATATATATGATTTGGTTTGGTTGGGTTTTATGGCATATCAACCATTGTAGGTTAT
>OY757942.1:59639084-59656584 GCA_963585895.1 Sepioteuthis lessoniana | reverse complement strand
AATCCAAAATATTCTCCCTCCAGCTATGGGTAAATAGTAGGACAGACTAGGTTCTTCAGCCATGGTGAAGCAACTAGTCTAGGAGAAGGAAAACTCTGAATTCAAACCTGTTAAACTCCGCTTAAAATTGACCTTGTGTCATATCCTGCCCGAGCGGAGGGGTTGGGTAAATAGTACCACATATTTACTGATGATAACCATCTTTACTACCTTCATTGCAACTCAGATATCTTGATTGATGAGTAATTTAAACTTGTGAAAAATATACAAGATGCCTAGGATGATAAGGTAATAAGGCATCAGTGCATTATAGTGACATATGTTTGTGTGATACTTATGTCTCTTTCTCAGTCTAGACAGCTACAGACCTTTGACAAGGATAGCAAGATTATTGCTGGCTATGCAGACTGCAATTTCATTTCAGAGTACCTTCTCTTAAACTCTTCACGTCAAAGGATATACGAGGTGCACACGATAACTTTCCAGACTTTTTTCGTATAGGCATATAAAATTGTCGAAAACTTCAGTATGTTATTGCTATACATCTTATGAGATGACTGACCGATTTTTATGATTTCAGGTTCAAATGAACTGCTAAAGCAGGAATTCAAATACACCCTACTAAAGCCCGATTGTCACAGCTGGTGAATTTCAAAAATGCAATCTGACACTTTAGAAGACCGATATGCAATTAAATTGTGTTTTAAAATTGGAAAATACGCCACAGAAAAGTATGGAATGATTCAGACTGCTTTTTGACCAACTTGCATGAATCGAGCATGAGTTTTTGAGTGGCAAAAGAGATTCAAGGAAGGCAGGGAGTCTGTGAGGAATTATGAGAGAGGTGGGAGAGGTAAGGAATCAATACTCCAGAGTTGATTTGCCAAAGGGTAAGGGTTAAGCTTACTATTTTGAGGTTTTAAGGGAGTTCAGGAAGAGATTCCTTGGGAAGAGGCCAGCACTCTGCAAATCGTATCAGTGGCATTTCCACCAGGACAATGCACCAGTCCACAACTCCATCCTTTGACCAAGATGAGCATCAAGACAGTTCCTCAGCCTCCCTATAGTCGAGACCTTGCTCCCTGTGACTTTTGGTTATTCCCTAAGCCCAGAGGCTGTCGTTATGAGACAATTGAGGAGACGAAAGAGGCTGTGACGAAGGTGATTGACACGCTTACGCAAGAGAACTTCCATGGGGTCTTCCAGAATTTATTGAAACGGTACAACAATTGCATTGCAGCCAGGGGAGATTACTTCGAAAGGGACTAGAGTTTCATGTGTGTAATCTCAATAAAAGTGCCCATACGAAAAAAGTCTGGAAACTTATTTAATGATCCTCGTATATTTGATGCAGGAGATTCATTCTCAAGTTTTGATTTTCCTTGAAGGGTTGCCTTTACTATAGCTTGTCATTAGACCGAAGCCTTTTCCTCCCCATATATATATATATATATATATATATATATATATATTTGTGGTTGAGAAATTATATTGTGAATTGAATTACCATGACCGGAAAATCCGGCGAACACTTACGCACGACATACGGAAACACTGGACAGCTGTTTCGACCTTATTAGGTCTCATTAGCAGTGTATACCATGATCTCCACCACTGGAGATCGAACCAGCGACCACAGATTGCAGAGCCAAAACTCTACAACTGAGCAAACAGTCAATATCGCACACAAATGGCGCCAAATTAACTAGTCATCGTAATTGCGAGGCCAATTAACCTGAATGTGTCTTGGATGTTACACCCGTACTCTTTACAGAAGACACGGTCACCTCCAGGGCTACGTCTTCCCAAGAGGATTAGAAATACACATCTGCGAAATCATGACTATGACCTCAAGGGCAAGGATATAGATGTATATATATATTTTTTTAATTGAGGAATTATATTGCGAGTTGATATTGACTGTCACCGGTCATGGTAATTCAATTTACAATATAGTCATCAACAGACAGGCTCTTTCGTTGTATCACAACTCTTCAGACACGTGAGACGCTCTAAGCCGGGATCGAAACCCACCTGACTTTACTTCAGGCTGATAACATACCCCAAGGCCAAGCTTGCAACACAACGTCGAGAATTAACGCACATTTATCAAATTTCGTTTATTTGCATTTGGCGCTATCTGATGCCGGAGTGCTTAATTCGTTAGAAGAGCTTTCCATTATGTGAGAGACAACCGTTGTATTCCTTCGTCAGAAAGCTCAACACACAGCGTGGGGAACGTATATATATATATATATATATATATATATATATATTTAAATCAATATATATATATATGTAAATTTTAAACAATCAATCCTGAACAAGTCCTGGCAGCAGCACCCCACAAGACACCAACTGTACGGCCACCTGCCCCCTATCACGAAAAGTATTCAAGTTAGACGAACCAGACATGCAGGACACTGCTGGAGAAGCAGAGATGAACTCATAAGAGATGTACTCTTATGGATCCCCATACATGGCCGCGCAAAAGCAGGACGACCAGCTCGAACGTACATTCAGCAGCTATGTGAGGATACAGGCTGTTGTCCTGAAGACCTACCTAGGGCGATGAACGATAGGGAGGAGTGGCGAGAGAGGGTCAGGGATATCCGTGCTACCAGCGCGATATGATGATGATGATATATATATTTTAAAAAATATATATATATAAAAATGCGGAGAGCAGTATTGAACCAGACACGCAGGACACTGCTGGGGAAGCAGGAACGAGCTCATCAGTGAGCCCCCACATATGGCCAAGCAAAAGCAGGACGACCAGCTCGAACATACATACAGCAGCTATGTGAGGATACGGGATGTAGCCCTGAAGACCTGCAAGAGGCGATGAACGATAGGGAGAAGTGGCAAGAGTGGGTCAGAGATATCCGTGCTAGCGGCACGACATGATGATGATATATATTTTAAACAATACATACATATATATATATATATATATATATATTGTTTAAAAACAAGAAATTTACCAAGTTTATTCCACAATTAAATTATTGAACTTATTGAGCTCGAGAAAGCGAAATAAATTCATCATGGAATATTATCTCCCGGGCCGTTCCACGGGAAAATTTGCTTTTAGGTCATTTATTCTTCTTCAACACGTGTTTCTGACGTTTTAAGTCATCTTTAGGAAGAAAAGTATTTGTTTTAATGTTCCCGTTGGTTTTCATAATGGAAACTGTTTTGATAGGGTGGTGGTTCTTGTTAATTTCAGGATTTGTGTTTGTGAATATCCACATCGACTTAATTCCCCATGACAAACTTTTGTCTTAGTAGATGTTATTTCTCTTTTTCTCTTTGTCTATTTATTTATATACAAGGATGTATTCTGTGGGTCTATGTGGGTATTTGTGTTCATGTATGTGTGTATTTTTTCGACTTTCGAGTATATACATATATAATACTTTAGAAATTATTATTGCCTTTTTATTAAAATAACACAAATATATTAACGGATATTTCATGATTGGGCCATTGAATTCTTTTAAATTTAACCAATAAACCAGCCAAATCAAACATGATGAATGAGGGTAACACAGCAAGATTTTTCGATTGGAATCTGAATATTTTGTGATAATCCTTTGACGGTAGATCACATGACTGGCAAAATCTTTTGTTTCATCTAATGTGAGTTCATTTTCGCAGCAAACTTTTCGCATTTTTGCCTGAACTTTCCCGCAATATTGCTCAAAATAATTTATATAAATTGGTATGTCTGACATAATGTAGACTATAAAAACTTATATTATTAATCAATACAAACATTTTTATATTTATGTTTTTGTCAATACAAAACGATGAAAATTGGAACAAATGCCAAATTTTATGTTAAATTTCCAGACTAAAAATAATGCTGGTTTTTGTGTAAAAAATGGATTCGAGATGCTATGATTTTTGTATCAGTATTTTGGCATTTTTAAACCAATCGGCAAATTTGCGCCAGTTTTTAAATTTCGAGATACTTACAGACTTACCGCGAAAAACTTAATGATCAATGACCAAAATAATTTTGAAAGTTTTTCACTCCACAAATATTAAAAAATAGGATTTCTTAGCCAATTATATGGTACTGGTAGAATATTATCAGGGTACATTTTTATGAAGTTACACAGGTTACGAATATGCAACCTTGGAAGGTTGATATTTCATTTAAAAAATACTGGCTTCTAGTACACCACATTAGTGACAAGCAATCATTAAAAGGAACTCACTTTTTGTAGACAGCACACACACGTGCTATGCAAACATGGCCTTAGTGCACATATGTAGAATATACATAAGTGGCGTCCAAAGCATTCACAGTTTTACCTGATGCCCTGGAGTCCACTCGTCAAGTGGATACCACGCTGTATGCACTACCAACGCTCCAGTCCGACATCAACTAATACTGCCGACCTCAGCCAATCCAACACCAATTAGATTTATAGATCAATAATCAACATTTTATTCATTTGAGCTTACCAAAATAGTCTAAAAAAGAAAATATTACTTCATTAAATACTTTTATGATTTTTTCTTTTCAGTGAAAACCTACATTCCTTTCTTTCGAGAATGAATTCAATTTCAACCGTACATATCAATCGTATACGACAGTTTTAATTTTCGTCGTAGATTTGTTCTCGCCCTGTTGGGGTATCTCCCCTACAGATGGACTCGCCCTCATGTGAGATATACCTGATACGTTCTCTTCTGCGCAGTCTCGGCGAGCCGTCACCAAGAACGAATGTAATGTTCATGATACTATTTACCAACCCCTCCGCTCGGGCAGGATATGACACAAGGTCAGTTTTTTAAGCGGAGTTTAACAGGTTTGAATTCAGAGTTTTCCTTCTCCTAGACTAGTTGCCTAACCAAGGCTGAAGAACCTAGTCTGTCCTACTATTTACCCATAGCTGGAGGGAGAATAATTGGATTCATACCTTTCCCAAGGGTATTAGTGCTACGTGAAATGCAATCAGTCTCGTCCAGGATTTGAACTCGTGTCGCCGTGTCCAATTCCTACGACGATAACGACTACACCACGGGCACCTCCCACGACGATAACGACTACACCACGGGCACCTCCCGAAATGTAATGTTCATGATTGTGTTTAGCAGAGGAAAGGTTTCTCCCAGCTATCTTTTATAGATGTACTATCTTCCTTCAATATATTTTTTATTACTCACTTCCGAGTAGTGTTATCATTTCAACTGCTCCTTGACCATAAAAACCAAACGTATACAAAATATGTCCCTTTATTCTAAGCTAACAATTTCTGCTAAATCTGCTAAAAATATAAGTTCTGATTAATTTTATTTTTGTTTACAGGAAAATATTTTATTCTTTGTTTTTCCGTGAAATTTTTTCCTCAATTCAAAAAATTTAAATTTGAATTCAGATTTTCTTTATTTTCTCTGTTATCCCCTACAGACCCCTTCAGCGGGATGCTACTACTGTTGGGTGATCAACAAAGACTTACCAAAACTTCTGTATTACAACCTTCGTCTACATGTTATATCGTTTATCATATCTGATTTTGCAGCGATATTATCCAATGAAAAAAATGTGTCACACTTCTAAAAAATCCCCAATCAGTTTTGCATTATTTTTACAAGAATATAAATGAACTCTAGAAATGATTATTTTGAATCTATAGTTTTTTGAAAATGGCTATTGTGTCAGGAGCACAATGAAAAAGCCTTAGTTTGGTTTGGTTTGGTTTGGTTTGGTTTTATGGCACATTAACCATTGTAGGTTGCGAATGCTGATTCAATTTCTATACACATAAAAGCAGTTCTATTTCAAACATTTCAGTTTGGTGTAGGCAATAAAAGAGATAAAAAGATACTCTATTAAAAGGCTCTCAACGTCTGCGAAATTGTCCTACCACAATTTACTGCCCAGGCTGATAATAACAGGAGTCCCGGTGGCATGATAGGTAATGGGTGGTCTTCGACATCGTAATAAGCAAATTCGAACTCAACAAGTTTTATTATGTTCTCTTTCAGACTTATAAACTTAGGAATGATATTAATTCCCTTATTCCCTCGGCTAGGGGATAAATAGAACCACTAGTGAGCTTCAGCATGAAATAACCTTGGAAGGTTAATATTTCATTTAAAGAATACAGGCTTCTTGTACACCACATTACTGACAAGCAATCACTAAAAAGAACTCACTTTTTGTAGACAGCCATAGATCCAAAAATGGAGGGAAAAAAGGAAGCGATGTAAAAACTGGTGTGCTGCAATAGGCAATAGAATCAAGGATTTCTAAAACTGCAACCGTAGTGGCGAGACCTGTCAGTCATAAGGATGCCTGCACTAAGTGAGGAAAAATTTCATGAATCTTTGGGCAGCAACCAAAGCAAAACATATATATATATATAAGTTAATTTGGTTTGGTTTGTTGGGTTTTATGGCATATCAACCATTGTAGGTTATTTAACGCTAAATCCATTTTTATGTAAATAATCTGTTCTATTTAACACAATTCAGTTTAGCATAAGTACACAGTTTAATGGTAAAAAAAATTCCATTTCTAACTATTCAAGCAGTTGTATGTAACAATTCGGTTAAGTGTAAATACAGTCTTAGTGTCGAAAAGCAGTTCTATTTCAAATAATTCAGTTAAGCATAAGCCCGCAGTTTAAATGTAAGTAGGTTTAATTGTCAAAATTATTTCTATTTCAAACTATTCTGTTTACTCAAACAATTCAGTTTAGCATAAGTATGCTGTTAGTTCTATGTAACCCATAGATAGGACCCTTATCAGGTGCTACCACACCGGGCCAGAGTGGACCTGGGAGCAATGGCAATGAAGGGGTACTCCGCTTCCCCAAAGCTTCAGCACTGCTGGAACCTCACCATCAGATTGTTTAGTGTCATATCAGGACACTCGTTAGGGTGGGTCTTACCCCTCCGCAGAGGTGCAGTCAGTGTATTCTACAGCCCCAACCGACTGGGCAAATATATATGTGTGTGTGTGTGTGTGTGTGTGCGTTTGTGTGTTAGGGGAAGCCGTTATATATATGCATATCCGTTATCCTATATATATATATATATTGTCATCCAAAACTGTTTCGTTATATCACAACTCTTCTGTGTGTATTGACACGCAAGATGCTTCAAACTGGGATCGAAACCCACCTAACTTTATGTCAGACCGATATAACAATTTTCATATATATATATATATATATATATATATATATATATATATGTATGTATATATATATATATACTGAACAGTATATATATATATATATATATATGTATATATATATATATATATATATATATATATATACTGAACCAAGATATAATTTTTATGCAAAAACGTCTCTTATTTGCACAAAAATTTTGTTGAGTATTAACTGATTTTAAATGTATACATAAGTTTTAAGTTTGCGACCATAGTCGAGGGTGACCCGAAGGCTCCCTTTTCGATAGCTACTACACCAAGGTGTAGGGGAGGGTGCTACTCCATTCCCTGGATTGCTCCACTTTACCCTTGAACCGTACCTTATAATGCTGAGTGTTAAGCAAGGTGGTATCAAGTTCCATTTTTAAAGTCTTTGGTATGACTCGACCTGGAATTGAACCCAGGTCTCCCGGGCCATTGGCAAACACTCTAACCGCTGAATCTATATTTTTTCATTCTTTTTAACAATTATCATTTTCGTTCAAATTCCAGAAGATGATATTTGATTTCCATCGCAAAGATTTTAGGATCAAAATTCTAAATAATTTATGAAATTTTTCCCTTCAAGATTGTTAAATATAGTATTTTTAACCAATTAAAATCAATAATAAATTAGCAGCTTTTTATCTATTTAGAGCCTATCTGAATATAAATAAAACGATAGAATACGCTATTTTTAATAATCAATAAAGATCACTTTTACTTTTAAGTGAATTGCGGTTACTTTTCTATATTCGAAGTGTATTCTGATTCAACATCGCTTTACTATTTCTATAATGAAATATTTATCTTTCTTGGTTACATTTAGAATAGAAATGTTAGCACTGATGTAACATATTGAGCTTCGACCCAGCCATCAATCAAGGAACAAGTGCATCCGGTCGAAGATATCAGGGTATAACCTTGACTATGGACGGGTTGAATTGGGTGCAGATGCGACGCTCACAGGAAGCAAATGGTCGACAAACAATGATATAACCCGGTGCAACAGGAAGTTCAGTTAGTTGGAGTCAGTTAGTTGGAGATAAGATGCTGTAGTGAGAACCAGCGCCCAGCAGAGGGTTATGGGCCCTCAGAACCTCCGATTGAGCAGCCCAGTAGTGCTGCTAAAGACAAAGGAACTGGGGGTCAATATGTTGCAGATTGTTCAGTCTCCAACTCACCTCTCACACATAACCCTTTCGTAACCCCTTTCGAAACCATTTCGAATAAAGTGTGAGAGGTATATTTTTCTAAAGAAGTGTGTTCGATCGTCATTATTGTTTTGACTATGTTTCCGCATGTATATCTATACGTATAGTTACATCAGCCTATACAACACTGATATCACAGTTTTTATCGCCATGGCTAGCAGTCTTTTGAAAATTAAATTCCTAATTCAAATCAGTTGTTTTACACTTTAAATATGACCTTGTGTCACATCCTGTTTTTCGTGGTGGGGTTTGGTAAATAGATCGATAGATAGATAGATAAGTTACTTTTTAATGTCTCTTTAAATGCTTATTATCATCACAGACTATTAATTATATATATATATATATATATATATATATATATATATATATATATATTCTTTTTGAATCTGTTTGTTTATAATCATAATACACTTTTGACCTTGGACAAAATTCGGAACCGAACTATATATATAATTTTTTTATTCCTCCATTTATTTTTAATTCTGAATCATATTTTGCATTTTTTTTTAAATAGACATTTTTCTATTTTTTCCGCTTGAAAAAAGTACTAGGACAAATTCTTTTTTAGGCAGACCTCACCAGTCTTTTAATCTAAAAATCTAGATAATTTTTTCCTGTCTCTCTTATCGGTATTTTCATTCGGTCATATAACATTACCATAAAAAAAATCTCCACAACTAGAACAGAAATAAACAATCTATGAATTATATTTTCCTGTCTTCCCAGTAAATCACTTCTAAAGTACAGTGCTTCTTTTTTCAAATAATTTTGTAATATGAATGCTTTTCTTTCTCCGGTTTCATCACTATAAATCATTCAATGTTTACTTTTTCCAATTGATGTTTCATCATCATCATCATCATCATCATCATGTTGCACTATCAGCATGGATATTTCTGACCCTCGCTCGCCACCCCTCCCTGTCATCCATTGCTTTTAGTAGGTCCTCAGAGCTACATCCAGTATCGGCACAGAGCTGTTGTATTTATATTCGAGCTGGACGTCCTGCATTTGCTCGTCCATGTGAAGGGGTCCATAGGAGTACATCACTTATGAGCTCGTCCCTACTTCTCCAGCAGTGTCCCACATGTCTCGTTCGTCTAATTTTGATAGTTTTCATGATAGGTGGTTGGTGGCGGTACAGCTATTGTTTTGTGGGGTATTGTCACCAGGACTTGTTCAATAGGCACTATTTCTCACACACATCTCCATATTCCTTTTTGTATCGTCATTTCTATTTGGATAGTGTTGTTAAGTTATACGAGGGTTAGCTGAAAAGTTCATTGGCTGACCAATATTCTCTTATTGAATGATGTTTATTCTTCAACATAGTTCAACTTGTAGTTTGAATACTTCTTCTTTCGGTGTTGCAATACTTGATTCCAACTGGTCAAAAAAGTCGTCAACAGGAGATGTGACGTCATCATAAGAGGTTTTCACCCAGTGCACTATTCAACCCACGCACGTAAGAATTCTTTTCTTTATCTCCTTCAGAACGGAACTGCAAATTCTAACTTTGTGGGTTTTATTAGTTATAACTCATAAGACATCTAGAATCAATAATGTTATTTTCTTAGAATAATTTACCAAATATCATTCCACATGTCTGTCAATACGAACACCTAAGATTCCTCTCTTTGTGAACCAATATAAATAAAACTTTTAGAAAGTGTTGGAATCATTCCTGAAAAGACTTTCAATAAGTTAGAACGCTTGACGGTGATTGGTTTCTGATGGAATCTTTCTCTCTCTCTCTCTCTCTCTCTCTCTCTCTCTCTCTCTCTCTCTCTCTCTCTCTCTCTCTCTCTCTCACCTTCTTTGTGCCCCCACGATATAAATGAACGTCTGTCCCACGCATGTACGAGGATCATTAAATAAGTTTCCAGACTTTTTTCGTATGGGTACTTTTATTGATAGTGCACATATGAAACTCTAGTCCCCTTCGAAGTAATCTCCTCCGGCTCCAATGCACTTGTTGAACCGTTACAACAACTTCTGGAAGGCCCCATGGAAGTCCTCTTGTGTGAGCGTGTCAATGACCTTCATCCCAGCCTCTTTCATCTTCTCAATTATCTCATAACGACAGCCTCTGAACTTAGGGAATAACCAAAAATCACAGGGAGTAAGTTCTGGACTATAGGGAGGGAGTGGAACTATATTGATGCCCATCTTGGTCAAATAGTCTGTGACAAGGATGGAGTTGTGGACTGGTGCATTATCCTGGTGGAAATGCCACTGAGCCGATTTGAAGAGTGCTGGTTTCTTCCGACGGAATCTCTAGCTGAACTCCCTAAAAACCTCAACATAGTAACCCTAACCCTAACCCTTTGGCCAATCAACTATAGCGTATTGACTTCCTTACTCCTCCCACACCTCTCATCATCCCTCACAGACTCCCTGCCTTCCTTGATCTCGCTCGTTGAACATTGTGTCCCTTTCAGACATGATAGAAGGCTCCTATCGCTCTTGGGATTTGTGCACAAATCAACTGGCCAACAGTCTGCAACAAAAAGAGAAAACCGGTTTTCATTTAACGGAAATGGAATCATGTCGTCTCTTCTAGGGCGACAATTTTATCGTTCCACCTTGTATTCTGAGAATCAATCAAATTGTAAGTTCTGGCTTATAATATGCTGACTGTACCCCTTGTAAATGAGTATGACCCTCACAGAAAAGGGTGAGATTCAACGGTTCATTTTGTTTAATCGAATATCAGACTTCAAAAAGGGGATATCCAAGTACAACACTACACTGCAGGCTGCGGAGAGTAGAGTATCCATTCATTACAATTACTTCCCAGGTCCATTTTACCCATAATAGTAGTAACGGATAGGGGAAATATCCAGTGTGTAGAAGCAAAATATGGAATACTATTAAAACTTTTTTCTTCGTCTGATGAGTCCAATTTTTGAAAAAAGCGTGACAAATCTAAAATTCCATTAACTCAATTATTCAAGCACTTTTTTAATTAGATTTCATCTCAATATGAGTGATCAAGAAAAGAAACAACAATGAATCTATGATTTGCTTCACGCCGAAACCAAGTTAAAGTTTCTTTGTCTATTGTATACAAAGCAAAGATGAATTCTTTTCAGAAAAAGAGCTTTTTAAGGAAAAGGAGGAGTGGAGAATTGAACAAAAAACAAAAAAGTTTTTAACTGCCCTCACCGTGGCGATTAAGATGGCCCCCACAACGTCAAATAGGAAACACGCTAATGAACTTTTAGTTCACGAGAAAATTGTATTCACAGCAATTAAACTAGATTTAAGCCCAGACCTTTACCCTCTTGATTACGCTACATGGGGTGTTTTAGAAAACAAAACAAACGCAACTTCTCTCCAAATATTATTTTGATTAATCAAGACTGTTATTGAGAAGGAATAGAATAAATTGTCTGAAGAATTTATTTTGAAGGCTTACAAGTCGTTTTGAAGGCATGTTGATACAATAATTGAAAAAAATGTCGACCGATTGAGTAAATTTACTGTTTTATGACTATGTTCTTTTTCTTTGTTTATTTTTAAAATTGAAATTAATCTTGTTTTATTATAGAGTCGTGTATTTTTATACTAGAATATTCCTAATTTAATTTCTGCATCCAGTATGATTCAAATAGATTTTTATAAATTATTCATATTCGATAGGACCGCATGCAAAAAAAATCTTTTGAAACAATAACACAAATATGTAAATATGAACGAACAATGAACGCGATTCCCAAACCTCTAAGAATAGCATAAACCTAGATGGGTTGATATGTCCTTAAAATCAATCAATCAATTTGACAATCGAAGCAATTTTCAGGCAAACTTTAAAGATCGATAATTAGTTTATTGTCCCAAACTTTTGATGATTGAATTCCTTCATTGTGTTTTTGATATCGTCAATACATTTTGGCAGTACCATTCAACAGCTGTCAATTGGCGCACTCTCCAATTGCAAAAAAAAAGGTGACCATTTTTCCGACAATGTAAAGCAAAAAGAAATAAAAAGAAAATAAGAGCTACAAATTGTTTAACCGCAAATTCAAAACTCTGATGACGATGGTTACGAAGAGGGTACGTGAAAAGCAACACAAAATTTCTCCCCATAAGAGTTCAAAATAAATGCCTCTGATGGATGGATTTCAACGGTATGTCAACCCGTATAGGAGTATTTTATACCGAGAGGTTAAGGAATCGCGTTCATTGTATATTTATATTTACATTTTTATACAGTTATTTCATTATTTTTTTTCTAACTCAGTTATCACGTATTATTAGATAATATAAATAATTTGCTAACAATTGTATGGTTTCAAGTATTCCAATCCTATGATAATAATAATAATATAAAGGCAAGGTAAGTGAAGTAGTCGAGGGCGATTTGTAGGCTTCCTTTTTATTAGCTACTGACCGGAGTGTAAGGAAAAGCGCACTTCATTTCCCTTGATTTCTCCACTTTACCCTTTATCCGTACCTTATAAGGCTGAGTGTTAAGCAAGGTGGCATCAAGTACCATATTTTTAGTCTTGGGAGGACGCTACTCCTTTCCCTGGATTGGTTCACTTAACCCTTGATCCATTAGCGAACACTCTAACCACTCATCAATGGACCGGTATTAATAATTTTCATTTAATAATTTTTATTTGTTTACATACAGTTGTATGTTTTTAAAATAATA
Source organism: Sepioteuthis lessoniana (assembly GCA_963585895.1). Lineage (NCBI taxonomy): Eukaryota > Metazoa > Mollusca > Cephalopoda > Myopsida > Loliginidae > Sepioteuthis > Sepioteuthis lessoniana. The sequence continues at coordinate 59,643,524 of OY757942.1, read as the reverse complement.
ATCCTTTGTTAACTATTATAGCTTCATGTAACGATTTTTAATACAAATATTTGGTACATAGTAATAGGGTTTCAAGTATTCCTATCTAATTCAAATATTTTTCAAACAGACCTATTAGGTACCCTAACACCAGGTAATTTTTTCCTCACAATTATATTATTTTGCGAAAGTAATAAGAAACATTTGTACACAATTAGAGCTTCAAATCATCATCATCATCATGTCGTGCTACAGGCACAGATATCCCTAACCCTCTCTCGCCACTTTTCCCTATCGTTCATCGCCTCTGGCAGGTCTTTAGGGCTACATTCCGTATCCTCACATAGCTGCTGTATGTATATTCGTGCTGGTCGTCCTGCTTTTGCCCGGCTATATGTGGGGGTCCATAGAAGTTCATCACTTATGAGCTCGTCCCTGCTTCCCCAGCAGTGACCTGCATGTGTGGTTTGTCTAACTTTGATAATTTTCGAGATGGGAGGTAGGTGGCCGTATAGTTGGTGCTTTGTGGGGTGCTGCTGCCAGGACTTGTTCAGTATTGCTCGCAGCATTCTTGTATAATTGCCGTCTAGCTTCTTCTCCAGCCGTTTTGTTAGCGTCCATGTAGTGCATCCATACAGCAGTATCGATACGACAGCTGCCTGGAAAAAACTGCGTTTCATTTTATCGATTAGGTCTGATTTCCATATGATCGATAGATTATTGATGGCTGTCCATGCCTTTGTTAACTGCGTGTCGATGCCCTTTTCGGTTGATGAGACGCTGCTTCCTAGGTAAGTGAATTTGTCAACTAGTTTAAGAGGGGTTCCGTCAAGTGTGGATATATCACCTGTTAGATTTTAGCACATATATTCCGTTTTTTAAATAGTCTGTTTGACTCAGAGATGGAACCATAACAGTTACAAGCACACCGTGGGTTCAGAGTGGAACTGGGAGTAATGGAACCAGTAAGTTCTCCATACTCACCAAAGTTCTAAAAATAATATGCACCTAGTTATATAGTTGCAAATATTCTTATCCAATATTAAAAATTTTCAAACCGATCTACAAATGAAACCTTAACAGATACTACCACTCCGAGTCATTGGCCTAGTGGGTGGAGTGTTCGCCTAATGGTCCGGGAGACCTGGGTTCAATCCCAGGTCGCGTCATACCAAAGACTTGAATCATGGTACTTGATACCTCCTTGCTTATCACTCAGCAATATAAGGTACGTATCAAGGGTAAAGTGGAGCAATTCAGGGAAAGGAGTAGTGCCTTCCCCTACACCTCGGTGTAGTAGCTATTGAAAAGGGAGCTGTCATTTGGAACACGTCCAGTAAAAAATGCATTATTTGTGCTAGAGACATCAAATTAATGTTTTTTTTAAATGTTATTATATCAGCTTCCAGGACATGCAATATTGTTTTTAGTTTCTTGTCTCGGTAATAAGTCATTATTATTATTATAATAAGTTGCATTAATTTTGAGAAAGTTTTGAATGACTTTGTCTCCGAATAAGTTGGGATGCAAAATATTTTTCCTCTCTTGTCCAAGGCATTGTGATCAAGGATGATTAATTATTGTCTACTATTTTCAAATCTGAAACAAAAAAGAACACAACGTTATTATTAGAAGAGTTATAAGCTGTCAGACAAGTCCCATGTATATTGAGACACCCTATATTTCTCAAGAAAATAACTATATAAAAGTTTAAGCTTCCCAAATTTAAAAAAATATATATTTCAGTTTTAATATATATTTCATTTTACGATTCAAGGCAGATTTTCTGCTAGAAAAAGTGTCACTTTTTCAAATTATCTTGAAGCTTTAAATTCTCTGAATATTTAACTTTATAAGAAATCATACGAAGTCTGAAAAATAACAGGACTGGATATGCTGAGTGAACTATAGGCGAAAGAGGGATAAGCGGATTGTATTATCATCCAACATGATATTTGTAATCTTATTTTTCTACTGCTATTGTATTTTTCAGAATCTTTTTCAGGTCGTTCAACTATGATCACTGAGGACGGTCGATGATCTCTGAACGACGAATAAACCTGAAATTTTTCGTCCGTGTAAGGAAAATTCGGTCACAAGCTCTAAAAAGCTTCAGCTGGCTTATGGAGATAATATCTTGTCACACACACGTGTTTTGAGGGGTACAAGAAGTTCAAATAGGGACTTATGGTGAGGAACAAGGTGTTCAAGAATAGGAAGCTTTCGATAAACAGGACTGAGGTCAACGTCGTGCAGTTAAGTCAAGTGGTGCATGGCCGTCGTCGGGTGTCAGTTAAAGTCAGCGTTTGGAAGAAGATCGCCGAAAACTTAATTTGCGTAAAGTCGGCACCAAAATTGTGCCAAGACCGAAGAACCATAATCCGAAGAGAAAGATCACCACTTGCAGAACTGTTAGGTCATCATCAAGCTTCAACAACCTGAAGCAGTCTTTCTTCGTAGATTAGACACTGTTAATGAGAATATTCAGACTTTTGTCTTCATTGTTATACTCACAACGTTTAGGCCGATATGTCCTTCAGCCTTCTTCAGGTGTTTTATAAGTAACCCGAAAGCCCACACAGAACATCGAACTGAGCCCTTTATCTAATACACGGGAGTAGATTGTTCTAATTATTTTAATCATGACAGAGTACACGTGTTAAGCTGTAGAAAGTCCTCCTTGTAATATACCTTTCGTCGGGATTGAACCTGCAACCTCCGAATGATTTTACTTCGAGGGACTTTTCAACCGATCGCTTATATGTGTTGCGCCATTTGACCCACCAAATTTTGGGGACTTATAAATCTAATGTGGAGGTGCCTGTGGTGTAATGATTATTGTCGTTGGAATTGGACACGGCGACACGAGTTCAAACCTGGACGAGACTGATTGCATTTCACGTAGCACTAATACCCTTGGGAAAGGTATGAATCCAATCTCTCTCCCTCCAGCTATGGGTAAATAGTAGGGCAGACTAGGTTCTCCAGCCTTGGTGAGGCAACTAGTCTAGGAGAAGGAAAACTCTGAATTCAAACCTGTTAAACTCAGCTTAAAAATTGACCTTGTGTCATATCCTGCCCGAGCGGAGGGGTTGGGTAAATATGATAAACCTAATGTCCCCAAAAAAGGGAGCCTACAGGTTGCCCTCGACTACGGTCGCCATCTTTTCTTTACTTTTACTATCATGTACGATTATTTCCCTTAGTTCATATTGCGTTTTTTGTAGGATTCAAAGCTTTGTAAGTGTAACAAAGAAAACAAAGACAATAGTCCGAATATTCTAAGAATAATCTAAGAATGTTCTAAGAATAATCCAGCTTCAATTTAGAATTTTAGTTCTATGGAAAAAATTGCAAAACAACCAAATTTCTTGCCACAGAGCCAGACGATCATCGACTAAAATCGGGTACCCAAGTAAAGAAGATGGACACGTTGGGACGAAAAAATAACAATATGGCCAATCGAAGAAGCCACTATATAACAATTTTTTTTTTAAATTTAAGAGTTGTAAAGTATAAAAACCCAGTCGGCCGTGGCTGTAGAATGCCCATACTACACCTGTGCAGACGAGTAATACCCCTCCAAGGAGTGTCCTGCTTATGACACTAAACCATTTGATGCCGAAAATTCAGTCTTGGGGCTTTAGGGAGTAACCTTTCATTGCCATTACTCCCAGGTCCACTGAACAGTTTTTAGGATCCTATTTATGGGTCAAAAAGTACTGTTTATCAATATTGAATTGAATTTTAAGTGTTAGATAGCAGCAGTTGAAAGTATTTGACTGTATACAAATAAAACTATTTGTGTTAGATGGCAATACTTTAAACCATTTAACTGTGTGCAAACAAATATGATCTGGTTCTTTTTGAAAATAATGTTACCTACAAACAATTCGTTTGCAAATCATATATATCTAATATACGTATGAACAGAATTTGGCATTAAATAACCCACAAGGGTTGATATGTCATAAAACACCACCAACCTGACGGATAACAATACTTTGAATAAGTAGTAACAAACTTTAAAACATTTCTATAGTTTCCCAAAAATAAAAATGGCTAAAATAGAAATTATTACTGAATACATGTTGTTGGCAACAGTAGTCGAGGGCGACACGTAGGCTTCCTTTTCAATAGCTACTACACTGAGGTGTAGGTGGAGTCGCTACTCCTTCCCCTGCAAGAGTAAAGTTGGTGTCCTTAGTCGAAGGCAATCAGAAGGCTCCATTTTCAATAGCTACTACACCGAGGTGTAGGAGAGGGCGCTACTCCTTTCCCTGGATTGCTCCACTTTACTCTTGATACGTACCTTATATGGCTGAGTGTTAAGCAAGGGGGTATCAAGAACCATTTTTAATGTCTTTGGTATGATCTGAGTTGGGATTTAACCCAGGTCTCCGGGACCATTAGCGAACACTCTACCCACTAGGCCAATGAGCCCGTTGGAATACATCCCGA
>OY757942.1:59629084-59634084 GCA_963585895.1 Sepioteuthis lessoniana | reverse complement strand
ATATATATATATATATATATATATATATATATATATATATATATATATATATATATATATATATATACTAGAGTGCTTGGAAAGTAATTGCTTGATCAATTCTGCTGGCCCAGACATTTATCGGCTAACATGAAACATTCTAGGGGTGACTGAGTGAGGCGTTCATCATTTTCAAATACATTTGTTTAAAAAGAGTGCTGCAGGTAAAGGTTAAATATGGTCAATTGCAGGTTAAATATGGTCAATTGTCGATTTGGGCAAACCTGCGTTTGTGCAGCCATCTAATAAATTGTACGAAGAAAAAAAATATAGCTGGATGCTAATATTCTCAATGATTATAAAATAAAATATATGAAAATATGAGCCCAACTAATATTGATCACCTTGATTGATTGATTTTAACGGCATGACAACCAGTCTTTGGTTATTTAGGGAATCACGTTCATTGTACTTTCATATTTTCATTTTTGTGTAGTTATTTTTAAGAGATTGCTTCGTTTTTTATTTTTTATTTTTTGACACAGTTTTATTGAATACGAGTGATTAAAACAATTCTATTTGACGCAGGTATTGTCACACAGGGACAGAGTGGACCTGGGATTAATTTAACACTCACTGGGTTTACTTTACGCTCCTCTGATCTCCAAGACCAGAGCCTCACCATCAGACGCAGTTTCTTGCCATACACAGCACATTCCTTTTTGGAACTGTTCTACGACACTGAAGTGGATACAGACAGCTTATTCTAAGCCCCACCAACTCAACAGATTGATCACCCAGAGTCACTACTCATACTCGTTTCCCAAGGGTATTTGCTCGAAAGTGAAAGCGCGACTGGAGTACGAACCCGCTTACTACGATCCCGCAGTCCATCGCTTTAACCATTACACCATGAGTAATTAATTTTTGTATTTAATTTATAATTATTTTGGGGGGGGGAAAGAACAGATTGTACTATTTGCAAATTCTAAAAACTAATATCAGGGAAAAATTTGAAAAATAACCCCAGAAAAGACGAAAAGTAAACGCGCTTCTTGACAATAATCAAGCAGCACTTATGTCTAGTCAAAAGAAAAAAAAACACCGACTGAATTACCTCAGCTAAAACATACAAATGTGCTCAATCCATGAGATAAAGCTTTTCAGGATTGCACTGGCGAAGTGGGTAAGGATAAAATACATTTTATGGGTTAAAAATACCCCTTACTTATAAAGAAAATAGCATAAAAGAATACTTCATTCGAGAAACCTACAACCTTCCCTTTTTTTTAAAAACAATTTTTATCAATCCTTTTATCCACTAAAGCTGAGACATCGACACACGACTAACGAAAGCATGGACAGCTATCGATAGGCTCTCGATCATATGGAAATCAGACCCGACCGATAAAATGAAACTCAGTTTCTTCCAGGCAGCGGTTGTATCGATACTGTTATATGGATGCACTACTTGGACGCTAACTAAACGGCTGGAGAAGAAGCTAGACTTCAAATACACAAGAATGTTGCGAGCAATATTGAACAAGTCCTGGTGACAACACCCCACGAGACGCCAACTGTACGGCCACCTGCCTCCCATCACGAAAACTATACAAGTTAGACGAACCAGACACGCTGGACACTGCTGGAGAAGCAAGGACGAGCTCATAAGTGATGTACTCCTATGGACCCCCAATTATGGCCAAGCAAAAGCAGGACAACCAGCTCGAACTTACATACAGCAGCTATGTGAGGATACGGGATGTAACCCTGAAGACCTGCCAGAGGTGATGAATGATAGGGAGAAGTGGCGAGAGAGGTTCAGGGATATCTGTTCTGGCGGCACGACATGATGATGATGATTATCCACTAAATAACCAATTTTTCCTATGTCTGCAAATATTAAATACTTCAGACCTTTAGTTAAGCAATTCCTTTGGTTTATTATATGCAGATATGGTTAATTTTTCCTCCCTTCTTAGTTTACAATATCTATCCGCCCGTTTTTGAGAGGGGGCATAGATATTAAGAGCCATTTGGTGAAACCTAGGTAGACTCGCTCTTGGGCAAGTAAGAATTATTTTCATTATATATATGTTTATATAAGCCAAAGAAAATGCCCACTAGTCTAAAACTGAGTGGCCTAACTTATCTCCCCAAAATAAATTTTCTTCTATTTGACATGAGCCCAAAAAGACTTCTAAACATTTCCGCTCTGATTTCGTGCAACGATGTAAACTGCAAGTAATTCAACAACTGAATATTACTTCATGTAATGAGATCCTGATGAGCATAGCTCTTATTTTTCAAAACGATTGACTTCTAGAAAGTTAAGAAGTAGTTTGGACGATGCAGTGTACTTCTCGTTCCAGAAGAATGCCAGCAGGAATGACGTCAAGATCTTTTTCTTCGCCAAAGGACCATTGCGTTTCCACCCAATGGACTTTCTTTTCGACAGACTCGTTGTAATAGACACATATTTAATCCATCTGTATTTTTTTTACTAAAACATGCTAATTCGTACAAATCACGTGTTCTGTAAATATCACATGGTTTGTACTTCTCAACCACCAAAAATTTGATGTGAGACCTCTGTTCAAGCGGGAAGCATTCGCTTTGATCTTTTTTTGTGGCGGAGGGCTTGTTAAATAGCTTCAAAACAAATATTCTTGCGAGATTAAAATGATTTTTGCTCTAAGCCAATTTCAAGCAATGCAGTGATTATATTTATGGAAAAAAGTTGGAAAAATAATTTATTTATTGATTTTAGAATTTCTCCTTACTTATAGAATGAACCCCTTCATACTCCTGGTATTCAAAGAAAAACAAAGTCTACTTACTCGGGATGGGGTCCGAAAGGACTCGGACCATAGAAGCCATACGCAGAAAGAGGAGGGAAGCATGATTCCAGCATTGCCCTCTTTCGTACGACCAGGCTCGCTGCATTCACCCACCTTTTGTCGAATGTTATGCAATCCAAGCGTTTTCTATCCTATCTGATCTCGACCCTAAGCTGATGCCTAAAAAACTCCATCGCATCACGATGAGAAAATTTTGCATCGTCATACAATCCCTTCTTTTGGGGGTGCCCGTGGTGTAATGGTTATCGTCGTAGGAAATGAACACGAGTTCAAATCCTGGACGAGGCTAATTGCATTTCACATAGCACTAATACCCTTAGGAAAGGTATGAATCCAATTATTTTCCTCCGGCTATGTGTAAATAGTAACACAGACTGGGTTCTTAAGCCTTGGCGAGGCAACTAGTCTAGGAGAAGGAAAACTCTGCATTCAGACCTGTTAAACTCCGCTTGAATTTTGATCTTTTGAGAGGTTGGTAAATATGTGCCATCCCTTCTTTCGCGTCGTCCAAATCACCTTTCTGGCTACAGCTAGGATCACGAGCAATACCATACGCATCTCACCCTGAAACAGGGACAGAACGTTGTCTAATACGTAACCAACGTCGAACAGCACGAGCTGCTTGGGTTAGATGCGAGCGGTCCACTCCTCGACGTGATCCCAAAAAGGACGAACTCGCCCGCAGTAGTAGAAGGCACGCTCAGCCGTTTCCTCCAAACCACTGCAGCAGCGAGCACAATCGAGCATGTCTGTCAGGCCCGCTCTGAAGTTCAAGCCGAGAAGGGACAACGCGTTCCGTGCAAGCCACCAGGTGGGCAAGAACTCGGAATTATTCAAGAAGCCCGAACCTGGCGCCCAATTCCAATGGGAGCAGACCTCCTCCGTCCAGCCACGCCGCTCGCTGAGAGAGTCCGAAACGGAGCCTACCTCTAGTTCCCGATATACTTCTTTCCGAGGCCATGAAAGGTCACTGGACCCAGTAAGGTTACGAATGACCGTACGGCATTCACAGACAAACGGTGCTTCGCCTTTCGGCTTACCTCGAGGCGGGGAAAAATTCTACTTGCTTTCGTCTCCACACCGCGTCCCCAGACAAGGATCGGCCCAAATATGCAATTCTTTCGGCGAGCCAGTGGCTCACCAAATCTGGCATACTCAGACCCCCAATTGCGTGTAAGTTGAATGAAAACCTGTCTACTGATCAACGGCTTTCGGCCTCCCCAGAGTAATCTGGTGAGGGATCGTTGAAGCGCCAGCTGACGTACCTTAGGCAGATGAAGTACAGCCAATCGTTAATGATCAAAGAGAAGACGTACAAGGCACATACCTCTGCCCTACCATTTATGGACAACCACCTTGGAAGCCAAGTTCCAACCTGGGCATCCACCTTAGCCTGTACCTCCGACCAATTTCGCCCCAGTAGGAAGTTGGGTCCGAACCACACCCCGAGAATGTGGACCGGTCCGTCACTCGAGCGGAAGGGTTCTGGCAGGGTATCACTACCCCTCCAAGCACCGAGCCGCAAACCTTCGCTTTTGTCAAAATTGACCTTGGCTCTAGCTATTCGTTCGTGCTCGGCAACAACTTTCTTCACAGGAGGCGGGATACAAAGACCGTGATATCATCAGCGAACGCGGAAACCCTTGCTGTAAGAGGGCCAGCAAAAGGGACACCGCGCAGGGCCGGATTTGCCCCCCCCTCCCTAAGCCTTCGGAACAGGGGCTACAGAGTGAGGACATAGAGAAGAGGAGACAGGGGGCAGCCTTGGTGGACCGATCGCTCAGTCGCGAACGCCCTCGAACGCCTTCCATTCACCTGCACCACTGCTTGAGAGTGGTGATACATCATGCCAATCCATCGGCTGAACTCTGGTTTGGATCCGGCAGTGTCCAAAACAAACGCCAAAAACCGATGGCCAACCCCATCGAAGGCCTTAGACTGATCTAAATTGATCAGCGCGGCTTCCGTGCCGTCTCCTCTAGGGACCTCGCGAACCAAATGCAGTTTGTGATTTTTAAAAAACGTGTTTACTTTCGAACGTTGATGTTATTACATGTTTACAGTAACCGTTTCTTGATGTTAAGTAACCACACGGGAATGGTGGTTCCGCGTGCATTTCATTCTTGCTGAAAACTTCTTGCTTTCGACCAAATTCAACGT
>OY757942.1:59529084-59626584 GCA_963585895.1 Sepioteuthis lessoniana | reverse complement strand
AGATAGATAGATATGAATAGACTGAGATAGATAGATAGATAGATAGATAGATAGATATAAATAGACTGAGATAGATAGAACGATAGATAGATAGATAGATAGATAGATAGATAGATAGATAGATAGAAACTGACTGAGATAGATAGATAGATGAATAGATAGATATGAATAGACTGAGATAGATAGATAGATAGATAGATAGATAGATTTTACTTTGCCCTACATATGGTTATTTTTCAATGTAATATTTTTCATTTTCAATTGCTTAAAATCAATTCAAATCTGATATAATATATTGAAAATTTCAGATCAAATATCAGATAATAATCGCGGTGGCCTCTGTATACATAGAACTAACATATAGGTAGGCATAATTTAGTATATATATATATATGTGTGTGTGTGTGTGTGTGTGTGTGTGTATGTGTTGATAGAAAGACTTACAGACGTATATTATGACACAGAACATCTTTTTTTTTTCAGACTCAAATGAATTTTAGATTTATGTGTCTACCCTAAGGTCACGTGCACGATGTGACACAAGGTCGATTTTTACTCGGAGTACTGCTAGTGTCTTATTTGATACTCTTTGCCTTATCCCGACTAATGAACCCATTCTGCCTACCGATTACATCATAACTGATCGAAGAGAGGTCAATTCATGGTTTTTCCCAGCGCATTAAAGCGAAGCGAAACACAAACAGCCTTGTCTAGGATTTGAACTCAGAACTCCGATTCCAGTTTCCACGTAAATAACCATGACAGCCTGTAATGCGTGACGTAAGGATTTTTGTCTAAGGAATTGAACAGGATGAATCGAGTTCAAATCCTGCTGGAAGTTGTTAGTGTTTCATTTCGGAAACACTCTTGGGAAAAGCTTGCATCTGTTATTTCTTGCTCAACTTATTGGTATATATTAGGGCAGACAAAGTTTTTGATTCGGTAACTCATTTAGATGAGGGAAAAGGAAGAAGAATTGTTTTCAAGAAAAACTGAAAGAAAGAAAGAAAGAAAGAAAGAATGAAGGAATATTCAGGAAAAATCAAATCTTAGCAAGGAAAGGAAGAAAACAGAAAAAATATAATTTGAAGATAAAAAAAGACAAAATTGTTCAGAAACACGAAAGAAAGAAAGAAAGAAAGAAAGAAAGAAAGAAAGAAAGAAAGAGCTCTATACAAGAAAGACAAATAAACAATATAACTCTATGGCTAAATTTGAATGACTTATACTTCTTATCCCTCTGAATCCTTTTTGACAAGAATTTCATTCATCTTAATTTCAAACGTTTTCACATCTACGAGGTGCATACGATACGTTTCCAGACTTTATTCGTATGGGCACTTTTATTGATAGTACACATATGAAACACTAGACCCCTTCGAAGTAATCTCCTCCGGCTGCAATGCACTTGGTGTACCGTTGCAACAACTTCTAGAAGGCCCCATGGAAGTCCTCTTGTGTGAGCGTGTCAATGACCTTAGTCACAGCCTCTTTCATCTCCTCAATTGTCTCATAACGACAGCCTCTGAGCTTAAGGAATAATTAAAAGTCACAGGAAGCAAGGTATGGACTATAGGGACGATGAGGAACTGTCTTGATGCCCATCTTGGTCTAATAGTCTGTGACAAGGGTGGAGTTATGGAGTGGTGTATTGTCCTGGTGGAAATGCCACTGACCCGATTTAAAGAGTGCTGGCCTCTTCAGACCGAATCTCTTCCTGAACTTCCTTAAAACATCAATATAGTAAACCTAACCCTAACCCTAACCCTTTGGCCAATCAACTCTGGTGTATTGACTTCCTTACTCCTCCCACACCTCTCATCATCTCTCACAGACTCCCTGCCTTCCTTGAATCTCTTATGCCACTCAAAAACTGATGCTCAATTCATGCAAGATAGTCCAAAAGCAATCTGAATCATTCTATACGTTTCTGTGGCATTTTTCCAAGTTTAAAACTGAATTTTATTGCATATCGTTCTTCTAAAGTGGGAAAGGTATGAATCCAATTATTCTCCCTCCAGCTATGGGTAAATAGTAAGGCAGACTGGGTTCTTCAACCTTGGTGAGGCAACTACTCTAGGAGAAGGAAAACTCTGAATTCAAACCGGTCAAACTCCGGTTAAAAAATTGACCTTGTGTCATATACTGCCCAAGCGGAGGGGTTGGGTAAATAGGATCTTTCTTCTAAAGTGTCCTCACGTCCAGATTGAATTTTTGAAATTCACCAGCTGTGACAATCAGGCTTTAGTAGGGTGTATTCCAATTGCTGCAGTAGCTGTTCATTTGAACCTGAAATCATAAAAATTGATCAGTCATCTCATAAGATGTATAGTAATAACATACTGAATTTTCAAGAGTTCACGACAATTTTAAATGCCTGTACAAAAAAGTCTGGAAACTTATCGTATGCACCTCGAATATAGGTGTATGAATTCAAATAGAAGATTAGATTTGACCTTCAAATATGTTCTTGAAGAGCCCCCCTTGGTGCCGTGGCTGACATGCTACACTGCTACATCGTAGTCTGTAAGTTCGAACTCCAGTCGCGCTCTTACGTTCACTTTCTGACAAAGGCCTCTTGGGAAAGGTATGAAACCTGCTTATACCCTCTTTTATTGGTTAAATAGTACCACTAGTGTTCTTCTACAAAAATAGCTTTGGTATTTAATTATCCACGAAGGTTGATATGCCATTATACAAAAGAAATCACTCAACCCTTCAAGAGTTATTGAAAGCCTCGAGTTTCGGGAATTGCGATCATTATACACTCATATTTAGATTTTTGCAGCTCTGTGCAGATACGGGATTTAGCCCGGAAGACTTGCCAAAAGCAATGGACGATGGGGAGGGTTGGCGAGAGAGGGTCAGAAATATCCATGCTGATAGCGCGACATGATGATGATGATGATGAGGAGGAGGAGGAGGAGGATTTAGATTTTTGTGTAGTCGTTTCTTAAGAGCTTTTGGGGCGGGGGTCGTGGGCACATGGTCCAATCGAATACGAATATGTTTTAAACAATAGAAACGCTCTTTACTGGTAATACCCTTTGATCTTTGTGGATCTGGGAGTAATACCAATCAAGAGGTACAACATATTCTCTAGCGCTCAAGAACGGGAACCTTATAATCAGATTCAGTTTAATGCCATACGCTTGACACCCTTTTCTGAAGTGGGGGCTCCTCACCCTCAGCGTATTCGAAGTCTCACTGACGCATAAAGACGTGGAGAAAACATGGATTCATTTGACCTCTCTCTCTCTCTCTCTCTCTCTCTCTCGATCAATCAATCAATCGACATCCATCCCTATGGGCTATTGCTTGTGGTAAGTCCTCTAGACGGCACCCAATATCTGTATAGAATGATAAATGTAAGTTTTCGCCAGTCAACCAGCACTGGTGTGTCCAAATGTAGTAGTCCATGGAAGAAGGTTGACTATGAGTTTGATTTTAGTGCACCAACAGGGCTTAACATGTCATGTTCATCTTCCTTGGATTTATTCGTGTGATGGGACGTAGGTGGCCGTACAAAAGTTGTTTTCAGTTTTCAGGATTTGGCTTTAAAAAACTGGAGAAGTTCTAGTAGAGTTTCCATCTAGCTTTTTTCTTCAAGCGTTTCGTTACGTCCAAGTGCTGCTGGCTCACAGTAGTACCAATAAGGCTACAACTTGAAAAATTATTTCTTTATTCTCTCAAAGAAATCAGATTTCTATATAATCATTAACCTGTCAATAGAAGTTCATGCCTCACCAATGCGGAAGTCAACATCATTTTCAGTAGATGAGATATTGCTACCGATTCATGTGAATTGTTCTATTAATTTACAAGGCTTGCGTGCAATGAGATGGCGTCATCTTGATAAAAAACAGGAACTTTGTTTTAACCGAGTAAATTTTAAGGCGAAAGCCAATTGCTGCTTGCTTCAGGCTATGCAGAAGAGATTCGGTATGATCTGGATGTTTTTGCAAGAAGTGCTAGATCATCAACATAATCTGTATTTCTAAAAGTTTCCTCGATATATCTTCTGCTTCGTGTCTTTTATAGGGTTAAGCCGTTTTTTTTTTTTTTCATTCACACAACGAAGATTAAGAAACAAAGAATACCATTGTGTTTGGAAGTCGAAGAAAAAGTGTTCTTTTTTTTTTTTTAGTGAATGAATGTTTCAAAATTGTATGAGGTAAAACAAGTCCAAACCTTAAAAAGATGCAGCATCACAGTATTCACACGAAAGATGTAGGTACCTCTTAATAAAATGATTAATGAGCTCGGCTTGCAGATTAATGTTATCGAGTTTGATTCTCACCGGGTGATTATTTATTGTTATTTATCAAACTTTATTTCGTCGAGCACACAGGTCTTTGGTTGATCACATTTTTAAGTTTGGTTATCTAAACTAAATCATCGTTTAAAATCAAAAATGCTTCTTATTACTTAGAATACCTGGAATCTTTATTTTTGCCCCAATTCTTAAAGGGGGTGTCCTCGTGGTGTAATGGTTACAGCGATGGACTGCGGAATCGTAGTAAGCGAGTTCGTACTCCAGTCGCGTTATTACGTTCACTTTCGGGCAAATACCCTTGGGGAAGGTATGAACCCCTTTATCCTCCCAGCTAATGGTTAAAGAGTACCACTACTGTTCTTGGAGAATAGCTTTGCCTTAAATAACCTAGAAAGGTTGATATACCATTAAACAAAGAAACCAAACCAAACCAGCCACATATTTCTTAGAATATCTGGAATCTTTATTCTTGCCCCAATTCTAAAAGTGGGTATCTTCGTGGTGTTATGGTTAAAGCGATGGACTGCAGAATCGTAGTAAGGGAGTTCGTACTCCAGTCGCGCTATTACGTTCACTTTCGGGCAAATACCCTTGGGAAAGGTATGAACCACCCCCTTATCCTCCCAGCTATGGGTTAAATAGTATCACTACTGTTCTTCAAAGACGAATGGGTTTGGCATTAAAATAACCTTGAAAGGTGAATATGCCCTTAAACAAAGAAACCAAACCAATTCTTATAGTGTTTTTTTGCTTTTATTATTTTGTTTTGATTATAATTGTTTTAGATAGGGGCATAATTTAATTTGATTTATTTATGTATTTATTCATTTGTTTATTTACTTATTTATTTTTACTTTAAGCAGTGAAAGAAAAATATATTTTTGAAGCCGAAAAAACTTATTTTTAACGATGATGGGAAGCATTTTGCTTTTCAAATGTTTTTTTTTTTTCAATGTAAATCTCTATTTGTTATTATTTCAATTGCCGTAATCTGTGCCACTTTTCGTCGCTTTATCTTTGTGCGAAAGGGATTACCTTTTTACAAAAAAAAAAAAATTTGTTTAAAAAAGGGATTTATTTTTTGAAAAAATTAGGGATTAGATTTGGAAAAAGAAATATCTGTGTCAGATTATCACCTTTTTAAAAAAGAAATATACGAATAAAACATGTTAAATGGAAATGGAAAAAAAAGAAAAAGAAAAGAAAGGAATTAAATGAAGAAAAAAAAAGAAAAAAGGGAGGTTTCAAGAACCAGAAAGAATCAAAAGAAAAAAAAAAAGAAAATTTTTATAGAAAGAAAGAACGAAAGAAAGAAAGAGTTAAATCATGACAGTGTCAAGAAAATTTGAATGAAAAATGATAAGGAGAAAAAGAGAGAGAGACAGACAGACAGACAGAGAGCTGATATTCTAAATGAAAACCACAACAAAATTTAAATAGAAAGAAATGGGGCTGTATAATACACCAACTGCATCTCTGCAGAGGAGTAAGACTCTCCAACGATTGTCTACGACAATTTTAAATGCCCATACGAAAAAAGTCTGGAAACTTATTGAAGGCTCCACGTATAATGGGAAAATATGCCTTCTAATTGAAATGTCAGTGCCAACTGATAATAACATATCAGACAAGAATATAATAAAATAATTAAAAACAAAGACCTCGAAAGAGAAATCGAAAATTTGTGGCACCTTAGAAGTAACATAATGCCTGTAATATTGGGAGTCATTGACACGCTCACATAAGAGGACTTCAATGGGACCTTCCAGAAGTTGTTGGAACGGTACAACAAGTGAATTGCAGGTGGAGGAAATTACTTTGGGAATCTAGCCTCTCTAGCCACTCTGAAGAGTTGTGATACAACGAAACAGTCTGTCTATGGATGACAATATATTTATATATATCATTGAGAAACAATAAAATCAATAAATATATTCCTTTATGATATATATATATATATATATATATATATATATATATATATATGTATGACTTAAGTTAAATTTTCTTTGAAATGGTTTCTTTTTGAAACTATCATTATCATTATATTCCTTGCGAATTTTCACATCAGCAGGTGGGCTTTTACTGGAGTCTGGGTAACAGCAATTCCTCTAAAGTCGCCAAGACTCTTCTCACTATTCTGGCCGTTATAAACAATATTGAAGTCTGAATTGTTGCGATTCTTCCTCTGATTTCTTATTCTTCCAGACAACTCTCCAAGACTTCAAAGTACTCCACTTAGTACTGGTATCACTGTCACTCTCATCTTCCACAATTTGTTTGTTTTTAGTTTTCAGGCTGGGTTCAGGTATTTGCCTATATATTCGTTATCTTTTATTTTTATTTTGTGGTAGGACGAAACGATAAAATCTGTTTGCAAGTTCTTTTTCTTTTTATTAATATTTGGTCAGGTCTTCAGACGGAGAATTAGGTGATCTGTTTGGATCTCAGAATCCCAGAAAAATTTTATAAGTCTCATTTTCATAGACGGATGCTGGTTGGTGTATATATCATTTGATAGTCTTATCAAATTCCCTCTCTTGCACAATTCCCAGGGGATCTCCTTTCCCAACCAGTTGTGCCTTGTCTTCTACCACGTTGCTGTATTCGCTGTGTGATTAATTAATCGTTTCATTTCTTTTCCTCATCATTACCTCCTCTTACTTTTCTGTTGGGTCTTATCAATTTTCGCTTTCATATAATTGGTTCTAGTGGCGTAGTTTTATCCTGTTATTAGCAGAGATTCAGTTTCTCTCTTTCTTTAAATTCCTCCCTCTTAACTATATCCAAATCTTCTGAGTAATATCGCTAGTTTGTAGCTCGAAATATATACGTAGTTTTTTTTCCTCCCATTTCTGTTTTCATTATTATTATTATTAGTAGTAGTAGTACTCCTGTGGACCCCTTCACGTGGACGAGCAAAAGCAGGACGACCAGCAAGAACCTACATACAGCAGCTCTGTGATGTAGCCTTGAAGACCTGCCGAAAGCAATGGACGATAGAGAAGGGTGGCGAGAAAGAGTCAGGAATATCCGAGCTGAGGTTGTGATATCCTGAGTAGTAGTAGTAGTAGTAGTATTGTTACTCCTTGTGGGTTTTTTACATCAGCGTTAGGCTGATGGTCTTTCACTGAAGTTTGAGCGACAGCAAGTCTCCTCAAATGTCCAGGACTCTTCTCAGTATTCTGACCGATCTTAATCATGCTTAATGGTCTCTACTTGTCATCCGATTTCTAAGTCTTCTGGTCCCTTTAACAAAGCTTCGGGCATTGTTCTGCGTGCCTCACTGTCCCCTTCATGTTTCATACATTTTTTATCTCTCTGGCAAGATCTTAGTATTTATCTCGCTTTTCACTTTCTTTTATTTCTAATCTCTGGTCTGCTAGTACGGCAAAGTTCAGTATTCTGCAGGTTCTCCTTTTGTGGGGACTATCACTTGGTCTGCTTGTCTGGCCGAGAATAAGTGATCCGTTTGAATCTCAAAATCACAGAGAACTTTGTACACCTCAATCTCCGGGAGGAATTCTTGGTTGTGCATATCCTACTAGTTCGCATTGTTAAATTTCTATTTCTAGCAAAATTCCCACTGGATCACTTTCCCCAACCGCTCCTGTTTAGTCTTATACTCTTTTGGGGCTAATTTGCTGCATTCACTTATTATGTAGTATATCGTTTCATTTCGTTTACCACATAACGTATTTTTGCTATTTTCTTGCGTTGTGTCTACTCTTGCTTTAACGCACTTGGTCTTTATGGGGTTGTTTTGTGCAGCAATCAGAAGAGATACAGTTTCTCTTTTTAGATTTCCTTTTCTTAGCTAGATCCACGTCTTCTCGAGTGAGGTTTCGTTTGTTTGTCGTTTATTATTTTTGTTATTATTTTCAGTTTCTAACCGATTTTTCCCCAAAATCTCGGTTGAAGGGTGGTAGTGATTACATGCATTCTAGTTATTTTTTTTTAACTCTGTTTCAGAACTATTTTTTCATTCATATTGATAGTTTTCTCTTAAAGAGATGAGCAGTTCCGCAGAGTGCATTTTTTTGCATTTTATGTAGACTGGGACTACCAAATATCTTATAAATCTGTCTATCTGTCCCTTTCTTGATCATACACAGTACTCCCAATATTACTGGCATTATGTTACTTCTAAGGTGCCACAAATTTTCGATTTCTATTTCGAGGTCTTTGTTTTTAATTATTTTATTATATTCTTGTCTGATATGTTATTATCAGTTGGCACTGACATTTCAATTAGAAGGCATATTTACCCATTATACGTGGAGCCTTCAATAAATTTCCAGACTTTTTTGAACAGGCATTTAAAATTGTTGTAGACTCTTGAAAATTCAGTATGTTATTGCTATACATCTTATGAGATGACTGACCAATTTTTATGATTTCAGGTTCAAATCAACAGCTACAGCAGCAATTGGAGTACACCCTACTAAAGCCTGATTGTCACCGCTGGTGAATTTCAAAAATGCAATATGACACTTTAGAAAAACGATATGCAATAAATTCTGTTTAAACTTGGAAAAAATGCCACAGAAACGTATCGAATGCTTCAGACTGCTTTTGGAGTATCTTGCATGAATTGAACATCAGTTTTTGAGGGGCATAAGAGATTCAAGGAAGGCAGGGAGTCTGTGAGGGATGATGAGAGATGATGGAGGAGTAAGGAAGTCAATACACCAGAGTTGATTGGCCAAAGGGTTAGGGTTAGGGTTAATATGTTGAGGTTTTAAGGGAGTTCAGGAAGAGATTCCTATGGAAGAGGCCTGCACTCTTCAAATCAGGTCAGTGGCGTTTCCACCAGGACAATGCCCCAGTCCACAACTCCATTTTTGTCACAGATTATTAGACCAAAATCGGCATCTAAACAATTCTTCACCCTCCCTATAGTCCAGACCTTGCTCCCTGTGACATTTGGTTATTCCCTAAGCTCAGAGGCTGTCGTTATGAGACAATTGAGAAGATGAAAGAGGCTGTGACGAAGGTCATTGACACGCTCACTCAAGAGGACTTCCATGAGACCTTCCAGAAGTTGTTGTAACGGTACAACAAGTGCATTGCAGCCGGAAGAGATTACTTCGAAGGGGAATAGAGTTTCATGTGTGTACTATCAATAAAAGTGCCCATACGAAAAAAACTCTAGAAACTTATTTAATGATCCTTGTAGTTCCGTATTAGAATATTTGATCTGTTGCTTTTTTACTTTTCAATAAGGTTGGATAGAAAGGTTCCAGTGAACAGTTGCATCTTTGTCTCATACTATTAGTTCTGATTAGTTTTTATAACATTTTTCAAATTATCGTTTATCATTATTATTATTATTATTATTACAAACGGAGAGGGAGATCTAGGCAAATAAGTATGAGTTAATCTTTAGCAAATGGTTTCGTGAGTCAAAATAAATGGGAGTTTTTTTGGGGGGTGGGGTGGGGTTTCTGGCCTCGAATAAGGGTATAAGGTAAGAGTTAAAGACTGACTGAATAGTTAGAGTAGGGGCTTATTTCATGTTAGTTTGGAAGTATTAGTATAGGATAGATTTGGGGTGGGATACGTGTAGGTCTTGTTAAAATGTGAATCATGGACGTGGACGAGTATTAAAAATACCATCTTACCTCGGTATCGAATCCGGAAGTAGTCAGCCGAAACCGGATGAAGTAAAGATAATATTATATAGTAGAGGACTGTGGAATGCCCTGTTTTTCATTGGCTGATACTGAAGGACAGATGTCTATAAAGAACGGCCGAAGTCCGGCCTTACGGGTTTTATTGCTTTGGCAAGGGCACGGTGCGTAACACGTCGCGATCAAGGAGGCGGCTTGGCTCTTCTAGAGTCATGTCGAGGTTGCTGTCGGAGCCGATATGATGCAGAACCCGAAATCGGCGATGAAGACAGTGCATCACTGAGGACCTACCTTGATGCATCTAGGATGTATGATTGAAATTATTGCGTAATGTAAGCGCGTAATGACATCAATGGCCGAAAGTAAACGTGTTTTTAAAAATCACAAACTGCACTAAAAACGAAGATTAACATACAATGTAATCTCTGCTTTTAGTTGATCTGGTGTATGTATATATAGTAAGAAAAGAAAAGTAAAGTTGTCTCCCTTTAGTCGAGGGTGACCCAAAGGCTCCCTTTTCAATAGCTACTACACCAAGGACTAGGGAAGGGCGCTACTCCTTTCCCAGGATTGACCCACTTTACCCTTGATCCGTACCTTATAATGCTGAGTGTTAAGCAAGGAGACATCAAGTACCATTTTTTGAGTCTTTGGTATGACTCAACCTAGAATTGAACCCAGATCTACCGGGCCATTGGCGAACACTATATATATATATATATATATAATTCTTTTAAATACCCTGTTCGGTGGCAAAAGCTGCTTGGTAGCGCCAGGAGTAACAGTACCAGCTTGAGCTACTGAAACTGTGTTATCAACCCTGGTTGGCGGCTGATGAGGGCAGAGGATCGCACGTGCTTTCACGAGTTATATGATGAAAGAAACTGCAAGTCTTTTTGCAACAGTTTAAACGGAGGTGCCCGTGGTGTAATGGTTATCGTCGTAGGAAATAAACACGGCGACACGAGTTCAAATCCTGGACGAGACTGATTGCATTTCACATAGCTCTAATACCCTTGGGAAAGGTATCAATCCAATTATTCTCCCTCCAGCTATGGATAAATAGTAGGGCAGACTGAATTTTTTCAGCTTTGGTGAGGCAACTAATGTAGGAGAAGGAAAACTCTGAATTCAAACCTGTTAAACTCCGCTTAAAAACTGACCTTGTGTCATATCCTGCCCGAGCGGAGGAGTTGGGTAAATATGGTTTCAACTGGGGGTCTTTCACTGGAGTCTGAACGACTGCAAGTCACCTCAGGTGTCCTAGAATCTGCTGAGTATTCTTGCTGATCTTTGAACGCTTTGGTCTGTATGTTTTCGCTTCTACCTTTGATATTCCGTTCCTTTTTTTTTTTTCTAAACCCTTCAGTATTGTTCCAAGCGCACTAACTACAATTTGTATAACAGTCACCTTCATGTTCCACAGTTTTTTCAATTCTTTGAAAAGATTCGTGGATCAGCATATCTTTTCACTTTCTTTCATTTTCACTTTGTGATCCGTCAGAACAACAAAATTCACGAGCTGACAATATCTTTCCTATTTTTCTCGTTAATTGAAACTAGATCTGTTCTTCTGGTCTGGATTGAGGGATCCATTTATATCTAAAAAAAAAAACAAAAAAACTGATATTTTTTGCGTCTCCTTTTCAAGGAGAGATTCCGGTTTACACATATTCACATTTACACATATGTAATCCCGTAGACAATTCCCAGGGATTTATCTTTCTTTCCCAAACAGTCTCGTGTAAATGTGTATTTCTTTTGTACAAGTTAATTATGTGATTAATCGTTTCATTTCTGGCATCCCATAAACTAAACTTGATTTTCATCTGTGTATTTTCATTTTTTATTCGGACGTTATTAGTTTTATGACATTAATCAGTGTCTCATCAACCGAAAAAGACATAGACACGCGGCTAACGAAGGCATGGACAGATATCGATAAGCTATCGATCATATGGAAGTCAGACCTGACCGACAAAATGAAACGCAGTTTCTTCCAAGCAGCGGTCGTATCGATACTGCTATATGGATGCACTACATGGACGCTAACAAAACGGCTGGAGAAAAAGCTAGACGGCAATTACACAAGAATGCTGCGAGCAATATCGAACAAGTCCTGGCGGCAACACTCCACAAAGCACCAACTATACGGCCACCTACCTCCCATCACAAAAACTATCCAAGTTAGACAAACTAGACATGTAGGACACTGCTGGAGAAGCAAGGACGAAGTTATAAGTGATATACTCCTATGGACCCCCACATATGGCCGAGCAAAAGCAGGGCGACTAGCTCGAACATACATACAGCAGCTCTGTGAGGATACGGGATGTAGCCCTGAAGACCTGCCAGAAGCGATGAATAATAGGTAGAAGTGGCGAGAGAGGGTCAGGGATATCCGTGCTGGCGGCACGACATGATGATGATTTTCAACTGTTATCGAACGAGATTCCATTTCTATCTTGAGGATAATCTTTCTTGGCCAAGTCCAAATCATCATAAAGAATCCATACAATTATTTCTTTTCCCATTTTCTTTTCTAAATTTCTGGTTACGTTTTCATTTTATTTTCCCCTAATTTGTTCCTTCAGTGGTCTAGTGGGTAGAGTGTTCTTCAATGGTCTGGAAGACCTGGGTTCAATCCCAGGTTGCGTCATACCAAAGACTTTAAAAATGGTACTTGATACCTCCTTGCTTAACACTCAACAATATAAGGTACGTATCAAGGGTAAAGTGGAGCAATTCAAGGAAAGGAGTAGCGCCCTCCCCTACACCTCGGTGTAGTAGCTACTGAAAAGGGAGCCTTCTGGTCGCCCTCGACTACGGTCACCAACTTTTCTTTACTTACTTGTTCCAGGTAATATTGCTTCAATCAGTCTTTCTTTGCTATTTTTGCATATTAATTTTAAATCTTATGAGTTTTTTTGTCAAGATGAATTAGCAAAAGCAATGACGATAGGGATGGATTGCGAAAAGGTATCAAAGGAATCTGTTCTGTTGGTACAACTTATGGATGATGATGTTAACTGATGATTTCCATAGAAGTCTTAGCTTCGCAGGACTCTCATCAGTATTCTAGCTGTTTATAGTTTTTATTTGTTTTGGGCTGTCTTAGTTCTTCTTCAAATTTCTAGTTCCTCCCGTCACACTGGGGTTTTCAGTATTTTCAGAATATTCCGATAATAATTGGTATTATTATCACATTCCATGTTATTTTGATCTCCTATTGATAATGATTCCGTTTCTTTCTTTAGGTTACCCCTTCGTAACCATGTCTAGGTAATCTCTTAAAGACACACACACGCACGATTATCAAAAAGAACATATGTTAGGGTCAACAACTGAATCTGACTTGGAAATTAATTTTTAGCACACCAGTATTATTGATTAATAATTAAAAACAAAGATCTGGAAATAGATGGTTTGGTTTGTTTTCTTTTGTTTAATGGTATATCAACTTTTGTAGGTTATTTAATGCTAAAACCATCCTTCTAGAAGAACAGTAATGGTACTATTTAACCCATAGCTGGGGGAATTAGGGGGTTTATATCTTTCCCAAGGATATATGTCTGTTCTGGAAATAAAAATTGAAAATACATGGCACCTTAGAAGTAACATCATACCTGTAAATGTAGGAGTTTGCGTTTCAACCGGTATAGTTTTTAAGACTGAACTTTGCCTCCCGCACCTGCACTTCCGGGTGGAAGGTGCGAGAGGAATTTCCGGCCTGAACACCGGCCGGTGCGAATTCGGTCTTTTTCAAATTGACCAGCATGCGAGACGGACGTTTTTCTTTGTGGGTCACTAGCAAGGCAAAAAGAGGTAAGCACGTGAATTCTCTTGATTTGGTTCGATTTAAACCATCACTTTCGTGGTGTGTTTCCTTTTTTTCGAAACATTTATCAGAGCATTTGTTTTGTTTCAGTTTTCACGTTGGAGAATGTAAGCGTGTTTTTACGCTGAACACGTGCGCAAATAAAGATATACATCTTCATCAATACGAGACTCGTATCGATGATTTTTAGCCCCAGTTGCTGCTGTTACAATACCAGTAATACTAGGAGTACTGTGTATGATCAAGAAAGGGACAGATAACCAGAATTGCAAAATACTTGGCAGTTCCAGTACTCTAAGAGTCGTTTTCGTCTTGATATTTACCCATCAAAATGATCTCAACACTGCCTTGCTTTTATTCATAATTTTTGAAATAGTGAATAGCTGAGAGTCAGAAACAACAGATATTGGTCACTCAGTGAACTCGAATCAAACAAAGTTCAACTGTTTTGATATAAATGCTGCCATCTCTTCATGAAATGGTAATCTTTTAAAATTAGAAGATCAGTTCATATACTTCGGTAGCAATATCTCATCAACTGAAAGCAATGTCATTATACGCATAGGTAAAGCATGAATTGCTATTGAGATGTTAACGACCTCTCTAATAAACTCGGGACTTCTTCCAAGATGTAGACATGCTGGTACTATTGTATGACTTCACCCCATGGACTTTACAGACACTCCTGGAAAAAAAGCTAGATGTAAACCACAGAAAAATCCTACGTACTGTTTTGAACAAATCCTGGAAGCAGCACCTTACAAAACAATAGCTGTAGGGTCACTTACCTCCCATCGCACAAACCATCCAAGCAAGATATGCAAGACATGCTGTGCATTGCGAGGGAAATAAGTACGAACTCGTAAACAATGTTCGTCAATGGACGACTCCACATGGACACACCAGCAAATGTTTACAATATCTGCCCTGTTCAGCCACTGATTGCTGTCAGAGGACATCGTTTTAGTTCAAATCGAAATTTAATTTTTATCAGACGGGCTATTTTCCTCGTCTATTGTGAAGATCCAGATAAATGCTGCAAAAAAAACGTAAATATCGTCAACAAGGAAAATGGTCCTTTTTATACAAAATAAATGACCACAAACTCCTTGCAGAGGCATAAGTAGCGTAAAGGTTATCGGTGTAGGTAATAGATTTCGTGAGCCGAGTTCAAATCCTAAACGAATGCCCTTAGGAAAGGCATGAACTTATCTCTCCGTCCATTTAAAAGCAAATGTATTTACTCGGTCCTTCCACCGCGGACAATGATATGACACAAGGTAAATTTCTTAAGCAGAATACACCTGATTTAAATTCAGGGTTTCCTTTCTCCAAGACTAATTGCCTTACCAAGATTAAAAAACACATTCTGCCGTACTTTTTTATTACCCATAATTAGGGAGAGTATAGATGGATTCATGCCTTTTCACTTACAAGTCATATATGTGTATTTAAATGAGTGCAAATAAATGATTGATCTTAAATTGTTAGTTAAATAACCTACAATAGTTGATATGCCATAAAACTCAACCAAACCAAATGCTGTATATTTAATGTCTATGTTTAAAAAGGATTTGGCATTAAATAACCAATAATGGTTGATATACTTTAAAACCCAAACAAACCAAATCATATATATTCAATATATATATATATATATATATATATATATATATATATATATATATAAAGAGAATTTAGCATTAAATAACCTACAAGGGTTGATATACCATTAAACCCAACCAAACCAAATCATATACATTAAATATACATGTATAAAGAGTATTTGGCATTAAATAACCTACATTGGTTGATATGCCATAAAACCCAACCAAACCAAATCATATATATTTAATATATATGTATAAAGAGGATTTTGAATTAAATAACCTACAATGGTTGATATGCCATAAAACCTGAACGGCCCAAGTCATTGGAATGATTTCTTCTTTGACTACTTGATTGTTAGTTATTGAGTTGGTTTTACGGCACCTCAACCTTTGTTGGAGTATTCTATGCCAAAGTTGTTTTTACAATAATAGTCTTAAATTATATACAGTACAAAAAATGTATATTTACAATCATTTCACACCAGTAAACACTTTATACTTGTGATTACAATATTTTACGAGGCATTTTATCAATAAAGTCCACAATCATTTTAAACAGTTAAACACTTCATACTTAGTCGCAATATCAATATTTTAAGAGCCACAGTATTAATAATGTTCACAATCATTTTAAACAGCTAAATACTTCATACTTAGTTGCAATATCAATATTTTAAGAGCCAATGTATTTAATAAAGTTCACAATCATTTTAAACAAATAAAACTTAACTACAACAGCCTAATTGCTACAGTTTATGCGTGAAGCACTTTTTTGCCATATAAAAAGATAAATGTGTGAATTTTGGTAAAAGTTTGACCATGTGATTAAGAAAGAAACGTTTAAAAATGCTGTGGACCAGAAAAATTTGTTTACGTTGTCCAGAGGTCTAGATTTATTTCTAGACGAGTCAATTCCAAGTTAAAAATCGATTAAAGGTAATCTCGATACTTTTTGAATTAAATGTTTTTCGCGAAACACAATATTGTGTAAGCGCAACTAACTTCACAACCAACAGACCAAATTCTGTGTAACTGTTTGCTGCTTCTTGAAACGAAGATTTATATCCAGGATTAAAATTTGAGGACGTGGAAGGCATTAAAAAGAACACAATGGTACAGCCTCAAACCATATCAAAAGAGGGTGAGTCTCCGTGACGTAATGGCTACCATATTGAACAGTGACATCAAAATAAATGCTTTAATGATGATATAATTTTCCTTTTCAAACAAATCGAGAAAGTCTTAAAGAGAGAGAGAGAGAGAGAGAGTTATAGAGAGAGAAAGAGAGAATGAGAGAGAGAATGAAATAGAGGGGGAGTGTTAAAGAGAGAAAGCTAAAGACAAAGAGAGAGAGGGAGAGAGAGAGAGCAAGAGAGACTGAGCGAGTAGATGCGAATAAGCGAAAAAGATAGACAGCGAGAACAGAGAGAGAGAGAGAGAGAGAGAAAGAAAGAGAAAGAGAGAGAGGGGAGGTGAGAATGAAATAGAGTGGGAGCGTGAAAGAGAGAAAGCGAAAGACATAGAGAGCGAGAGAGAAAGAGAGGGGGGGAAAATATAGAGAATGGGTAAAAAAGAGAGAAAGAGAGAGGGGGAGTAAAAGAGATTGAGCGAGTAAATGTGAGTGAGCGAAAGAGATAGAGAGTAAAGAGAGAGAGAGAGAGAGAGAGAGAGAAAAAAGAGTGAGAAATAGAGTGAGTAGTGCTAGAGAGAGTGAATGAGATATAAAAAACGTATGAGAGAAAGAGATTGAAAGAGAGAGAGAGAGAGAGAGAGAGAGAGAGAGCCAACGATAGAGAGTGGATAAAAAGAGAGAGAGAAAAGGAGAGGGGTAAAAGACAAACTGAGCGAGTGGATGGGAGAGTGTAAGCGAAAGAGGTAGAGAACATGAAAAGACAGAGAGAGAGAGAGAGAAATAGAGCGAGTGAGTATTAGAGAGAGTGAACGAAAGATATAAAAAACGCAAGAGAGAAAGACAAAGAGAGAGAGAGAGAGAGAGAGAGAGTGAGTGTTAGAGAGAGTGAACGAAAGATATAAAGAGAATAAGAGAGAAATAGAGCGAAAGCAAGAGAGACAGAAAGAGAAAGGAAGAGAGAGAGAGAGAGAGAGAGAGAGAGAGAGAGAGAAAGTGACAGGAGAGAAGTAAGAAAGAGAGTGATGAGGCGTATAAAACAAAACCGACTTTTGGGTTGTTTTTTTTTTTTTTTCTTTCATCGTAAACCCTCGTTTGTAAAATTTTCTTCTACGAATTAAAGAAGCTAAGTTCTTATTCAAGACAATAAGATAACCAAAATTTGGGGAACAGTCTGAAGAAGAAAAGAAAAAAAAATGGAGGCAAAAGAAATAGAAAAGAGAAATAGAATAATTTTTGATATAAAAAAAAAAAAATTTACAAAATACAACATGACATTCAACTTTATCTTTCCCGACCCATCTTTTAAAATTTAGTCTCTTCTGTTCCAACGCGTCTCGTGACAAAATACTTCGAATAATCTTTCCCTTGATTGCGAGTTGAAACGTCCTGTAGTTGTTTATCTTCCCTGTTCGCTTATAAGATCTTCAAAGTCTAAACGAAGGGCGGGTTTTAGACTTCTACGTTGCTGTCTTAATCCGGAGACCCCGAGGAGATGTTCCGGGTCACTAACTTTCGTCTGACAGAAAATCCGTGATTTGATTAAAATATCTTCTTTTAGAAGCCCGTTACATATTATATTTTATCTATTTTTTTTTATTGGATCTCTCTCTATCTATCTCTCTCTCTCTCTCTCTCTCTCTCTCTCTTTCTTTCTCCCTCTCTTTTCCTCTCTCTTTCTCTCTCTCTCACATACACACAGTCTCTCCCATTCTCTTAATCTCTCCCGCTCACATACACACACACACACACACAATCTCTCTCTCTCTCACTCAATCCTTTCTCTCAATTTCTCTCTCAAACACACTCTTACTCGCTCTCTCTTTCTCACTCAATCTCTCGATCCATCTCCTCCTCCTCCTCCTCCTCCTCTCTCTCTCTCTCTCTCACACACACACACACACAAAGGCACACTCTCTTTCTATCTCCCTCTCTTTCTCTCACACTATCTCTCCATCTCTCCAACTATCTATATATCTCTCTCTTACACACAAACCCTCTCTCTCACACGCACACACCCTCTTTCTTTCTCACACACCCATACATACTCTCTCTCTCTCAATCTCTCTCTCTCTCACACATACACTCCCTCTCTTTCCTTCTCTTTCCCTCTCTCAATTTCTATATCTATCTCTCTTTCTCACACACAAACTCACTTATTTTCTCTCTCTCTCTCTCTCTCTGTTTTTCTCTCTCTCTCTCTCTCTCTCTCTCTCTCTCTCTTTCTACGTTACCATGAGCAAAGGTGAACATGAATTTTGAAAGGGAGAGGTAAGAGTACACGCGTATGTTTAGAGTACATCGGTGTGTCTGTATGGGCACTATATATGCGTAAACCAGCGTACGTTTAAATTTGAAAACGCGAATTTTTGTACGCAGAGACCCGAATCAGCGTATTTCTGTGTATGGGGGGGTGTTTATAAATATCTCTAAAACAGTATTTTAGAACAAATGCTGCATTTGCGTGGGTGCCTTGGATGATATAATGGTTAGCAAGCAAACCTTCACGAATGAGTTTGACTCTCATTGGGTGCTCCATTCATACGACCTTGTGTCATATCTTGGCAAAATTACTAATCGTTCATTGGAATGTATCTTTGTATTGATCTGTGTCTGCAAGTAGGAGTGTCGATCATTTCTTTGTGAGTGTCGATCAATTCATTGTGCGTGTGGTGGGATTAAGGGTTAAATGTGTTTCAATCTTAAACCTTTCCTTTTTTTTTCATTCTAAATTTGAAACCCATTTGAAAACAAATTTATATAGGTCTATCATTTTGTTTGTTTGGTTGGTTGGTTGGTTTTACGGCACATCAATTCTCCTTGGTTTATCTAAAGCCGACGTCAATATATATAAAAAATTTTTGACACCTGACATCTCCACTCTAGACGGAACCCCTCTTAAACTAGTAGACAAATTCACTTACCTAGGACGCAGCGTCGCATCAACCGAAAAGGACATCGACACGAGGTTAACGAAAGCATGGACAGCTGTCAATAGGCTATCGATTATATGGAAATCTGACCTAACCGATAAAATGAAACGCAGTTTCTTCCGGGCAGCGGTCGCATCGATACTGCTATATGGATGCACTACATGGACTCTAACAAAACGGCTGGAGAAGAAGCTAGATAGCAATTACACAAGAATGCTGCGAGCAATCTTGAATAAGTCCTGGCGGCAACACCCCACAAGAAACCAACTGTACGGCCACCTGTGTCCTATCACGAAAACTATTCAGGTTAGACGAACCAGGCATGCTGGACACTGCTGGAGAAGCAGGGACGAGCTCATAAGTGATGCACTCTTATGGACTCCCACACATGGCCGTGCAAAAGCAGGACGACCAGCACGAACATACATTCAGCAACTATGTGAGGATACAGGATGTTGTCCAGAAGACCTGCCTGAGGCGATGAACGATAGGGAAAAGCGGCGAGAGAGGGTCAGGGATATCCGTGCTACCAGCACGACATGATGATGATGATTTATAAAGTTCCAAGTAACTTTTCAATATATCATTTGTAAACAATAAAAAAAAGTAAAGTTGACGACCTTAGTTGAGGGGAGGACAACTCGAAGGCTTCCTTTTCAATAGCTACTACACCGAAGTGTAGGGGAAGGCGCTACTCCATTCCTTGGATTTCTTCACTTTACCCTTGATCCGTAATGCTGAATGTTAAGCAAGGCAGCATCAAGTACCATTTTTTGAGTCTTTGGTATGACGACCTGGGATTTAACCATGGTCTCCCGGACCACTGGTAAGCACTCTACCTATTAGGCTAATAGGTCGGTCAAAATTAAAGAAATTATTCGTTATACAAATAATTAAAATCTATATCCAATTATATGGTTTAAACTATTTCTGTTTAATAATAATAATAATAATAGATAGATAGATAGATAGATAGATAGATAGATAGATAGATAGATAGCAGCACAAAATAACGCCATAAGGATCAACTATATATCAAAGCAAGGATAGATAAAATACAACAAAATAGTTGGTGTAGATTTTGTGGTGATATAGATGAAACGATAACTCACATAATAATCAAATACTGTAAATTAGTGTAAAGAGAGTTTAAGACAAGACACGAGTGGGTGGGAAAGCTCATCAACTGCGAATTATGCAAAAAGCTCAAATTTGGCTATATGAACAAATGCTATATGCACAACCTGGAATCTATCCCGGAAGATGAAACTGGGATTTTTGAAATACAAATGGAGCATTCAATCACAGCCAGATTACCAGACCTACTGAGAGTCAACAAAAAAATTTAAAAAGTAAAAAGAGGACCTGCCGAATAATGGACTTTGCGGTTCTGGCAGATCACAGGATAAAACAGAAAGAAATCGAAAAAAAGAGATAAGCACCTAGACCTTGCTTGAGAACTGGAAAAATTATGGAACGTGAAAGTGACCATTTTACCAATTGTAATTGGTGCGCTCGGTACAATCACCAAAGAATTGGTAAAGGGACAGGAAGACATAGATATAAGAGGAGTCCTGAAGACGCAGGGAGAGTTGTTGACTCTCTAAGTCTCAAGGACCCCCCAATGAGAAACCATCAACTAACGCAGATGGGAAAAACTCTCAAAAGAGTAAAATAGTGACAATTATACCAATTGTAATTGGTGCGTTTGGAACAGTAACTAAAGGATTAGTAAATGAACTGGAGGACTTGGAAGTTGGCGGACGAGTGTAGACCATCCAAACTACTACATTACTGAGAACAGCCAGAATACTGAGAAGAGTCCTGGAAATTTGTGGAGACTTGCTGTCACTCAGACACCAATGAAAAACCATCAGCTAATGCTGATGTGAAAAATTCTAATAAGTAAATAATTTACTTGCATACAGTTAAATAGCACTAAGAATTCGTATCTAAAAAAAGGGTTAGATGAAAAAAATCTGAATATGAACATAGTTAAAAAATCATACATAATAGTAGCAATCCTAGTCAAGTAAGAATATTAAGTTTATAAGTCCCAAAAATTCACTCTGAGCTGTCCAGCAGGACACATATCGTAACGGTTATACGCGTTGGTTCCCTAAGCTTCCGAGGAGATAATCATATTGTGGTTGCTGGTTCAATCCTCACTGCAGGCGAGTATCAATACAGGAATGTTTAACACTTGCACCCGTTCATGACTAACGGAATCAGAACAATAATCAGATTCCGTAAAGGACGTGGTTCGAAGTTCAATGTTGTTTCCCGAGTTCGACAAACACCTGAAGAAGGCTAGAGGACATATCAGCCGAAACGTTGTGGAAATAACAATAAAGATGAAGACACTAGTCCGAAAACCCTTAATGATAAAAATAATGCTTTATCTAAAAAATTCAGGCAGCTAAGAAATTTATGATTGTATTCTATCTTTAAGTAACTATTCTTGATACAAATAATTTTTATATAGTTATATGATTTCAATTTTTCCTATGAAATACAATGATTTGCGCATAATTATATGGCTTCAAGTATTTCTGTCAAATATTAAACATTTGCACAGTTATATGATTTCAGTCATTTCTCTGATGTGCCCACTGTTATTGGGTTTCAGGTATTTCGATGAAATATAATGAGCACACATGGTTTCAAGTATTCCTATCTAATACAAATAATATGCTTAAAGTAAAAGAAAAGTTGGCAGCCTAAGTCGAGGGTGACCCGAAGGCTCCCTTTTTGATAGCTACTACACCAAGGTGTAGGGGAGGGCGCTACTCCTTTCCCTGGATTGCTCCACTTTACTCTTGATCCATACCTTATAATGCTGAGTGTTAAGCAAGGAGGCATCAAGTACCATTTTTTTAAATTTGGGGATGACTCGACCTATTGAACCCAGGTCTCCAGGGCCATTGGCGAACACTCTAACCATCATGCAAATGTCCGGCTCAATACGATTACTTTATTATACAGCTAGCCGAGGGCGACCCGAAGGCTCCCTTTTCAATCGCTACTATACCGAGTTGTAGGGGAGGGTCTTATTCCTTTCCATGGATGGTCCCACTTTACCCTTGATTCGTACCTTATGTTGCTGAGTGTTAAGCAAAGAGGTATTAAGTACCACTTTTAAAGTCTTTGATATGACGCGTCCTGGGATTGAACCCAGGTCTTTCGGACCATTGGCGAACACTCTACCCATTAGTTCAAATTCGATTCTTTACTAATAACTTGTGCACAATTTTTATCAAATATTCATAATTTGCACAGTTATATGGATCAAGTATTTCAGTCAATTATAAGTTCAGTCAACTAATAATAAAAACTACAATCTTTTACAATAATAATAATAATCGCATGTAAGTAATTTTAGATTTAAATGTAATATAATGGCCGAGGGGTTTTGTTTTATATATCTTGCCTTTCGGTTTAGTTTAGCTGAGAACCTTTCGTTTAGTGCATGGGTTAGTTAGGTGCAATCATGAGCGCAAGTGTACACGCGCGCGCGGGGAGGATGTGTCATTCAGAGATGTCAAAATAATTCCAGATAGGAAATGAGACCAGGAGATGTGAATAACGTCATGCCCGGAAGCGTTGAGGATTTGGGGGATTTGAGAAAAGTCAGTTAGTTGAGTTCCTGCCTGAGAAGAAGAAGGTTGACTTTCAGAGCTGAGCGAGGCCAGACGACTTTGTGCGCTACGGGCGCCGCGCGTTGGTTGGGTTGAGAGCCGACGATGTCAAAGCAGTCAGCATAAAAAGATTGTGTGTCTCTTTCTCCTCATGTCGAAAAACCTTCAAACTCAAAAAGGTGAATAAAAGTTTCGCACCTGAACCAATTTCGTAAAGTTTCGTGTTTTTAGATTCCCTATGTCTATTCCACATATCTGTATCATTGATATGTTACACACAAACATATATATATATATATATACATGCATATATATATATATACATACACACACACATACATACACATATATATACACACATACATACACATATATATACACACATACATACATATATATATATATACATGCATATATATATATACATACACACACACATGCATACACATGTATATACACACATACATACATATATATATATACACATACATATATATATATACACGTGCATAACCGTATATTATGGGTATGTTACATAGATAACTTCTTAATTCAAATAATTGCACTCAGTTTTATCCTGTTTACCCAACCCCTCCGCTCGGGCAGGATATGACACAAGGTCAATTTTTAAGCGGAGTTTAACAGGTTTGAATTCAGAGTTTTCCTTCTCCTACACTAGTTGCCTTACCAAGGCTGAAGAACCCAGTCTGTCCTACTATTTACCCATAGCTGGAGGGAGAATAATTGGATTCATACCTTTCCCAAGAGTATTAGTGCTATGTGAAATGCAATCATTCTCGTCCAGGATTTGAACTCGCGTTGCCGTGTCCAGTTTCTAGGACGATAACCATTGCACTCAGTTTTATGACTTGGCTTTGTTTAGTTTCTTTGCTTAATGGCACGCCAAGTTTGCTGGGTAATTCAATGCCAAAGCCATCTTTGTAGAAGGACCGTAGAGGTACTATTCATTCCATAGCTGAAAAATGAAGGAGTTTATTTCCTACCAAAGGGCATTAGCGCGAAAGTGAATGTAATAGTGCGACTGGACTTTAAAAACTTGTTTACGATGATATTGCTGTTCAGCACGTTGGCCCTTACGTCACGGAGATTCCGCTACATAGTCTTATGTGTCAAGAATTACTACATGATATCAATATAAAACATACAGCCATTATTCCACGGGAACTCCCAAAAAATCGATTTGTTTCATAAGTAAATAAAGTTGTCTCCCTTTAGTCAAGGGCGATCAGAAGGCTCCTTTTACAATAGCAACTACACCGAGGTGTAGGAGAGAGCGCTACTCCTTTCCCTGGATTCCTCCACTTTACCCTTGATACGTACCTTATATTGCTGAGTGTTAAGCAAGGAGGTATCAAGTACCATTTTTAAAGTCTTTAGTATGGCGTGACCCAAGTCACCCGGACTATTGGCGAACACTATACCTACTAGACCAAGGGAACCTAACTCCGGTCAAAATGGACCTGGGAGTTATTAGCAGCAAAGAGATAACTTCACTCTCAGCATAAATTGAGCATCACCATCAGAGAGATTTTAATTCCAGACTCAAATTTGACATTGAAAAGAGTTAATAATTTTCATCCTTAAAGGTTTTCGGACAATTGTCTTCATCTTTATTGTTATTTCCACAGCGTTTCGGCCGATATGTCTACCAGCCTTCTTCAGGTGTTTGTCAAACACGGGAAACAACACGGAACTTCGAACTACGTCCTTTATTGAATCCACAGGAGTCACCTGTTCTGATTCCGTTAGCCATAACCGGGTATAAGTGTTAAGTATTCGTGTTTTGTTACTCGCCTGCAGTCAGGATTGAACCTTCAACCTCCAGATGATTGTCTCCTAAGAAGCTTGTGCCCGACCTTTGCCTTCCCTAAATACCCCGCTTTAAAAAAGACTTTGTGTCAAATCCTGTCCGGTTTGGTTGTTTAATGGCACATAAACCTTTTTAGGTTATTTAATTTCAAAGCCATTCTCCAAGAATAACACTAATGGTACTATCCTATTTACCCAACCTCTCTGCTCGGGCAGGATATGACACAAGGTCAATTTTTAATCGGAGTTTAATAGGTTTCAATTCAGAATTTTCATTCTCCTAGACTAGTTGCCTAACCAAGGCTGAAGAACCTAGTCTGTCCTCCTATTTATTTATGGAGGGAGAATAATTGGATTTATACCTTTCCCAAGGGTATTAGTGCTATGTGAAATACAATCAGTCTCGTCCAGGATTTGAACTCGTGTCGCCGTGTTCATTTCCTACGACGATAACAATTACACCACGGGCAGCTCCTAATGGTACTATTTAACCCATAGGTTGTTCAGTTGTCTGAAAGTGAACGTAATAGCCCGACTGGAGTACGAACTTGCTTACTACGATTCCGTAATCCATCGCTTTAACCATTACACCACGGGGACACCTCCCTGTAGGCATTCGTAGTTCGCTCTACTAAGTGAATTAAACCCTCTTAAATTCTGCTAAACGAATTCCTTCAGTGTTTTCTCTTTTGGCATGGTATGCGCAATTGATTGATTATTTCCAAATGGTACAGGGTGACCTCTAATTCAGCTAATTCAGTTTAGTATAAGTACAGATTTTGTTTATACACAGTTAAATGTCAAAACATTTCTATGATAACCAATTCAGTTTAGTGTAAATACGGTTTCAATGTCAAATAATTCAGTTTAGCATAAGCATGCAGTTTAAATGTAAATACGGTTTAATTGTCAAAAAAATGTCTATTTCAAGCTATTCAGTTTAATCAAACAATTCAGTTTAGCATAAGTATGCCGTTAGTTCTATTTAACCCATAGATAGGGCCCTCTCAGGTGCTACCACGCCGGTCCAGAGTGGACCTAGGACCAATGGCAATGAAGGGGTGCTCCGTATTCTGCAAAGCCCCAGCATTACTGGAACCTCACCATCAGGTTGTTTAGTATCATATCCAGGTCTCTCCTTACCCCCCTACAGAGGTGCAGTCGGTGTATTCTACTGCCCCAGGCGACAGGGCAATCATTCTCCTGTGACATGTAATCTTTATGAACCTAATTTTTTTACATATATATTTTTTTTTTCTTTAAGGAAAAAACCAAAGACCGGTTACTTTAGGATTATAAATTTATTTCCATCCTGTTTTGTGTTTCTGATGTAAACCAAAAACACGAAGAAAAATATAACAGGACTTCTTCAAATCTTATGGATATAATAAATCAGAATAGACACTTAAGGTAATAAAAAGTTTCGTACCTGAACTAAGAAGTCGTAAGTATTTTTCATGTTTCGGGATTCCTATGTTCTATGTATATATGTTATGAACATTCTATGTATGTTTCACACATAGCTATATCATGACTATGGTACACGTAAAGGTGATCATATTTACCAACCCCTCCGCTCGGACAGGATATGACACAAGGTCAATTTTTAAGCGGAGTTTAACAGGTTTCAATTCAGAGTTTTCCTTCTCCTAGACTAGTTGCCTAACCAAGGCTGAAGAACCTAGTCTGTCCTCCTATTTATTTATGGAGGGAGAATAATTGGATTTATACCTTTCCCAAGGGTATTAGTGCTATGTGAAATACAATCAGTCTCGTCCAGGATTTGAACTCGTGTCGCCGTGTTCATTTCCTACGACGATAACAATTACACCACGGGCAGCTCCTAATGGTACTATTTAACCCATAGGTTGTTCAGTTGTCTGAAAGTGAACGTAATAGCCCGACTGGAGTACGAACTTGCTTACTACGATTCCGTAATCCATCGCTTTAACCATTACACCACGGGGACACCTCCCTGTAGGCATTCGTAGTTCGCTCTACTAAGTGAATTAAACCCTCTTAAATTCTGCTAAACGAATTCCTTCAGTGTTTTCTCTTTTGGCATGGTATGCGCAATTGATTGATTATTTCCAAATGGTACAGGGTGACCTCTAATTCAGCTAATTCAGTTTAGTATAAGTACAGATTTTGTTTATACACAGTTAAATGTCAAAACATTTCTATGATAACCAATTCAGTTTAGTGTAAATACGGTTTCAATGTCAAATAATTCAGTTTAGCATAAGCATGCAGTTTAAATGTAAATACGGTTTAATTGTCAAAAAAATGTCTATTTCAAGCTATTCAGTTTAATCAAACAATTCAGTTTAGCATAAGTATGCCGTTAGTTCTATTTAACCCATAGATAGGGCCCTCTCAGGTGCTACCACGCCGGTCCAGAGTGGACCTAGGACCAATGGCAATGAAGGGGTGCTCCGTATTCTGCAAAGCCCCAGCATTACTGGAACCTCACCATCAGGTTGTTTAGTATCATATCCAGGTCTCTCCTTACCCCCCTACAGAGGTGCAGTCGGTGTATTCTACTGCCCCAGGCGACAGGGCAATCATTCTCCTGTGACATGTAATCTTTATGAACCTAATTTTTTTACATATATATTTTTTTTTTCTTTAAGGAAAAAACCAAAGACCGGTTACTTTAGGATTATAAATTTATTTCCATCCTGTTTTGTGTTTCTGATGTAAACCAAAAACACGAAGAAAAATATAACAGGACTTCTTCAAATCTTATGGATATAATAAATCAGAATAGACACTTAAGGTAATAAAAAGTTTCGTACCTGAACTAAGAAGTCGTAAGTATTTTTCATGTTTCGGGATTCCTATGTTCTATGTATATATGTTATGAACATTCTATGTATGTTTCACACATAGCTATATCATGACTATGGTACACGTAAAGGTGATCATATTTACCAACCCCTCCGCTCGGACAGGATATGACACAAGGTCAATTTTTAAGCGGAGTTTAACAGGTTTCAATTCAGAGTTTTCCTTCTCCTAGACTAGTTGCCTAACCAAGGCTGAAGAACCTAGTCTGCCCTACTATTTGCCCATAGCTGGAGGGAGAATATTTTGGATTCATACCGTTCCCAAGGGTATTAGTGCTATGTGAAATGCAATCAGTCTCGTCCAGGATTTGAACTCGTGTCGCCGTGTCCATATCCTGCGACGCTAACCATTACACCGCAGGCACCTCCACGTAAAGGTGATGAACCGCATACAACCCTGTGATGCCGAGCTCGGCTGATACTCTCCGAGTGCTCCTCACCGAATTTGCCTTCATATCTTGGAGAATAGCTTCGGAAACCTCAGTATACGACCGACCCGAGCTTGTTTGATTGTCAATCTCCTTGCAAGCCGCGCGAAAATTCTTCAACCAACTGGATACTATACTGCAATCATCTTCCCGTTTACCTTTCGCAAAACAAATGTTTTTTCGTTGTTTCTTCGGCGTTAGGGCACTGTTCAAACTCGTAAAGCATAAAATGCTAAATTAGACAAGATTTCACTTTTATCTGTACGGCTTTCAAATCACACCAAAAATTCCAACAATTAAGATAATAACATTTACATACCACAGCTTGAACATACAAGGCTCATTAAATAAGTGTTTAGACTTTTTTCGTATGGGCACTTTTATTGATAGTACACACATGAAACTTTAGTCCCCTTCGAAGTAATCACAAGAGTCTACGACAATTTTAAATGACTGTACAAAAAAGTCTGGAAACTTATTGAAGCACCTCGTATTTTGTCCAGGCAATAGACGCGCCACAACTTATTACGTACCCGAACAGTGGAAAACTTTTGACTCAGCCTGGTATGTATACGCTGATTAAGCGTATAGAGAAAAAGCTTGATGAAAATTGCACGAGAATGCTACGAGCTGTATTGGACATGTCCTGGAAGCAACATCCCACAAAACAGCAGCTCTACAGCCACCTACCTTCCATCTCTAAAACCATCCAAATAAGACGAACAAGACATTCGAGACACTGCTAGAGTTGTAAGGACAAACTCATAGGCGATGTTTTCATGTGGACCTCTTCACACAAACAAGCAGGTGTATGACGGCCAGTTAGAACATATCTACAACAGCTTTGTACGGACACCGGGTGTTGTCTAAAAAACCTACCAAAATCAATGGATGATAGAGAAAATTGGCGAGAGAATCAGAGAAACCCATGCTAATGGTACGACATGATGAGATATATATATATATCCCAAAAATATGAGTTAGGGATTATTCTATTTGAGAATATATGCACGGATTCTTATAAATCTCCAGGAGTGCTCAATGTTGATAATTAGTATATAAATTTCCATACGATTAAAAAATGTCAAGAAAACGTCATTTGGCAATCATAAATTTACTTCAGCTGCTAACTCTGTTAGAAAAACATCTTCTTCAGATAGCCATCACACTATGGAGGGAAATAAAATTACTATTTTACAAATGGCTCTTACTCGTTTAAAAATAGCTGTCTGAAGAATCTCTTTCTCTTATAGAGTTAGCAGCTGAAATAAATTCTTAATCGCTAAATGACGGTTTGTTGGGTTTTTCCAATTATATATATATATATATATACATATATTATATTATAACAGTGTTGGTTGTCACTAAATCACTTTGTGGGTCTGTGTAGAACCAAGTGCAATGTAATAGGCAGAGTGCTCAATATCTAGGATAGAGCTATTATATAATATAATGATAATAAATAAATATATTTTAGATATGTTTATTTAATTCATGGAATTTAGAATTTTCTTCACTGCCTGATGATTGTTGTTCTGAAAAAACTCCATGAAACCCGGGGGTCGCAGTCTATATTCCATGAATTAAATATATATATCTAATATATAATTATTTATTATCATTATATTATATACATACATACATACATATACAAACACACACACACACTCACACACACACACTCACACACACATATATATATATATATATATATATGTATACGTAGTGCATTCAATAAGTTTCCAGACCTTTTTTGTGCAGGCATTTAAAATTCTTGCAGACTCTTGAAAATTCAGCATGTTATACATCTTATGAGATGATTGACCAATTTTCATGATTTCAGGTTCAAATGAACAGCTACAGCAGCAATTGGAATACACCCTACTAAAGCCTGATTGTCACAGCTGGTGAATTTCAAAATTCCTATCCAAGGTCGCGGTTAATCACCTGAAGAAGGCCAGAGGTGAAATTTGGCCGAAACGTAGTGAGAAGAAACAACAAAAAAACTACCAAGATGAGGACAAAATGTCTACAATAAATAAAAAATTAATTCTCAGATTAAGAACACTCATCTCAAAAGGATTCCCAATTACATTAATTTTTACCTCAGTTACTTGCACACAATTTAAAGTAAAAATATATTTTAGGTAAACAAAATAAACTTGCACATACATTATTCAACTAATATTCAACTTTTCATTGTAAGTAAATTTTAAAGAATTCAATTGAATAATCACAAATTTGTTAGATGCGGTATTTTTATAGCTTTTTAGATAAAGTGTGGGTATTCTGTAGCTAAATAATTTAATGTGATACAGAAACACAGGGGTCATTTTGAGCTTTAGAGGCTAAGTCATTCTAAAACAAGTGTTAGATTTAGCTCATGCAGCGTCGAGTCCCAAATATTTGTGTTGCATCTAAGTTCTTTGCGTACTTGTATGTGGGCAGGTGTCTGTGACCGGTTTGGTTGACCTAGACACTGAATGGTCAATGTCAAAGATTCTAATGGTTATACAAACAGATGCTTATCAGGAGTCAAAGACATTTATTTTTAAAAATGCAAAAAATAGAAAATATTCTTTTCGTTCTTGGTGAAAACCTGGTCTGTATAATGATTTGATGAATTGTATTTAGAAAAAAATGTTGTTGGATACAAAATTTCTTCTTACATGTGTATATATATATATACATATATGTACGAGGATCATTAAATAAGTTTTTAGACTTTTTTCGTATGGGCACTTTTATCGATAGTATACACATAAAATTCTAGTCCCCTTCAAAGTACTGCAATGCACTTGTACCGTTACAACAACTTCTGGAAGGCCCCATGGAAGTCCTCTTGTGTGAGCGTGTCACAGCCTCTTTCATCTCTTCAATTTGTTATATAGTCATTTACACATATACATGTTCATGCAGCATCACAACGACAAGATAATTAAGACGCGTGATAAAGACGCAGGAAGGAACGAAGCAGGTAGACTTCTTTAACAATATTTTTACCTCTCACTTTATTGCAAGGGTTCGAAAGGGTTGTTCAAGGGTTGCATGTGAGAGGGCGCTGGAGACCGAACAAAAACTTCATATTTTGACCCCACTGTTATGACCGTCACGTTGTGTCTTTCTTGTTCTCCTGATGTTGGGGTCCACTCCATCGAGGTTTTCCGAGGGCCCCCTCGGTCGGGTGTGGCTTTCCCTACCACATCTCGTCTCTAACTCTCTGGAAGTCTGCTGGCAACTGCTATGGCACCCCGAACTCAACTGAGTAAAATAATAATTCAACGCCCACACGATCGCCCACTGGATCTTTGAAATCGGATGTTTTATCGTCATCAAGCGGAAATAACTGTCATGCAGTTCAGAGGTTACTCTCTTCCGGTGCATCACTGTAGTGGCACTGTGGGACCTTCACCTTGTCCCATATTATAAGCCTTAATCTGCCCACGCGATCTCTTTCGATTACTGGCCATTGGAATGTGTCACTTCCTTCCAGTGCATCAGCTTGGAATAGTATTTTTGGGCCGGGTCGAAGGTCAAAATATAACATTCATCCGTTGATTATTTTTCAAAATTCCACATGTGGAATTTTCTTCACGTTCGTCTCCATCATCCTCACACATATTTTACAGAATAATTTACAAAGGACAATAATGGCTGAAAACACAAAAAGAATCACTTGAACTACAGCAAACAAAATCTTACTAAGAGGGCGACCTTCTCTCTATGTAACACTTGCCCGGCTAATTATGATCTAAATTTCTCTTACTATCTTTGCGTGGTTTGCCATCTTGACATGTGTGCATCAAGGTACCATACGGATGCATTTTTTTATCCTCCCAACACAACGGGCCCTCCATAATTCCTTGAAGAAATTTCAAAACCCTAAAAAGACCATACTCTGGTCCCATATCCTTGTCACAAACTTAGTGACCCTGGTCATTCCAGCAATACATTTCGCCTGGATTCCTCATGACCACACTCCAGTTCTTTGCTCAACAGGTTCCTACCTGGAGTAATCGGAGAATTCCATAAACTAAAACACAATATCTTCAAGGCCCAAATCATTCCACAAAAATCCACAAAAATCATGGCCCAAAACAAAGTATCACAATACATCTGAATGTATCACAATCTGGCACGCATGCTGTAAACCACCTAAAATAGTCCACGCAAAATACTAGTTAGCAATGTGTTACCCATTTTTTCATTAGGTTTCTGTTCCCATTCCCATTGGTTTGCAAGCCCTTAAGGAAACATGCTTTACCTGATCAAACCCGCGCCGGGTTTCTTTTCAATTTAATCAGGAACCCTCGTGGCTACTAATATATAGGCATCTCGCCTTTCCCTGATCCGTTTTGACTTTGCCAAATCACACACGAATCCAAAACACCATCGTGACTGAAAGACTCAGACATCATCCACAAAATTTTGGAGTAGGCCACGCCTTTTTTCTTTTATTCCATCCTCGGAACTCCAAACTAAAAAATAGAACAGCTTCATGGGCCGGCGAAATCTTCGATAGAATTGCTTTCTTTGCCGTCTACCCAACAACAATCTGAAACCAATTGGATGAATGTCTCTCCTATTCTCGCGTCAGCCACCGATTTTCTCAAAAACAGAAACCCCGAAAAAAAATATTTCCTATTCCACGAAAACCCCAAATTCTAAAAAAAAAAAAAAATTAGAATCAATATAATTTCAAATATTATTAAACCTAGTATAAAATCCTCTATTAATGGTTTTCGTCAAATTTCATGATATGAACAGGAAAAAAAAATTTCTAATGTCGCCTTTAAACTCAAACAAACTCAAAAATTTTCACTTTACAACAAGTCAAAACAATATTACAATCACAGTTCAAAAATGTTCAGTTTTCTTTTCTTCTTTTTTTCAATCTATGTAGTGATGTACTGTCTATTTTACTAAAAATGTCTGTTCTTTCTTTCTTTCTTTTTTTTTTTTTTTTTTCATATGCTGTGTTCAACAATGTTCAAGTTCCTTCTCCTTCTTGGTTTTCTTTCCGTCTTTTTTTCCATTGTCCTGTACGTTTTTTTTTTCTTTTTTTTTTTTTCATTTTTTTTTCATAATAAATTGCTCATTCAATGTCCCTTTTTTTTCAACCTTATATCTACCTCTCTGTCTTTACCCTAACACGATAACTATAGGTTCGCTTCCCAGTTTATTCAATTTCAGTCTATATTACCATAAATTAAGCCTGATTTATAAGACAACTTTTTCAATAGCTTACGAGCATTCTTCTTCTTTTTTTTTCTTTTTACAAAATATCCCGTTTTATTTTTCTAAACAACCCAAACTTTTATAAATTCTGCCAACATTTCCCAATTCAAAATATTTCCGAATCTGCGAATCTTCGCCACACTTGGTTCCGTCAAAATTTTGCGCATCTCTTAATTACATCCAAAACCCTGTTTCAAAATATCTTCCCCAATAACAATCTCAAAGCTTCACTCCAGGGGGAACTCACAAAATACCTGTCTGCCTCGTCAGACACAAAAAACATCTGTCTGTTAGTTACTTTGCCTCCACGGCAAGACCGTTTTCAAGACAATACCTATGTCTTCAATAATTGATATCAACAATTTCCACAGCAAAACAACCGGCCTGATTCTACCAGCGCCGAAGATATCGATTCTCCCAACTTCATAAATATCGAAAAAGTATATGCGCATTCTTCAGACAAACACCAATGTGCGAAATTCATGGACAATCCCATTAATGCTCCCAAGATTCCATTTCTCGGATTAAAATTCTCATTTCCAATACACAAGTTCCAAACATGAAAACCTGACCAAAAAGGTCTTAACCACAGATATGCGGGATTCCAGATCTTGGACTGAAATTCTAATTTTCGATCACCACTTGTCTGGACCAATGAAAAGTTACTACGATTTTTTTTTTACTTACAAAGACCTATTTACGATAAAATTCCCATTGATAAAATTTATTTACTATTGCTGTCTATCAAAAAACGGACAGCAACTGTCCCCTAGTCATCTTTTGTTTTCCCTTCTTTTTTCCTCCCTCACTTCGATACAATATTACACATAGCAGTAATTTCAATTTTTATCTAGGGACCACACATTTAAAAAAAAAAATTATTTCCAATTTTATGCTTCTAGAAAGGCCCTTGTCATTACAACTAATCTTTCACAATTATAATCAATTTAAATCCTTTTTTTAACGAACCAAAATTAAATGACAGAGAGAGATAGAAGTTATACGAATGAGCGCTCTACTTACAATTTTTTTTTCTCTTTTTTCTTTCCGTCTTTTTTCTGTTCTTTTCGCGTCGGTCTGTTCCTTT
Organism: Sepioteuthis lessoniana; assembly: GCA_963585895.1. NCBI lineage: Eukaryota > Metazoa > Mollusca > Cephalopoda > Myopsida > Loliginidae > Sepioteuthis > Sepioteuthis lessoniana. The sequence continues at coordinate 59,592,095 of OY757942.1, read as the reverse complement.
CTCCTTCCTCTTTTTTTTGTTGCTAGTTTGTTCTTCTTTTTTTTTCTTTTTACTTCTTTCAATTCCAGCATTTTTCTTTGTCCTTTTCGTTGATGTCGTGTTTTGATGCTTAAAAACTGTCGTTTACGGTAACCAGGTTCGTTTTGAATCCTTGAAGTACTCTGCTGGCACATGCACCAAATCGCGATATGTTAGATAGTCATCTGCTGATCCATGCATCCATGAATATACATATATATACTGGATACATACCGACGCAATGATCACAGACACAAGAATAAAGGACGCCGGAAGGAAAGCACAGGAAGACTTCTTTACAAATATATTTACCTCTCACTTTATTGCAAGGGTTCGAAAGGGTTGTTCAAGGGTTGCATGTGAGAGGGCGCTGGAGACCGAACATAAACTTCGTATTTTGACCTCCACTACTTATGACCGTCACGTTGTGTTTTACTTGTTCTCTTAGATGCTCAACCAGAGGTCTTGGGCTCACTCTGCTGGAGGCTGGCTTTCTTTATGGCATCTTATCAGCATCTTCTCTGGACCCCTAACTCCATCGGGGGTTTCCGAGGACCCCCTCGGTCGGGTGTTGCTTTCCCTACCACATCTCGTCTCTAACTCTCTGGAATTCTACTAGCAACTGCTCTGGGACCCAAACTCATCTAAATTATATAATAATTCAACGCCCACACGATCGCCCACTGGATCTTTGAAATCGGATGTTTAATCTCTTTCGATTACTGGCCATTGGAATGTGTCACTTCCTTCCGGTGCATCACCTTGGAATAGTATTTTTGGGCCGGGTCGAAGGTCAAAATATAACAAATTGTCTCATAACGACAGCCTCTGCGCTTAGGGAATAAGCAAAAGTCACAGGGAGCAAGGTCTGGATTATAGGGAGGGTGAGGAACTGTCTTGATGCCCATCGTGATCAAATAGTCTGTGACAAGGATGGAGTTGTGAACTGGTGCATTATCCTGGTGGAAATGCCACGGACCCGATTTGAAGAGTGCTCGTCTCTTCCGACAGAATCTCTTCCTGAACTTCCTTAAAACCTCAACATAGTAACCCTAACCCTAACCCATTGGCCAATCAACTGTGGTGTATTGACTTCCTTACTCCTCCCACACCTCTCATCATCCCTCATAGACTCCCTGCCTTCCTTGAATCGCTTATGTCACTCAAAAACTGATGCTCGATTCATGCAAGATGGTCCAAAAGCAGTCAGAAGCATTCCATACGTTTCTGTGGCATTTTTTCCAAGTTTAAAACAGAATTTTATTGCATATCGTTTTTTTAAGTGTCCTCATTGCATTTTTGAAATTCACCAGCTGTGACAATCAGGTTTTAGTAGGGTGTATTCAAATTCCTGTTGTAGCTGTTCATTTGAACCTGAAATCATAAAAATTGGTCAGTCATCTCATAATATGTATAGCAGTAACATAGTGAATTTTCAAGGGTCTACGACAATTTTAGATGCCTGTACCAAAAAATCTGGAAACTTATTGAATTACAATGTCAAAGTATTCTGTGTCTCCATCCGGTGATCGTACTTTTACTTTAGTGTTTCTATAGAGAATCGTTATTGCCGCTACGGTTTCTTTCGGTATGCCGTACGCTAGTAGGATTTGTTCCATATTTCCTCTGTGAATGGAGTCGAAAGCCTTGGTAAAGTCGACAAATATTAATGTCGCTTGTAGGTTCTTTGCCCGTACACCTTCAAGGATTCTGCGGATGGTTAATATTTGTGAGGTCGTGGATCTATTTCTTCGGAAGCCATTTTGGTTTTTTCTAAGTATGTTGTCGATTTTGGGTTCTATTCGGTTTCGTAGTAGGGCATTGTAGATTTTGGCAGCTATGGATGTAAGTGTTATGCCTCGGTAGTTTTTGGCTAATCCGAGGTCCCCCTTTTTAGGGAAGGGGAGTATGCATCCCTTCATCCATCTATCTATCGGATTTTGATTGTATACTGCGTTGCAGTGTCGGAGCAGTATGTCGTCGATTTGACATTGTAGCAGGAGTACTTCAAGGGGACACGCTGGCCCCGTACATCTTTATCATTTGTCTAGACTACGTACTTAGAACATCGATAGACAAAATCAAAGAGAATGGCTTCGAACTGACGAAGAAAAGAAGCAGAAGATACCCCGCAACAACAATTACCGACGCCGACTACGCCGATGAAATAGCGATACTAGCAAATACACCTGACCAAGCCGAAACACTTCTGCATAGTTTGGAACGAGCAGCAGCAAGCATAGGCCTCCATGTTAATGCACACAAAACGGAATATATGTGCTATAACAAAACGGGGGACATCTCCACTCTAGAAGGAACCCCACTTAAACTAGTAGACAAATTCACGTACCTAGGAAGCAGCGTCGAATCAACCGAAAAGGACATCGAAACGAGGTTAACGAAAGCATGGACAGCTATCAATAGGCTATCGATTATATGGAAATCAGACCTAACCGATAAAATGAAACGCAGTTTATTCCAGGCAGCGGTCGCATCGATACTGCTATATGGATGCACTACATGGACGCTAACAAAACGGCTGGAGAAGAAGCTAGATGGCAATTACACAAGAATGCTGCGTGCAATCTTGAACAAGTCCTGGCAGCAACACCCCACAAGACACCAACTGTACGGCCACCTGCCCCCTATCACGAAAACTATTCAAGTTAGACGAACCAGACATGCAGGACACTGCTGGAGAAGCAGAGATGAACTTATAAGAGATGTACTCTTATGGATCCCCACACATGGCCGCGCAAAAGCAGAACGACCAGCTCGAACGTACATTCAGCAGCTATGTGAGGATACAGGTTGTTGTCCTGAAGACCTACCTAGGGCGATGAACGATAGGGAGGAGTGGCGAGAGAGGGTCAGGGATATCCGTGCTGCCAGCACGATATGATGATGATGATGATGATGATGATTGAATTACCATGTATATTATAACGATCGAAAAACCTAATATCACTTCGATAGTACTGCAGAAATCGAATTTCTCTGGATCGAAAGTAAGATGCCTTCGTTCTTTTTTTTTAACAAGTTTTTTTCTCATTTTGATGCTAGTTTTGTAACCTTTTTTGATCATCCCAAATCTTGTGCTAAATTATCTGACCCATGCTGATCAAATCCTTTTCATATCAAGTCATCTTCAAAATTATTGTTGTCACTGGGTTCGTCATCATAATCCAGATCTTGAAGTTAGGGGAGTTGAATTTAAAGTGGCGCAGGAATTTCAGCTGAATGAAACACTGGACCTTTATCTAAAGGTTAACTAGGATACTCGATTTTGCATTTTTTTTCTTATTATAACCAGAGGTTTTTTTTGGTGGGGAGTTATCGTGGTGTAATGGTTAAAGCAATAGACAGCGGAACTATAGTAAGCGAGTTCGAACTCCAGTCGCACTATTACGTTCACTTTTGTCAAATACCCTTGGAAAAGGTATAAACCCCCTTATCCTCAGGGCTATGGGTTAAATAGTACCACTTCTGTTCTTCTAGATGAATACCTTTGGTATTAAATAACCTACAAAGATTGAAATGCCATTAAACAAAGAAACTATATCTGAAGGTTTTACAAATCAAAAGTGCCAGACTGTGCAACTGTCTTTTGGTTCACACCAAGTAATAGGTATATCAAATGCCAACTTATCACATCTTCTTGGTTTATATCTCTAATTTCTCAACACACTGTTTGTACATCTTGTAAGGGACCCACAACTTGTCAAGATCATCCAGTTTTACTTAAAAATACAAAATATCTTGCTTCATATCTCTAATCTCTCAACACACTGTTTGTACATCTTGTAAGGGATCCAAGCTCACCAAATTTTACTTTAAAATTCAAAATTTCTTTGCTTCGAAAATGCGCTGAAGTTTGCCCTTTGACTAAAATCACCTGATTTGAAAAATTCTCATTTCTAATTAATAAAAGGATAAAAGCAATCAGCTGACCAGTCCTATTATTTAAGGACAAACAATACAATTGTGATTTTTCTGAGAGTAAGTGGAAAAGAAAAATCCTGATATGTTATAAGAAAAGTGTTTATAGTTTTAAAATGAGCAGGCTAGTTTGAGTCTAAATCAAGTGAAAAATCGAATTTAACGGAAATTATGTTCAAATTGTTGCTTAATCGACAGAAAGAAATTTATTAATTATATTCAAATAATAATTTCATTGTATGAAAATAAAACAAAACAATAAAAGTTAATGAGTTAAAAATAATCATTGATGTTTACTCAAGTCAGGACGTTGAGTCGAACCTCCGAAAAATAAAATGATAATAATAATAGTAATAGTAAGAGGAAGAGGAAGAGAAAGAAGAAGAAAGGAGAAAGAGGAAGAGGAGTAGGAGTTGTTGTCACAGTAAATGTTATTAACAGTAGATTTTCTAATTTTCAATATAAGTAAAGGACCATTTTTAAGCTTGAGAGACAATAAGAAGGGATAAAATACAGTTGTAATAACAAGAGAAACAACAGCAAACAACAACAACAACAATAATAATAATAATGATAGATAGATTGATAGATAGTATGCTGTAAATAACAGAATAGCAGATTTAATCTAGAAACAGATCAATCACATTATAAGCGAATGCAGCAAATTAGCACAGAAGGAGTACAAGGCGAGACACGAGTGGGTCGGCAAGGTAATCCACTGGGAAATGTGCAGGAAATTTCAATTCGACCATACAAACAAATGGTATATGCACAACCCGGCGCCTGTCCTAGAAAATGACTCGTATAAACTCCTATGGGACTTTAACATACAAACGGATCACCTAATCCCGGCCAGAAGACCAGACTTCACAATAATCAACAAAAGAAAGAGAATCTGCAAAATTGTTGACTTTGCTGTCCTGGCGGACCACAGAATAAATCTGAAGGAAGGTGAAAAGAGAGATAAGTACCTTGACCTTGCTAGAGAATTGAAAAAGCTGTGGAACATGAAAGTAACAATTGTGCCAATTGTGATTGGTGCGTTAGGCACAGTAACTAAGGGATTATTAAAGGGCCTGGAGGACTTGGAAGTTAGCGGACGGGTAGAGACTATCCAAACGACAGCATTGCTGAGGACGGCCAGAATACTGAGACGAGTCACGGAGACTTGAGAAGACTTGCTGTCACTCAAACTCTAGTGAAAAACTATCAGCTAATACTGATGTGAAAAACTCTAGAGGAGTAAATAATAATAATTATTCACAACCCAGGACCTGTCCAAGAAAATAAAACACATAAACTCCTATGGGACTTTGACATACAAACGGATCACCTAATCTCGGCCAGGAGACCAGACGAAATAATAATCAACAAAGAAAAATAACTTCCAAAATTGTCGTCTTTCCTGTTCCGGCTGACCACAGAATAAAACTGAAAGAATATGAAAAGAAGGATAAGTACCTCGACCTTGCTATGGAATTGAAAAAAAACTATGGAGCATGCAGGTGACAATTATACCAATTGTAATTGGTGCGTTTGGAACAGTAACTAAAGGATTACTAAAGGGACTGGAGGGCTTGGAAATTGGCAGACGGGAGGAGACCATACAAACGACTCTTGGTACAGTCGCCAAATGATTGGTAAAGGGACTAGAGGACTTGGAAATAAACTAAAGCATTGCTGAGATCAGCCAGAATACTGAGAAGAGTCCTGGAGACTTGAGGAGACATGCTGTCACTCAATCTCCAGTTAAAGATCATCAGCTCACGCTGATGTGAAAAACTCCAATGAGTAATAACGTGGCTAAGAAAAGGAAACTTTAAGAGAAAAACAGAATCTCTCCTAATAGCATCACAAAACAACGCCATAAAAACCAATCATATCAAAGCGAGAATAGATAAGACGCAACAAAATAGCAAATGTAGGCTATGCTGTAACAGAGACAAAACCATCAATCACATAAGCAAATGCAGCAAATTAGCACAGTATAAGGCGAGACACGACTGGATGGGCAAGGTGATCCACTGGGAGATATGCAAGAAATTTAAATTTGACCATACGAACAAATGGTATATGTACAACACAGCAGCTGTCATGGAGAATGACACACACAAACCCCTATGGGACTTTAACATACAAACGGATCACCTAATCTCGGCTAGAAGACCAGACGAAATAATAATCAACAACAACAACAAAAAAAAGATAACTTCTAAAATTGTCGTTTTTCCTGTCCCGGTGGACCACAGAATAAAACTGAAAGAATGTGAAAAGAAAAATAAGTACCTCGACCTTGCTAGAGAATTAAAAAAAACTGTGAAACATGATGGTGAGAATTATACCAATTGTGATTGGTGCTTTTGTTACAGTCACTAAAGGATTATTAAAGGGACTGGATGACTTAGAAGTTGGGGGACGAGTGGAGACAATCGAAACCACAGCATTATTGAGAACGGCCAGAATATTGAGAAGAGTCCTGAAGACTTGAGGAGACATACTGTCACCAAAACTCCAGTGAAAGACCATCAGCTAACGCTGATGTTAACAACTCTAATGAGTAAATAATAATAATAAAAGATAGATAGATAGATAGCAAGGGAAAGACGGAGATTTTTAGGTATTCTATTTATAAAGGTAATTCATTTTACTTAATATGGGAACAAATATTAATAATAACAATAATAATGAAAATAATAATATTAGTAATCTTGAGTATTCTGTATATAAATAAAGGCCCACTTTTAATCTAGCGGGAGGGGTAGGATAAAATATGATGGCAAAACAACCACCACCACCAACAACAACAACATCAATAATAATAATGATAATAATAATAATAATAATAATAATAATAATAATCCTCTCAGACTGAACATATAGAGATTTTCTTGTATCCATTACATGGTAATATCGTCTGACATTCTCTATGCATTTGATACTTTTTTTTCTTCCGTTTTTTTTTTTTTTTTTTTTTTTCGTGATTTTTTTCCACGTTTCCGGCAGGGTTTTTATTCTCCAACTTCTCAAAAGCTTCATCAGTGGATTATATCGGCTGTTAAAGAAGATTTCACAACCAAATGTGTCTCCTGTTCCAGGAAGCAAATATGGCCAATTGAATACATTTCATTTAATCTCTCTTCCATCGTTTCTAAAAGTGTTCTTTGCTGCATAATGTCTGTGCTTTTTCATCATTTTAATTCCATGTAGAAATAAGGCGATTTGCAGTACTCAAAGACTGTGATTAGTGCCTGAGGCTCGCCTTGCCAGGGTTCTCCGAATCTTTCATCTTATATGGAGACTGTTATTGAGAAAAGAAACAGTGAAAGCGGATAGAGTAATTTTAAAATTCCATAAGATCAGCCATGTTTTATTTTCATCTTTTAAAAACTTATTTCAGCCAATCAGAACCCGTCATACATTTAAAAGCAAATAGCGACTAACATATCACAGTGGCAAGAAAGATTTTAAATCGCATAGTGACTGAATTTGTTCCACACTGGGTGACATTATTATTTTATTTTACTCCGGTCTCTGTGGTTTCATTACAATAATCAAAGCAAAGATTCCTTGACTTTCTATCAACATCTGTTTCTTTCAGTTATCGCCCCAAGAGGTTCTTCTAGACAGCATCTAGTGTCCCCAGAGATTTGGTGAATCTAAGTTTTTGCTCGTCGGCCAACATTGCTGTGTCAATGAGATGGAGTTCATGAAAAAGGTTGCTTATGAGTTCGTCCTTACTTCACAAGCTGTGTTGGTAACATATTGACCTCCGACCCAGCCGTCAATCAAGGAACAGGTGCATCCGGTCGAAGATATCAGGGGATAACCTTGACTGAGGATGGGTTGAATTGGTTGCAAATGCGACGCTCACAGGAAGCAGGTGGTCGTCAAACAATGATATAACCCGGTGCGATAGGAAGTTCAGTTAGTTTGGAGTCAGTTAGTTTGGAGTCAGTAGTTGGAGAAAGATGCAGTAGTGAGAACCAGCACCCAGTAAAGGGCAATGGGCCCTCAGGATCTCCGATTAAGCAGCCCAGCAGAACGAGAAAGAGGCACTGCCAAAGACAAAGGAACTGGGGTTCAATATGTTGCAGTTTGTTCAGACTCCAACTCACCTCTCACACATAACCCTTTCGCAACCCTTTCGCAACCATTTCGAATAAAGTGTGAGAGGTATATTTTTCTAAAGAAGTGTGTTCGTTCGTCATTATTGTTGATTTTGTTTCCGCATGTATATGTGTATAGTTGTATATGTATTACGGCTATGCAACATGTCCAGTTTGTGAGATAGGAGGTAGGGAGTCATACATCCGCCATTTTCTATGTTGTTACTTTCAGGTTTTCTTCAAAACAGTATGTAGCATTCTTGTATAGTTCACATTAACCCTTTTAAAAGTAGTTTCGTTATAGTCCAAGTGGTAAAATCATTCAGAAGTATTTATTAAAGATCAGATGTGCATATGATCAATAATCTATTAATAGTACTACACCCCTTAACTATAATTCTCTTGACATCGTTTTCAGTTGATGAGATATTGCTACCGATGTAAATTGATAACTATACTTACATATGCTTAATGGATGTACAAATGGTTTAACGGTTACCGGTGCAAAAACTGGAATCAGCGAGCCGAGCTAAAATTCTAATTGAGGCTGTTTACACTTAACTAATGTCTTTGAGAATGCCATGGAACTATCTCTTTTTTCTTCTTCTTCTATACGTATAATGATAGAGTAGAAAGAAATCACCATCTCTGCTGATGCGTCAGAAAGACGTCTCACCGCGAAAAAATCAAAGCAAAAAGGAAAAAGGCTTGTCTTAAATATGAGACTAAACTGCATCTGATGGTTGGATTTCCAATCTAGAGTGCTCTTCAGTGTTGATTCGCCCCTTCATCTTTAATGCTTCCAAATACATTCAAACCCGGAGTGGTAATACCAGTTAGAATTACAACTGCGGGACTAATAGGTCTGTATAAAAATATTCTTATTGAATAGGAATACTTGAAACCATATAACGAATAATCATTTTTACTAAGAATTTGCTTGAAGCTAAAATAGTTTACCTACGATTATTTTACCAATGTTTTCTGGGAAATTTTTGGTTTAATTTGGTTTCTTTGTTTAATGGCATATCAACTCGTTGTAGGTTATTTGATGCCAAAGCCATTCTCCAAGAAGAACAGTAGTGGTACTATATAACCCATAGCTGGGAGGATAAGGGGGTTCATACCTTTCCCAAGGTTTGGTTTCTTTGTTTAATGGCATATCAACTCTTTGTATGTTATTTAATGCCAAAGCCATTCTCCAAGAAAAACAGTAGTGGTACTATTTAACCCATAGCTGGGAGGATAAGGGGGTTCGTACCTTTCCCAAGGGTATTTGCCCGAATGTGAACGTAATAGCGCGACTGGAGTACGAACTCGCTTACTACGATTCCGCAGTCCATCGCTTTAACCAGTACACCACGAGGACACCCCCGTGGGAAATGTGTTTGTAAATTATATATATAATTGATATATATGTGTAAACAAGATTTAGCATTAAATAACCAACAATGGTTGATACGCCATAAAACCCAACCAAATCAGAACATATGTATTTAATATATATGTATAAAAATGATTTGGCATTAATTAACCAACAATCTTTGATATGCCATAAAATCCAACCAATATATTCAATATATGTGTGTAAAGAGGATTTGGCATTAAATAACCTACAATGGTTGATATGCCATAAAATCCAACCAAACCAAATAATATATATTCAATATATATGTATAAAGAGAATTTGGCATTAAATAACCTATAATACTTGGTATGCCATTAAACCCAACCAAACCAAATCATGTATTGCCTAGTTGCCTGGGGCTGTAGAATACACCGACTGATTCTCTGAAGAAAGGTACCCCGCTCCAACGACTGTCTTAGATATGACACTAAACAGTCTGATGGTGAGGTTCCAGCAGTGCTGAAGCTTTGGGGAATTCGGAGTACCCCTTGATTGCCATCACTCCCAGGTCTACTTTGGCCCGGAGTGGTAGCATCTGGTAGGGCCCTATCTATGGGTTAAATAGAACTAACTGCATACTTATGCTTATCTGAATTTTTTGAATTAGAACTGTTTGACAAAACCGAGTAGCATTAAATAGAAATGTTTTGAAAATTAAATTGTACTAATATTTAAACTGTTTACTTATGCTAAACTGAATTGTTTGAAATTGAACTGGTTTGACATTGCAACTGTACTTAGACTTACCTAAATTGTTTAATATAGAACTGTTTTGACATTTAACTGTGTGAAAACAAAATCTGCACTTATACTAAACTGAATTAGCTGAATAAGAACTGTTTGACTAAACTGAATTGATTGAAATAGAAATGTTTTTGATAATTAAACTGTGTATTCATGTTAAACTAAATTGTTTGAAATAGAACTATTTGCATAAAAATGGATATGCCATTAAATAACCTACAAAGGTTGATATGCCATAAAACCCAACCAAACCAAATCATATATATTCAATATATATGTATAAAGAAGATTTGACTTTTAATAACCTCCAATGTTTGATATGCCATAAAACCAATCCAAACTCGCATTATTATTGGTTACTTGAAACCATATAACCGATATATAACCACTGAGTGCTATTGAAAAAATAATTACTTGAAAATATATGATTATTAGTATCAGATAGGAATATCTGAAACTATACAACAGTGTGCAAATTATTTGTATTTGGTAGGAATACTTGATATCATCTAATTATGCAAAGAAAAAAAACTCTTAAGAACAACTACAAAAGCTGTATATATAAACGTTCAAGGATTGTAGTTTACGAACCTTTTGGTATAAAATAACACAAGACGGATTGAGATGCCGTTAAAATCAATAAGTCACTCCTTTTTCTATACTGGTTTACCTACCAAGGCTACAGAGATCAGTTTGACCTACTATTTAAATGAGAGTGGGTAGGAAAAGAGATGAATTCACTCTTTTCTTTCAAAGGGTATTACTTTTGTATAAAAACCCAAAGAATTGGACCCAGTGACGCGAGTTCAAATCCTGAACGAAGCTATTTCCATTTCACATGGCACTAATATCCTTGAGAAATATATTCTGTCTGTGGCTATGGGTAAATGATAGGGCCGGTTGGGTTCTTTAACCATGTATAACCATGTATAGCAACCATACAAGGAGAAGGAAAGCTCTGAATACAAACAAGTCGTAAACATGAATAGGGTTTGGTTCTGCATTAGACACGTTATATGAGTATCAACCTGACGACCGAACCAAGTTACGACACCATGACCGAGCGAGAATTATTAAAGCGAATCAAAATGTAAACAACCTCAGCCAGGACTTGAACCTTGTTCGCCAAATCAATTTCATACTCCACCCGCAACTCTATAATTCCTTGATAAACTATCTCGTATTAAATATAGATGTCTCTGCGTCGGTGAAACTTTTTCTCTCACGCCATTGTTTACCAGACAATAGTCAACCAGTGCAGTGAAAAGATAGAAAGGGGTTACAAGCGGTCGGGGTGGGGAGCCGTAGATTAGAAGGTGGTTGGGATGGGCGAGAATCGGGGGAATAGATCTTTAGGGGTCAGAAGCCGTTTTAGGCCTCGTTGCACGCTAATTCTTTGCACCCTTGTCTTTCAACGCCTTCCCCTTCGACCTTCTTGTCGGTCTATACGCAAGAAACACTTTATGATAAATGATGGATGAGAGGAAGTTGTCATTGTCCGACAAGAAAGTGATTAATAAGAAAATGGAATTTTAATCTGAAGACACGGGTCTTACTATCAAGCGTCTTCGATTTGGGTCTGTCTGATTTTTCACAATTTCTTTACAATTTTCGGTTTTGTTATTTCTTTCTTGAGAGCATTTCCTTCTTTAAGTCCATCCTTGTTTTTCCTTCCTTCTTTAATTACTTCCTTCTTTTTCCTTCCATTTTTAATTCATTCCTTCTTTGGGATTTCTTCTTTCTTTTTAATTCTTTCCTCTTTAATTAATTCCTTTGTCTTTTTTTTTTTTTGCTCAGTCGGCTGGGAGGGGCTGTAGAATACACTGACTCTATCTCTGCTGAGGTGTAAGACTACATCAACGAGTGTCCTGGATATGACACTAAACAATCGGATGTTGAGGTTACAGTAATACTCAAGCTTTGGGTAATGCGGAATATCACTTCATTGCCATCGCTCCCTGGTCCACTCTCACCCGGAGATGTAGAACTTGCTGAGGGTCCTATCTATGGGTCAACTGGAACTAAATTGTAATTATGTTAAACTGAATTGTTTGAAATTGAACAGTTTTTGACATTTAAACTGTGTATAAACAAAAGAATGTACATACAATAAACTGGATGGTTTAAAATTTTTATCGAAATGACTGAATTCGGTGTTAAATGACCCAAATAGGATTGATACGCCGTAAAACAATCAACAACTTCTTTTTCATGCCTTCTTTAATTATTTCTAACTTTTTACTCCTTATTTAATTTTTATCATTAAGGGTTTTCAGACTATTGTCTTCGTCTTTATTCTTATTTCCACAACGTTTCGGACGATATGTCCTCCGGCCTTCTTCAGGTGTTTTTCGAACTCGGGAACCTTCACGCAACTTCGAACTACGTTCTTTATTGAATCCACAGGGGTCACCTGTTCTGATTCCGTTAGCCATAAATGAGTACAAGTGTAAAGTATTCCTGTATTGTTACTCGCCTGCAGTCAGGATTGAACTTGCAACCTCCAGATAATTGTCGCCTTAGGAGCTATAGGAACCAACGCCTATAAGCTTTACGCCGTGTGTCTTGGTGTAACCCGTGGATTCAATAAAGAACGTCATTCGAAGTTGCGCGAAAGTTCCCGAGTTCGACGAACACCTAAAGAAGGCAGGAGGACATATCGGCCGAAACGTTGTGGAAATAACAATAAGGATGAAGACAATAGTCCGAAAACCCTTAATGATAAAAATCAAACTTTGTCTCAGAAATTTAGCCAATTAATTCTATTTAATGTTTTTACCCTGTGTTGATATGCTATTAAACAAAGAAACCAAGTCAAATTAAATAAGAAGACCAATATAGTCTGTCCTGCGGGTCTAGCCACACTGAAGAGTTCTGATAGAACGAAACAGTCTGTCTGTGGATGACAATATATATATATATATATATATATATATTAGTGTGTGTGTGTGTGTGTTATCAAATAATAAAGACACATTTTTATATAATTTTATTAAGATGCTTCCAAGTTTCCTGATAAGTGTCTTGGGTTCAGGCGGGAATTGTCGGATCTTAATAAAATTATAATGACAAAATGTGTCTTTATTATTTAATAAAAGCTGCTTTAATGAAAGACTGCTGCCCAACTACACACACACACACACACACATATATAGTCATCCACAGACAGACTGTTTCGTTCTATCAGAACTCTTCAGTGTGGCTAGACATGCAGGACGCTCGAAGCCGGGATCGAAACCCGTCCAACTTTACGTTAGACTAAGCTTCGGACCTGTCGGCCACTAAGCGAACTACGTTGGCTCAGGGAATTTTAAGGTATTTTATTTTTAGCAACAGCAGCAGCAGCAGCCTTTGTTTACATTTTTTATACCTTATCGGCTACCAGAGTGCTCAATTCTTACGAAGAGCTTTGCATTAGGCTAGGGGCGACCGACAATTCCTTCGCCAAAGTGCTCCATTATTTGTCTCTATCATCCATCGCTTCCGCTGGTATTTTAGACTACATCTTTTGTCCGAACAGAATTGCTGTAGATAAGATCTTGTTGGTTGACCAACACTTGCCCGTCTGTGTGAAGCAGTCCAGAGGAGAATGTCGCTGATGAGTTCGTCCTTACTTCTCCAACAGTGTCCCACATGTCTTATTCTTCTTATTTAGATGGTTTTAGAGATGGGAGGTAGGTGGCCGTACATCTGCTGTTTTGAGGGATGTTGCTTCCTGGATCTGTTGAATATAGCTCGTAGTATTCTTGTGTAATTCCAGTCAAGCTTTTTCTCTATACGCTTAGTCAGTGTCTACGTGGTGCATCCATTTAATAGAAAGAAATTGCGTTTTATTTTATCGGATAAGTTTGAATTCCAAATGATCGATAACCTATTGGTTGCAGTCCATACCTTCGCTAGTCTTATATTGATGTCATTTTCAGTAGATGAGACGCTGCTTCAGATGTGCGTTAACTTGTCGACCAATTTCAGAGAACCACAATTTAGAGAGGATATGTCTCCTTTTTCATTAAAACACATGTACTCCGTTTTGTTTGCATTCACATGGAGGTTAATGCCACCTGCTGCCTGCTCCATACTATACTGTAGGGATTTGACTTGGGTTGGGGTATTTGTAAGAAGCGCTATATCATCAGCGTAGTCTGTGTCTGTAATATTTTCTGTGGGGTATCGTCCGCGTCTTGTCTTTTTTAATGGAAAAAATAAGTATGAATGATTTAATAGTTTAAAATGATTGTGATTTATATTTAATTGGTTCTGCATGATCGGTATTTCCCATGTAAATTTGAAATCATATGATTGCGTACGAATTATTTTTATTGAAAGCCTTAAATGTTCTAATCGGCAAAGCATAGAATTCTGGCTGTACTCCTTACAGAATGGTAAGACCCTTGAAAAGAGATGTCCTAGGTATAACACAAAACCACGCCAAATTTTGAGGATCTGGTTCTGAAAATCTAAGGAGTGTAAAGTACCTCTTTATTGCTATTATTCCCAGGTCCACTCCGATCCAGATTGGTAGTATCTATTAGGAACCCACTCTCTCGGTGAAATAGATCTGCTTAAAAACTATTCGTATCGGACCATGTTCAAAATCGCTCAAGAAGCAACAGCCCATAACGTAAAATGAACACAATTCACAAATATCTATGAATAAAATAGACCCAGACGGATTGATATGCCGTTAAAATCCAACAATCAATGAAAACGATATAAAGGTTTGTTAATTATTTGATAATATGATATGATATCTTTGTTTAATGGCATATCAACCTTTGTAAGTTATTTAATGCCAAAGCTATTCTCCAAGAAGAACAATAGTGGTACTATTTAACCTATAGCTGGGAGGATAAGGGGGTTCATACTTTTCCCAAGGGTATTTGCCCGAAAGTGAACGTAATCTTATTTACCTAACCCTCCGCTCGGGTAAGATATGACACAAGGTCAATTTATAAGCAGTGCTTAACAGGTTTGAATTCAGAGTTTTCCTTCTCCTACACTAGTTGCCTCACCAAGCCTGAAGAACCCAGTCTGTCCTACTATTTACCCATTGCTGGAGGGAGAATAATTGGATTCATACCTTTCCCAAGGCTATTAGTGCTATGTGAAATGCAATCAGTCTCGTCCAGGATTTGAACTCGTGTCGCCGTGTCCATTTCCTACAATGATAACGATTACACTACGGGTATCTCCACGAAAGTGAACGTAATAGCACGACTGGGGTACGAACTCGCTAACTACGATTCCACAGTCCATCGCTTTAACCATTATACCCACCCCTAATTGTTTGAATTTTATAGGAATAGATCATTGAAGATATGTAATTTTGGACAAATTGTTATAATTAAACAGGCAGTTTCTTGAAACCATGCGCAAATTATTTGTATTAAGAATAGTTACTTGAAGCTATAAGAGTTAATAGATGAATAATTAATGTTGGAATATAAAAAAAAGCAGTTCTCATACACCGGTAGTAATATCTTATCTACTGAAAACGGATTTAGTGTACGCATCGATAAAACATGGACTGCTATTAACAAGTTAACATTCATATGGGAATCTGACCCTATTGTTAAAACAGAAGAGAAATTTCTTTAAGCTGTATCTGTATCAGTACTATTAAGTGGCTGCACCACTTTGACTTTACTGAAACATTTTGAGAATTGGCTGGATAGAAACTACAAAGGAAGCAAAATAGTAGTTGTACGACCACTTACCACCCATCTCACAAACCATCCAAGTAAGACGAGTAAAGCGTAAAAAAGGAGATAAAAATTCGATGATTTCAGAAGGAAGAAAATTATTTTAAAAAATTCAAGATGGCATTTTTGGGAACTAATGGATGAATTATTCAGCAGATTTTGATTTGTATATATTGAATGAATACTGAATAGGTTCTGTTTAAAATTTCCTGCAATTTTTTTTTGTTTTGATGTTAAGAAGATCTCAAACAACGGAAATCCCCAAGGAGGCTTAATAAACAAATAATGAAAATCTGGTCTCTACAGGTGAACTAAGGTCAAACTCAGGAGCGACATTCTCCAATGAACTCTAATACGCAGACACACCCATTTTGGTTGAGCAGCAAATGTTGTATTTTGGCCTTTGACCCGGCCAAAAATGCCATTCCAAGGTGATGCACCGGAAGGAGGTGACACATTCTAATGGCAGTTATGAGAGGAAATCGCGTGGGCGGAAATTGGCAGATGAAATGGGACGAGGTAAAAAAAAACATTCCCATGGTACACTCATAGACTAATGCACCGGAAGAGAGTGACCTGTGAACTGCATGACAGTTATTTCCGCTTGATGATGATCCAACATGCGATTTTAAAAATCGAGTAGGCGACTGAGTGGACGTTGAACTATTATATAACTCAGTCAAGACAGAAGTCAGAGAGTTCCAGTTAGAGTCGGACGGAGTTATAGACGAGATGTGGTAAGGAAAGCTACATCAGGCCGAAGGGGCCCTCGGGTACCCCGATGGGGTTTGGGGACCAGACCAGTTGTTAATAAGATGCAGTAAAGAAAGCCATCATCCAGCAGATAGTTGGGCCTCTGGGCCTCCGGTTGAGCATCAGGAGACCAAGTAAGACACAACACTGACGGCCATAAGAGTGAGGGGCAAAATATTTCAGTTCTGTTCGGTCTTCAGCTCCCTCTCTCACGTAAATATTGAATAACCTTTTCGAACCCATGCAATAAAGTGAGAGGTACATATTTTGTTAAAGAAGTTTGCCTGTGTCTTTATTATCGTGTTGTTATGATGCTGCATATGACCATATAACACAAAAACAGAGACTTATCACATTTTTGCAGACACTAGTTGCCATATAAAGGGTTTGTTGAGAACGATGGACAGTAGGGAGGGATGCTGAGTAAGAGATTCTAGGTAAATTATGCCTTCAACACGCTCTGATGATGATGATTTCTTTGTTCGTTATTTTTTCCCAAATTACCTTCCTTTAAACAATTTCTTTCATAAAATGTTTCATCTTTCTTTATTTATTTCCAATTATTTCATTTATTCTCTGCACTGTTCTTAAAGAAAACAATTTCTTTTTTCCAAATCCGTTTTTTTTTTCGTTCCATTAAAAACATAGTTTCTAAATTTAAGAAAATCTTTTCTTACAATTCTTTATTTTCGGAACATATTTTTTCATTTTCTTTGGCTTAAACCGGACTATTGGTATAGCGACTAAAGTGTTCGCCAATATCCCGGGAGAAGGGGGTCCAATCCAAGGTTGTGTCATATCAAAGACTCAAAAAATGGTACATGATGCCTACTTGCTTAACAATCAGTATTATCATATTTATTATTATCATATTTATTATCATATTTATCAACCCCTCCGCTCGCGCAGGATATGACACAAGGTCAATCTTTAACAGGTTTGAATTCAGAGTTTCCCTTCTCCTACACTAGTTGCCTCACCAAGGCTGAAGAACCCAGTCTCTTCTACTATTTACCAATAGTTGGAGGGAGAATAATTAAATTCATACCTTTCCTAGTATATTAGAGTTATAATATCAGTATTATAAGGTATATATCAAGAGTAAGTGTGTTGTATAGTCACAACCAACTCTACAAACACATATGCATATGAAATCAGAACGACACAATAAAGACGAGCGACACAGTTCTTAGAAAAATATACCTCTCACTTTGTTTGAAAGGGTTGTGTGTGAGGAGTTGGAGACGGAACAGAACTGCAACAAATTGACCTCACCACTCTTATGGCCATCAGCCTTTCTTTCCCGTTCTTCAGAGTTGCTCAACCGGAGACCCGGGGGCCCAGCTCTCTGCTGGGTGCTGGCTTTCTCTACCACATCTTGTCTCCCAATTCTCCGATCTCCAAACTACTCGATCGGGGGTCCCGAGGGCCCCTTTTGCCGGGTGCTGGCTTTCTCTACCGCATCTAGTCTCCAACTGCTCGAATTTCATGTGCACTCAGTTATATAATAGTTCAATCGCCCACTCAATATCTCCCTATAACTGGCCATCGGAATGTGTCACTTCCGCCGTCTTTGGAATGGCGTGTTTGATCGTCATCAAGCGGAAATAACTGTCATGCAGTTCACATGTCACTCTCTTCCGGTACATCAGTCTATGACTGTACGGTGGGATTTTAACCCTGTCCCATATTGTCAGCCAGACTCGCCCACGCCAATGAAATATGCACTTCCGCCGTCTTTGGAATGGCATGTTTAACGGGGTCGAAGGTCAATATACTAGAAGTGGAGCAATCCAGAGAAAAGAATAGTGCCTTTCCTTACACCTCGGTGAAGTAACTATTGAAAAGGGAGCCTCAGGTTACTCTCAACTACGATAGGCCATCTTACAACAATTTATAGTTTTATACCTTTTATTTTTCGTCCTTTCTTTTATCTTTCAGTAAAAGTGATACTCTTTTTCTTGATTGGTTTCTTTGTTTAATGACATATCAACCTTTGTAAGTTAGTTAATGCCAAAGCCATTCTCCTAGAAGAACAGTATGGTTTGCTTTGTTGGGTTTTATGGCATATAAATCTTTGTAGGTTATTTAACGCCAAATCTATTTTTATGTAAATAATCAGTTCTATTTAAAACAATTCAGTTTAGCATAAGTACACAGTTTAATGGTCAAAAACATTTCTACCTCAAACTATTCAAGCAGTTATATGTAACAATTCAGTAAAGTGTAAATACAGTTAAGCATAAGCACGCAGTTTAAATGTAAGTACGGTTTAATTGTCAAAAACACTTCTATTTTAAGCCATTCAGCTTAAACAAACAATTCAGTTTAGCATAAGTATGCCGTTAGTTCTATTTAACCCATAGATAGGACCCTCATCATGTACTACCACTCCGGGCGATGACAATGAAGGGGTACTCCGCATACCCCAATGCTCCAGCACTGCTTGAACCTCACTATCAGATTGTTTAGTGTCATAACAGGACACTCGTTGGGGGGGGGGTCTTACCGCTCTGCAGAGGTGCAATCAGTGTATTCTACAACCCCAACCGACTGGACAATCTTTTACTTGAAGTTTTGTATTCAAGCCTGATAAATCAATATTTTTTTCCTATATATGTCTTTTTTTCAATATTTTTTCTTTCATTCTTTTTAATTCTATAAAAGTTATCCCCACGTGAGTTATTTGTATTTTTCATCCATAACCAATTATTTTTTTCTTATCCTCTCTCTTGTACTCATACTGAATGTACTTCTCCAATATATATATATATATATATATATATAGAGAGAGAGAGAGAGAGAAGGAGGCACCCGCAGTGTAACTGTAATGAGCCTAGGAAATGGACTCGGTGACTAATCCCCATGGGAAAGCTATAGATCTAGCCATTCTCCCTCTCCCCAGCTGTGGGTAATTATTAAGGCAGACTGGACTCTTTAATCATTGCATGGCAACCGGACAAGGGAAATAAAATCTGAATTAAAACCTATTAAACTCCGCTTAAAAATCGACCTTGAGTCACATCCTGTTTGTGTGAAGGGGTTAGGTATATATATATATATAAAGATGGCGTGAAAAGAATCAACGGAGCTTTATGGCGCGGATCGATTTCTTCAAACGTCATTTTGACTAAATGTCGAATTATAGCAAGTATTCATACAAAAAAACCTCGCGGCAACACTATTATTTGTCGACTTCTCCAAAGCATTTGATTCCATAGACAGAGGGAAGATGGAGCCAATACTACTCGCCTACGGTCTCCCCAAAGAAACCGTCGCAGCCATAATGATGCGATATAAAACCATGAAATTAAAAGTCAACTCCTCGGATGGAGACACTGCCTACTTCGACATTGTAGCAGGTGTGCTGCAAGGAGATACGTTTACCCCATACCTGTTTATTATCTGTCTAAACTACGTGCTTAGAACGTCTATAGATTTAATGAAATAAAACGGTTTCAAGTTGACCAAGGAAAAAAGCAGAAAATATCCCGCACAAACTATTAAAGGTGCGGTCTGCGCCGATAACATCACGTTTCTAGCAAATTCACCTGCCTAAGCCGAATCCCTGCTACATAGACTGAGACTATCAACAGGTGGCATAGGTCTCCATGTCAGCGTAGACAAAACAGAATACACGTGCTTTTATCAAAGGGGTGACTTTTCCAAATTAAGGGTGGTCCTCTGAAACAAGTGGACATCATCTACCTCGAAAGCAGCATCTCATCAACAGAGAATGACGTCAACATTCGACTAGCAAAGGCATGGACAGATATCAATAGGCTATCGGTCATATAGAAGTCAGACTTGACCGATGATATAAAACGCAATTTTTCCATTCAGCGGTCGTGTCGATACCGCTATATGGATTTATTACATGGACGATAATAAGTGTAAGGAGAAAAACTAGACGGCAATTACACAATAAACCTATGAACTGTATTGAACAAGTCCTGGAGGCAATACCCTACAAAATAGCAGCTGTACGGCCACCTACCACCAATCACGAAAATATCCAAGTTAGACGAACTAGACATACGGTACACTGCTGGAAAAGTAAGGAGGAACTCATAAGCGACGTACTCCTGTAAACCCCTTTACATGGACGAGCAAAGGTTGGACGACCAGCAAGAACCTATATAAAACAGCTATGTGGCGATACAGGATTTAACCTGGAAGACCTCTCGAGAGGATGATAGAGACAGGTGGCGGGAGAGGGTTAAGGAGATCGCTGCTTGCTGTGCGATATGATAATGATATATATATATATATATATATATATATATATATATATACGAGGATCATTAAATAAGTTTCCAGACTTTTTTCGTATGGGCACTTTTATTGATAGTACACACATGGAACTCTAGTCCCCTTCGAAGTAATCTCCTCCGGCTGCAATGCACTTGTTGTACAGTTACAACAACTTCTGGAATGCCCAGTATCGGTCAAATAGTCTGTGACAAGGATGGAGTTGTAGACTGGAGCTTTGTCCAGGTGTAAATGCCGCCGACCCGATTTGAAGAGTGCTGGCCTCTTCCGACGGAATCTCTTGCTGAACTCCCTTAAAACTACAACATAGTAACCCTATCCCTAACCCTTTGGCCAATCAGCTCTGGTGTATTGACTTCCTTACTCCCCCAACACCTCTCGTAATACCTCACAGACACCCTGCCTTCCTTGACTCTCTTATGCCACTCAAAAACTAATGCTTGATTCATGCAAGATGGTCTAAAAGCAGTCTGAAGCATTCCATACGTTTCTGTAGCATTTTTTCCAAGTTTAAAACAGAATTTTATTGCATATTATTCGTCTAAAATGTCAGATTGCATTTTGAAATTCACCAGCAGTGAAAATCAGTCTTTAGTAGGGTGTATTCCAATTGCTGCTGTAGCTGTTCATTTGGACCTGAAATCATAAAAAATTAGTCAGTCATCTCATAAGATGTATAGCAATAACATAGTGAATTTTCAAGAGTCTACGACAATTTTAAATGCCTGTACAAAAATGTCTGGAAACATATTGAATACACTATATATATATATATATATATATATATATATATATATATATATATATATATATGTATATATATATATAAAGGAATAGTGCTTAACAGCCGGTAATTCAGCATGAGTTAATCTAAGATTTAATATCGTAGACACAGACTTAACGCTGCTTGGTGACTGTCAGTTTCTTGCCCTTGTGACAGATAGATATCTTTGTTTATTTGGGTTTCATGGCATATCAACCTTTGTTGGTTATTTAATGCTAAATCCATTTTTATACAAATATACAGTTCAATTTCAAACAATTAATTTAATCATAAATACAGTTTAATTGTCAAAAAGATTTCTATATTAAGCTTATCAGTATAGTCAAAACAGTTTCATTGAAAACAATTTAGTTTAGTATAATTATAGTTTTTTGTTTACACCCAGTTAAAGGTTCTATGTCAAACAAATCAGTTTGGTATGAGTACAGTTTTAATGTCAAAAAATGTTTCTATTTCAAACAATTCAGTTTAGCACACAAAAACAGTTCCCTTTCAAACAATTATTCAATTCAGTTTAGTATAAGTACACAGTTTAGTTCTGTTTGGAGCATAGATAGGATCCTATCAGGTGCCACCTCCCGGACTGGAATGGACCTGGGAGCGATGGCACGAAGGAGTACTCCGCATTTCCCAAAGCCCCTGCGTTACTGGAGCCTCACCATGAGATTTTTTAGTGTCTTATCCACAACACTCGTCGGTGGGGGTGTTACCCCTCTGCTGAAAAGCAGTCGATGTATTCTACAGCCCCACCCGAGTGGACAAAGATAGATATGAATAGACTGACATTGCTAGATCTGAATAGAATAAGATAGATAGATAGATAGATAGATAGATAGATAGATAGATAGATAGATATGAACAGAGATAGATAGATAGATAGATAGATAGATAGATAGATAGATAGATATGAGGATCATTAAATAAATTTCCAGATTTTTTTCGTATGGGCACTTTTATTGATAGTACATACATGAAACTCTAGTCCCCTTCGAAGCAATCTACTCCGACTGCAATGCACTTGATATACCGTTCCAACAACTTCTGGAAGGCCCCATGGAAGTCCTCTTGTGTGAGCGTGTCAATGACCTTCGTCACAGCCTCTTTCATCTCATCAATTGTCTCATAACGGCAACCTCTGTGAGCTTAGGGAATAACCAAAAGTCACAGGGAGCAAGGTCTGGACTATAGGGTGGGTAAGGAACTATCTTGATGCTCATCTTGGTCAAATAGTCTGTGACAAGGATGGAGTTGTTGACTGGTTTCAGGTATTGCTCTAATAATTCAATTAAATATTGCTGATTCATTTGCATACAGTTCATCATCATCATGTCGAGTCACAAACATGGATATCCCTGACTCTCTCCCGTCACCCTTTTCTATCGTCCATCGCCATCGGCACGTCTTTAAGGTTACATCCCGTATCGGCACAGAGCTGTTGTATGTGGGTTCTAGCTGTTCGTCCTGTCTTTGTTCGTCCATGTGAAAGGGCCCACAGGAGTAGTAATTTACGAAGCTCTTTGCTTCGATGTAGCACAAGGCCAAATGAATGGGGCACCTAACGAGACTCGAACTCACTCGTGCAGGTTTGCTAGTCTAGCGAGCTAACCAGAGGTGCCCTAGGGTCCACCAGGAGTATGCCACTTATGAGTTACTCCCAACGTTTCCAGCATGTCTGGTTCATCTAACTTGAATAGTTTTCATGATGGGTGGTAAGTGGCCGTACAGCTGTTGCTTTGTGGGTTGCTGCCTCCTGGAAAAGATTACCATGACCCACACTGCATACAGTTAAATGGTTCTAAGTATTGCTATGTATCACTAACAATTCAATTCAAATTCAATTATTTGTTTACACACAGCTAAATGGTCAAAGAGTCTATTTCCTACTATCCAATTTGATATACGTCACTTGTTTACATACAGTTTAAATATCAAACAATTCAATGTGACCCATAGATAGCACCTCATCAGGTGTTATCACACTGTGTTTGAAGGAACCTGAGAAATATGGCAATAAACCGTTACTCTGCGTTACCCAAAGCTCCAGAACTGCAGCCTTATGATCAGATTGTTTAGTATCATATCTAGGACACTCGTAGGAAGTGTGTTTTACCTCTTAGCAGAAATACAGTCGATGTTTCCTACATTAAAGATTATTTTGTTCTAATAATGATTTCTAAGGTACAGGGTGACCCCCCACAAAAAAAAAACAAGACCCATATTACTTCTACAAAAATATATGGGTTCTGTTTTTTTTTTTTTTTGGTGGGGGGTCACCGTGTACTTTACTTCTTCAAAATTGAAGCTATAAAATCTTTAAACGGCCGTGGTTGAGGGAAAGTATATATATACTGTGATATATATTAAAAGTAGTCAGAAATGTTCGCCTCGAAGGAGGAACAGCATTGAATTTGATTGGTAAACAATACTGGAATTTGCCTGAAACCATCCATTTTTCTCTTCTTCTTGAATCTTCCTTTATTAAAATGATTGAAAAATTCATAAACTCTAACCCAGACGAGCGGAAAATCGCTGAGGAATCGATAACGTTATATTACAATAGGCAATAATTAGGTTTGCATATATATATATATATATATATATATATATATATATATATATATATATATGTAGTAGTGCTTCTGTCTGGGTCTGGTATTGATGGTGATAATTTTAACATGGCCACATAAATCATGTATATACTTGTACATATATATATATATATATAGAAATCACACAAGCATATCTTCACATATATACACATATTCACACACACACACACACACACACACACACACATATATATATATATATATATATATATATATATATATATATATATATATCCGTTGGCAGGAGTGTCCATACATTTAATAAATCTATGCACTGATTAAATTGTATAAAACGTGAATAATTTTTAATAAACTATTTGTAGATTGATATGACAATATATATATATATATATATATCAGTCTGTGTGTGTGTGTGTGTGTGTGTGTGTGTGTGTGTGTGTGTATGTGATTGTACGCGTACTTTTATGATTGATTTTAATCTTGATTTGATATTAAAGTATTTAAGAAGATATAGATACACACAGAGGTAGCAAGATAAATAAATACCTATCTAGTCAAGTATCTTGCTAGTTTATTAGCTCGATAGACAGCAACGATAGACAGCAACACACTGAAACAAATATGATGATATTGAGATAGGAACATAAAAATATGAGCCAATGGTGAAGATAATGAAAAATCAGATTTTCATGTTTTGCAATAAGAATATCACCTTAATTGATCATTCTACAAAATTACGTACATCTCAACTATATATATATATATATATATATATATATATACATCTCATCAGATATATATATATATATATATATATATATAAGTAAATTTGGCGACCGTAGTCCAGGGCAACCAAAAGGCTCCCTTTTCAATAGCTACTACATCGAGGTGTAAGGGAGGGTGCCACTCTTTTCCCTGGATTGCTCCACTTTACCCTTGATATGTACCTTATATTGGTGAGTGTTAAGCAAGGAGGTATCAAGTACCATTTTAAAGTCTTTGTTATGACACAACTTGGGACTGAAGCCAAGTTTCCAGGACCATTGGCAAACACTACTCACTAGGCCAATGAGCCGGTTATATATATATATATATATATATATATATATATATATATATATATATATATATATAACAGTGTTGTTTGTCACTAAATCACTTTGTGGGTTTGTGTCGAACCAA
The DNA here is from genome assembly GCA_963585895.1 of Sepioteuthis lessoniana. Lineage (NCBI taxonomy): Eukaryota > Metazoa > Mollusca > Cephalopoda > Myopsida > Loliginidae > Sepioteuthis > Sepioteuthis lessoniana. The sequence goes on along the minus strand of OY757942.1, from coordinate 59,566,617 downwards.
GTGCAATATAATACGGAGAGTGCTCAATATCAATAATAGAGTTATTATATAATAATAATAAATAATAAATAAATATTATATATATATATATATATATATATATATATATATATATATATATATATATAATAGCGAGGGAAGTAAATGGTTGCCATTGGCGTAATGCAAGGCTCTTCATATGAATCGAGCTCTCGGTTACCGTTAACCGGATATATGTAAACAAAAACAAATGTGATACATAAGCGTTTAAGTATACTTAGCTTGCGCTAGTTTCCTCGTGGCTGAGAGGTAGAATCTTGGATTGACGTTTGTATCAACCTGGTTTCGATCCCAGCTTCGGGAACCTAGCCTGTCTAGTCACACTGATGAGTTCTGATAGAACGAAGAAGTTGTCTGTGGATGACAATATACATATATATATATATATATATATATATATATCAGTATGTTGTGCTGAGAGCAACGAGTTTCCTAATTTGTCCCTATATTTGAATGTCCTCTCGACTGCATTCGCTTTCCGCTGAGAGATGATGTATGTAAGTCTTCATTCTTCGGCTAGCACCGGTGCGTATAAGAGAACGTCACTTGTAAGTTCACCCATTTTTCTCCGAATGTCTTTTTCTTTTAGTTAAATGGTTCGTGAGATAAGAGGCAAGTGGCCGTACAGTTTTATGGTTTTGTCTTAATATTCAAAACAAAACTTACGTTGTTTTAGTGATAGTACTCATATTAATGATAGAGCCGTATAGTGGTCAAAATTTGGGGCAATGAGTAAAAAAGAATTTTTTAAAACATAAAAACATTTAAAATCAGTTACATGATGACGATCAGGAAACTGTTTATCGACTTTGGTTTGGATACTGGCAATTGAATGAGATGGCTGTGGTGGCTGTGATTTTAACTGTTTTTATGTTTTAAATAATCTAACTTAATTGATGATCAATATTTTGACAAATATACACATATATATATATATATATATACGAGGATCATTAAATAAGTTTCCAGATTTTTTTCGTATGGGCACTTTTATTGATAGTACACACATGAAACTCTACTCCCCTTCGAAGAAATCTCCTCCGGCTGCTATGTCTTGATGTACGGTTCCAACAACTTCTGGAAGGCCACATGGAAATCCTCTTGTGTGATCATGTCAATGACCTTCGTCACAGCCTCTTTCATCTCATCAATTGTCTCATAACGACAGCCTCAGAGAGCTTAGGGAATAACCAAAAGTCACAGGAAGCAAGGTCTGGACAATAGGGAGGCTGAGGAACTGCCTTGATGCCCATCCTGGTCAAATAGTCTGTGACAATGATAGAGTTGTTGAATGGTGCATTATCCTGGTGGAAATGCTACGGACCCGATTTGAAGAGTGCTCGTCTCTTCCGACGGAATCTCTTCCTGAACTCCCTTAAAACCTCAACATAGTAACCCTAACCCTAACCCTCTGGCCAATCAACTGTGGTATATTGACTTCCTTACTCCTCCCACACCTCTCATCATCCCTCGCAGACTCCCTGCCTTCTTTGAATCTCTTATGCCACTCAAAAACTGATGCTCGATACATGCAAGATGGTCACCAGCTGTGACAATCAGGCTTTAGTAGGGTGTATTTCAATTGCTGCTGTAGCTGTTCATTTAAACTTAAAATCATAAAAAATTAGTCAGTCATCTCATAAGATGTATAGCAATAACATAGTAAATTTTCAAGACTCTACGACAATTTTAAATGCCTGTGCAGAAAAGTTTGGAAACTTATTGAATGCACCACGTATATATATATATATATATATATATATATATATATATATATATATACGGGGTATCACAATAAACAAGGGACCCATGTGACTGCTTATAGTCTCTCCTGCTTCTAATATTCTGGTGGGGGGTGTTTCAGATTTGAAAATAGTATACTCTAAGTACTAGTAATCCTCAATCACAATGCCTTGGACATAAGAAGAAAAATATTTTGCGTCGCTATTTATTTGCAGACAAAACCCTTTAAAACTGTGAAAGGAAAATTTCGCTGGATCTTTAACACAACAATTACCCAAGTAAAGCCAAGTTTATCGTTGGGTACACAAATTTCAAGTCACAGTCTCAATAAACAACCTCAAACAGAATGCAGAAAATCCTAGATCTAGCAGGAAGTTGACTGCAAGATGACCTGACAATGTGTATGCGGTGATAGATTCTTTCGGAAGTAGTCCGAAAAGGTCCAACCAAAGACGTTACCAAGAACTTGGTCTTTCACGTGCACTGTAGAATAAAGTCAATCAGTCTCTGCCTTTGTCATATGGGTTGATCATTATGCAGTGATATGACTGCTTTTTAAGACTCAGATGAAAGATGACTTGATGCAATATGAATTATCATATAAACGGGTTACATCTGTTTTGAAACAACCTGTATATATATGTATACAAACGACCTTCTTCATCTAAACACCTGTGGCATTTGAATGCTTGTCTACAAACATAAGTATTTGCCAACACAACCACGCAAGTATGATAGGGTTAAAGGTCAATTATTTAAGCAGTTTTTAACTTGTTTGGATTAAAAGTTTTCCTCCTCCTCCTCCTGATATATATATATATATATATGTGTGTGTGTGTGTGTGTGTGTGTTGAAAAAAAGAAAATGGATAGAAAAATAAATATAAATGAACGGTTGGAGGTGCCCGTGGTGTAATGGTTATCGTCGTAGAAAATGAACACGGCGACACGAGTTCAAATCCTGGACGAGACTGATTGCATTTCACAGAGCACTAATACCTTTGGGAAAGGTATCAATCCAATTATTCTCCCTCCAGCTATGGGTAAATGGTAGGGCAGACTAGGTTCTTCAGCCTTGGTAAGGCAACTAGTGTAGGAGAAGGAAAACTCTGAATTCAAACCTGTTAAACTCATCTTAAAAATTGACCTTGTGTCATATCCTGCCTGTGCGGAGGGGTTGGTAAATATGATAAATGAACGGTTAGTTTTTTGAATTTTTTGGTAAATGAAACTTTGTAGGTTAATTAACCCTAAATCCATTTTTATACAAATAATCAGTTCTATTTCAGACAATTCAGTTTAGCATAAATACACAGTTTGATTGTGAAAATTATTTCAATTTCAAGCTATTCTGTTTAGTCAAACAGTTCTAATTCAGCTAATTCAGTTGAGTATAAGAACAGATTTTGTTTACTCACAGTTGAATGTCAAAACAGTTCTATTTCAAGTAATTCAGTTTAGAATGATGGTTTGGTTTGGTTTCTTTGTTTAATGGCATATCAACCTTTGTAGGTTATCTAATGCCAAAGCCATTCTCCTTGAAGAATAGTAGTGGTACTATTTAACCCATAGCTGGGAGGATAAGGGGGTTCATACCTTTCCCAAGGGTATTTGCCCGAAAGTGAATGTAATAGCGCGACTGGAGAACGAACTCGCTTACTATGATTCCGCAGTCCATCGCTTTAACCATTACACCACAAGGACACCCCCAGTTTAGCATGAGTACACAGTTTAGTTCTATTTTACCCATAGATAGGACAGTACCAGGTGCCACCACTCCAGGCCAGAGTGGACAGGGGTGTGATATCAACGAGGGGGTACTCCGCATTCCCCAAAGCTTCAGCATTATTGGAACCTGGCCATCAGATTGTTTTGTGTCATATGCAGGACATTTGTTGAGGGGTCATAACTCTCTGAAGAGGTACAGTCGGTGTATTCTACAACCCTAGCCGACCGGACAAATAAATGATTGAGAAAATTTATGATAATATTATTTAACGTCCATTGACACATTTCGACCATATAAATCAAATTATCTAAGATATGAAATTATAAAAATTTCGCGTGGAAAGTATTTTAGGTCATCTTCAGGGTGGAAATTATGAATTTAAAATAATTGTTTAAACGATACAGAAAAATATTCGAAAAAGGTGACGTCATGAAACGTAAATTTTAAATTAAGGGTAAGGAGATACACAGCGTCTATAAAAAAAAAAGCGGTTTTTAAAGGATGAGAACGAAAGAAAGCAGAAAAAAGAGGAAGAGGGGAAAAACGAAAGAAAAACAGGGGAATAGAAAAAAAAAAAGGAAAGAAAAGAAGAAAAAGAGGAAAAAAGGAAATAGCTTAAAGTAAAAGATAAATATTTTGGACAGATGGAATCAGAGTATTTATTTAGAAGTTGGACAGAAATAGCTGATATATTCATATAGCCTTGTATCACATATGTTTCCTGAAGAAAACAACAAGCTGGAAACATACGTGAATCTAAGAACGAAATAAATTATACTTAAAAAATATAAAACTCTTAGTGGACATATTTATTTCAAAATCCACACACACACACACACACACACACACACATATATATATATATATATATATATATATATATCAACCGGGTTTCGATCCCAGCTACGGGAAACTAGTATGTCTAGCCACACTGATGAGTTCTGATAGAACGAAACAGATCTGTCTGTGTATGACTATATATATATATATATGCTCCCCTACCCCGGTAGGGTTGAGTTCTCTAACGAATGAAGTAATCGTGTTGCCATTAGCGTTTGTGCAAGGCTCTTCATATATGATGTGTGCTCTCGGTAGCCGTTAAGCGGATGTATGCAAACCATAGAAATTGTGATTCATAACCGTTTAAAATTTACTTCGTTGCTACTGGTTCCTTCATGGCTGAGGGGTAGAGACTTGGATTGGCGTTTGAGTCAACCGGGTTTCGATCCCAGCTACGGGAAGCTAGTATGTCTAACCACACTGATGAGTTCTGATAGAACGAAACAGATCTGTCTGTGGATGACTATATATATATATATATATTATCAGTCTCAGTGGAAGCCCTTAGACTACCAAAACTAATTGTTTATTCACAGCGTCGAAAGCTTCTCCCGAATCAGCTACACCAGCTGAGAGCAGAAAATTGTACGCCGCTGTATTTAACTGACATCCTGATATGTCAGAATATGGCACGAGGCCGTTTAAAAAAATCTTAATCCAGTCGGAATTCACCTTTTGGGGCGCCTCAAGTACCAAGAAATAAACTTAGTCCTGCATAAAACCAATGAAATGGAGGGATGCCCACCCCCAGGCCAAGTTCAGTTGGAAAACTATAACCACCCTGCACGAATATCAGAAGCTCCACTTAAGAGCTAAGTCTCCTGGACCACACTCCAAAGGTTTCGAATAAAGAGATTCCCTTCTTCCGTCAAATGACCAACAAAGGTTGATATGCCATAAAACCCAAACCAACCAACCTACCAAATCAATATAATAGCGTGACTAGAATTCGAACTCATTTACTTGGAGACAACAGACTAGCACGTTAGCCATTACCCCACGAGAATACTCTCTCTCTTTCTTTCTTTCTTTCTTTTGCACACATGTTTTTCGTATTGCTTCTGTTCGAGAACGTCAAAATAGAAGAAATTCTGTCCTTTTTGAGAGAGACAGAGTTATACCAAAAATATGACATCTTAAAACTGGTTAATCTTGTGCAAACAAATGAAATCCTGTTAATAGAAAATTTTACCTACCTTAATATTCGTTTTGAAATCTTTGGTTGAATATGTATTTATATATAGACAGAATTTGGCGTTAAATGACCCACAAAGATTGATATGCCATAAAACCCCAACCATTAAACTAAATCTAGAGTCCCATGGGAGACATTTGCGGTTAGAGAAACGCGTGCAGATGTGAAAATTGCCTCCAAATGCAACAGGAAGAATCCAATTAACGCGAATGCCCTGAAACTTTAAAAAGCACAAAAATGAATTAGCAAACATATACCTAAAAGAAGTCGCCAGGTAGCTAATTTTGGCCGACTATTGTGAATTTTAAACCAACCAACCAACCAACCAAAATCTTATTGCTTCATTGGGTACGCCAGAAATTCTTCCCATACTTTAAATTAGAATGTTCAACCCATAGGAGTATCAATTTTCTTTCTGAAATAGCATCAGTCTGACGTTGTATGAAATGAGCATGAAAAACTATCTGCTAAGCAATTACAGATTCACCAGTCTTAAAAATGTTTCAACAGCAAACGCACAGTGTGCACCGGTCCAAGCCATAATCGTAAGTGACTGTATTTTAAGAAACAATTGTAACATATCAGGTTGATGGAGCCATTATTGCTACTTGTCGAAAATTATTTGCCCCACAGAGGCGACAGTTTTATATGTGGCAGGTATATCTGTCTCATCCTCTATTTCTCTTTTAAACCTCATTTTCCTGCTATTCTTTTCTTTTCTTTCTTTCTCTTATTTTAATTTCTATTTTTATTCACATTCTGACCTCTTCATTCTTCTGTCGGTATTCTCTTTTTCTTTCCTTTACGTTATTCTCTTTCTTCTTCTGTTTTTCTTCCATTTTTTCTTTATATTTCTCCCTCTCTCTTTTGTTTACCATAGCCAAATTTTTTTTCTTTTTTCTTTTCTTTTCCTTGTTTAACTCCTTTTTTCACATTTCTTTCTTTCTTTTTTCTTTTTCATTCAGTCTCATCTTATACATTCTCTTTCTTTTTTCCTTTTGGCATCTTTTGACATTTGACATTTTCTTTCTTTCTTTCTTTCTTTCTTATTTATTCTCCTTTTTATACTTTTTCCTTCTTTTCTATTTTTCTCTTAAATTCTTTTTTTTTCTATTTGATATTCTTTCTTCCTTTTTCTTTTTCTTTTTCCTTCTTTTTTTTTCTTTTTCCTTCTCTTCATTTTTACTCAACTCCTTTTTTCCGGTTAAATTTCTTTCTTTCCATTCTTTCTTTTTTATTTCTTTATTCATTTATTCTTTTTCATTTATTCTCCTTTTTACTTAGTCTTTCTTTTTTTCTCTTTGCTTCTTTTTTTTTTCATTTGATGTTCTATCTGTCCTTTCTTTCTTTTATTCCTTCATTCTTTCTTTCTTTCTTTCACCAATTTATTTATTTATTTATTTATCCGAGATTTTATTCTTCATTGGAATTTTCTTTCTTCATTCTTAATTCTTCTTTAATTAACTCCTTTTTCATCTTTTTCTCTTCCACTTTTTCAATTTACACAAATTCTTTTTCTTTCCTTTCATTTTTTCATTTTTGACCCCATCTTTTGAAGCAAATATTTTCTCTCTTTTTCTTTCTTTCTTTCTTTCTTTCTTTCTTTCTTTATTCATTTGTTATTTTCTCTCCAATTATTTCCTTCATTTTACATTTAGTTCTTTCTTTCATATTTCTTCTAATTTCTTTCCTTTTAATATCATTCCTCGTTTTTTGCCTCTCACCTATCTTCCTGGTCTCATCTATCCTCTCTCTCTCTCTTAACATTTTTATTATTTCTTCTTTCCATCTTTCATTCAACGTCTCATTTATTCCTTATTTTTTTCATCCACGCCTTCTTTCTTTCTGTTCTTCGTAATTCTTTTTATTACTGCACGCACCATCTTACACAATCCTCTCTGATGTGGTGTTGTTTGGGGCTAGTACAAAGAAAATGTCCCCTAAAAATATACACGCAATTCAATAAGTCCATTCATAAACGGACGAAATAAACAAATGAATCGTTTTTACCCTCGAAACATAAACTCGGCTAAAACATTGGACAAATGAAGAAATGAAGCCCACTTTCCCTTCTAAAATGACGAAAAAGAAATGGCTGGAAAAAGCAAGGGGGTGTTTTATAGGTGAGGAAGGAGACGAGACGATAATGAGACTAGAAGGGAATCGGCTTGTCAACCACATCATCTTGGTAAGTAAACAGCAGTTAAGGGCATTGGTTAATCAGGGGGAATCATCCAAATAATATAAAATGGAGAGATGCAAAAAGATTGAAAATGAAAGTGAAAATAGACACGAGATACAGAAGTGGGAAAGCGCGGGTTGTTTGACTGAGAGAAACAGTTTGGAAATGATGACAACGGGAAACCTGGGGCAAGTTTCGTTTTTGATGCGAACTCAGACCCTAACTCAGACTCTCTCTCTCTCTCTCTCTCTCTCTCTCTCTCTCTCTCTCTCTCTCTCTCTTGGTTCATTTCTTCGATTCTTTCTACATTTTCCTCTCGCCCAACCCCTCCCCATTTCATGTGGCAGTGATATTTGTATTGCGGATCATTCAATTGGAATAAAACTGTGTTTGTTTTTGTCTCTTGTTTTAGGGCATGACGGCTATTTCCGGGGTATGCAGATCACCTTTGCGGCTAAAAAACGCCTCTTTTTACACCACGCCCTATTGGTGCGTCCATCGTCACAGCCTTTCTCTTTCCCCAACTCTATTTGCCTTACTCATAGATATTATTATATGCCTTATTATTAGTAGTAATATTTCCGTTACTCTTTTTTCATTCCCTGTTTAACGCACATTTTTCTTCCAGAGATTAACAAATTGTCTGAAGATAGGAACATTAAAAAATGAAGCTGTCGAAGCGGTTTCAAATTTAGCATTCGTCTTATTATAAAAGAAATAGAATAATTCACTTTGGAATCAAATAACCGACGAAAGTTGATACACCATTAAAAAAAGAAAGAAAAAGAAAAGATGTCTTTCTTTCTCACACTCACTCCTTCTTATATAACTCTCCCTCCCAGATCTGTCTCTCTTATTACTTACTTCATCTCTCGCTTACTCCTATCCTCTCTCTCTCTCTCTCTCTCTCTCTCTCTCTCTCTTTCACTCATCCTTTATCTCTCTCACTCCGTCTTTCCCTCTTCTCTCTTTCTTTCGCTCTCACATTCTGTCTAAGTTCTTTTCTCACACACACCTGCAAAAAGTTGGCCTGAATTCGAATCTCACCGAGAACTTATTCTTTGTTGCTTTTCCCGATACTCGCTGATTCTCGCTGTCATTGGGTGACATCCCAACTGATTTGCAATAAAAGAAAAAAAACCAAAATTCAGATATATTAAAATACAATTAATAATAATAATAATAATATTAATGATGATAATAATTATAATTATAGTTTCAATCAATAATAATATTAATGATGATAATAATTATAATTATAGTTTCAATCAATAATAATATTAATGATGATAATAATTATAATTATAGTTTCAACCAATAATAATAGCAAACAATTGACATTAAATGATTAAGGAATTTTACTTAAAATTAAGTCTTCGGTACGACACTAAACTGCATCCGGTGGTGAGGCTCATGTTCTCGAGATTTGGCGAGTTGGGAGAACCCTTTCATTACGATTACTCCCAGTTCCACTCTGAAACAAGAGTTGTATTTCTTTGAGTTTTATGGCATATCAAACTTTGTAAGTTATTTAATGCCAAATCCATTTTTATACAAATAAACAATTCCATTTCAAACAATTCAGTTAGGCATAAGTACACAGTTTAATCATCAAAAACAGTTCCATTTCCATCTATTCAGTTTATTCTAACAGTTCTAATTCAGTTTAGCATATTTATAGTTTTTGTTTACTCAGTTAAATGTCAAAACAGTTATATTTCAATCAATTCAGTTTAGCATAAATACACTGTTTTTTTCTATTTTATGCATAGATATAACCCTTTCAAGTACAACTACTCCGGTCCAGAATGGACCTGGGAGCGATGATAATGAAGGGGTACTCCGCATTCCCCAAAACTCCAGCGTTACTGAAACCTCACCATCAGATTGCTTATTATCATATCCACGACACTCGTAGTGTGGTCTTACCCTTCTACAGAGATGCAGTCCATGTATTCTGCGGCCCTGGGCGAATGGGCCAAACCATAATGAAGACTTTATTGATGTTATTGCTGTTGTTGTCTTTTTCAGCCTCGTCGTAGAATTCACCGTCTGCAACAACTGCGCCGAAGTAAGACTTCTAAATCCAAAATATGCGTTCTGGATATGACACTAAACTGCATCTGGAGGTGAGGCTCCAGTTCTGGAGAACTGAGGAGTGTAGAGTCATTCTAATGTTTCCATTACTTCCAGATCCACTCAGACCCAGTGTAGTTGCACTATTTAAGACCTCTTTGTATGAGTTGAATAAATATGTTTTAAAATTATTTACGAGACAGCAATTACTATTTTATAATAAATTCATACAATAAATTTATAATGAAATAGTAATTGACCCTCAGATTAATTTCACCCCGGTCGGCTGGGGCTGTAGAATACACCAACAACATCTCTGCAGAAGAGTAAGACCTAACCCCAATGAATGTTCAAGATATGACATTAAATAATCTGAAGGTAAAGCTCTCATGTGCTTGAAATTTATGGAATGTAGAGTACCTCTTTATTACCATTGCTACCAAGTCCACTCAGGCCCGGTGTGATAACACCTGATAGGATTCTGTCAATGGGTCAAATAGAATTATTAGACATTTAAACTGACTGCAAACAAATGACTTATGCTAAATTGAATTGCTTATTTGATCATTTAATTGTGGAAACAAATGACTGATGTTGAAATGAATTGTGAGTTATATATCACAGGAGGTGCCCGTAGTGTAATGGTTATCGTCGTAGGATGTGGACACGGCAACTCGAGTTCACATCCTGAACGAGGCTGATTGCATTTCACATAGCACTAATACCCTTGGGAAAGGTATGAATCCAATTATTCTCCCTCCAGCTATGGGTAAATAGTAGGACAGACTGTTTTCTTTTGCCTTGGTGAGGCAACTAGTGTAGGAGAAGGAAAACTCTGAATTCAAACCTGTTAAACTCCGCTTAAAAATTGACCTTGTGTCATATGCAGTCCGAGCGGAGGGGTTGGGTAAATATGGTTAGTTATACGAGGGGCGTACGATAAATTTCCACTATTTTTCGGATGGGCATTTACAATAGTCGTAGACTCTTGTAAATTGACTATTTTATTGCTATTCATCCTATGAGATGACTGACCAAATTTTATAATTTCGGTTTTAAATGAACAGCTAGAGCAGCAATTGGAATACACCCTACTAAAGCCTGATTGTCACAGCTGGTGAATTTCAAAATTGCAATCTGACCCTTTAGAAGAACGATATGCAATAAAATTCTGTTTTAAACTTGAAAAAAATACCACAGAAACGTATGGAATGCTTCAGACAGCTTTACGACCATCTTGCATGTACCAAGCATCAGTTTTTGAGTGCATAAGAGATTCAAGGAAGGCAGGGAGTCTGAGAGGGATGATGAGAGGTGTGGAAGGAGTAAGGGAGTCAATACACCACAGTTGATTGGCCAAAGGGTTAGGGTTAGGGTTACTATGTTGAGGTTTTAAGGGAGTTCAGGAAGAGATTCCGTCGGAAGAGGCCAGCACTCTTCAAATCGGGTCAGTGGCATTTCCACCAGGCAATGCACCAGTCTGCAACTCCATCCTTGTCACAGACTATTTGACAAAGATGGGCATCAAGACAGTTCCTCAGCCTCTCTATAATCCAGGCCTTGCTCCCTGTGACTTTTGGTTATTTCCTAAGCTCCGATGGGGTCGTTATGAGACAATTGAGGAGATGAAAGAGTCTGTGACGAAGGTCATTGACACGCTCACACAAGAAGACTTCCAGGTGGCCTTCCAGAAGTTATTGGGACGGTACAACAAGTGCATTTCAGCCGGAGGAGATTACCTTGAAGGGGATTAGAGTTTTATTTGTGTACTATCAATAGAAAAATACGAAAAAGTCTGGAAACTTATTTAATGATCCTCGTATATCCCAATAAATGGAACCATTTAACTTTGACTTACGCTAAATTGAATTGTTAAAAATAGAACTGTTTGATCATTGAACTGTATGTATCTATAAAGTGTATTTACAAATCATATATCTAATATATACGTAAAAACAAAATTTGACATTAAATACCCCACAATGGTTGATATGCCGTAAAACCAAACCAAACGGATTAATCTCTAGCTGGTACAAACACTCCAGATCAGAAAAATAGTTATTATGATAATACTGTAAACAAGCGTAAATGACACCTCATAGCGATACCTTTGTAAGAACAATGAGTTAAAAATGCTCTCATAAAGGGAATAAGCCCTCTTGGTGTAATGGTTAGCGATGGATTGCGGAATCATAGTAAGCGAGTTCAAACTCCAGTCCTGCTATTACGTTCACTTCTTGAAAATACCCTTGGGAAAGGTATGAACTCATGTATCCTCCCAGGTATGGTTTAAATAGTATCACTACAGTTCTTCTAGAATGATACCTTTGGCATTAAATAACCCAAGAAGGTTGATATGCAAAGAAACCAAACCATCGCCCACAAGTAAGTACACCCCGGCTCGTAGTAGAATTCACCGTCTGCGGCGAAGAAAGACTTCTACATCCAAAATATGTGGTCTGGATATGACACTAGACTGCATCTGGAGGTGAGGCTCCAGTTCTGGAAAACTGAGGACTGCAGAGTCATTCTAATGTTTCCATTACTGTCAGTTCCACTCTGACCCAGTGTGGTTGCCCTACTTAAGACCTCATTGTATGAGTTAAATAAATATGTTTTAAAATTATTCACGAGACACCAATATTTGACTCTATACCATTCAGATAATTTTATTTGCATTAAGAATAATCAAGGCAATAATTATTTGGTGGGGATTATTATTAATTCTTAAGTTAATTTGTTTGTTTGGTTGGTTGGTTATGTTTTAGATTACAATATACTTTCATTATTTCTTTCTCTCTTTATTTACGTTATATCCTTTCTTTCTTTCTTTTTTCTTTCTTTCTTCATACCCTTTTTCTTTATTTCATTTTCTTTCTTTCTTTCTTTTGTTTTTCTAATTCTATTTTCCTTCTTTCTTCACATGACAATATCCTTTTTCTTTCTTTTGTTTTCTTTCTTTTTTCTTTCCTAATTTTTCTTTCTTTGCTTCTTTTCTTTCATTCTCCTTTTCTTTCTTCTTCACTTCTTTCTTTGTGTTATAATATCTTTTGGTTCTTTCTTTCTATCTTTCTTTCTTTCTTTTATTTTCCTTTCTCGCTTCTTTATTTCTTTCTTCCTTTCTTTCTTTCTTTCTTCGTTTTTCGCGCTTTAATATACTTTTACTTTCTTCTTTTTTTTTCTTTCTTTTTTTTTTCTTTCTTTCTTTTTTTTTCTTCCTGAATACGAGCATATTTTTTTTCTATTATTATATACAGTGCGGCTGAAGAAGCTCCTACATTTTAAACTTTCACTTTTGTGGTGCAAATGAAATTAGGCAAGTGGTAATGGTAGCTCCATCTACGAGGATCATTAAATAAGTTTCCAGACTTTTTCGTATGGGCACTTTTATTGATAGTACACACATGAAACTCTAGTTCCCTTCGAAGTAATCTCCACCGACTGGAGTAGTAGTAGCTATGCAAAAGGAAGCTTTCGGATTACCATCGACTGAGGTCACCAACTTTATTTTAGGTTTGGTTTGCTGTCTTTGTTTAATGGCATATCAGCAGATACCAGAAGATGCAGGTCTGACATTTAAAACGAAAAGCGTATGCTGAAATAGATATTATCACAAAATAATTAAGTTAAATAGTACCCCTACGGTTCAATTTCAAGAATGGTTTGGTTTGGTTGGGTTAGGCTTTATGGCATATCAACCATTTTAGGTTATTTAATGCCAAATCCTCTTTATAAATGTATATTAAATATATATGATTTGGTTGGGTTGGGTTTCATGGCATATCAACCATTGTAGGTTATTTAATGCCAAATCCTCTTTATACATATATATTGAAATCATATTTTGTTAATAATGTTTTAAGTTCATTCTCTTTCACACATTAAAATGGTTCCAAGTATTTCTATGCATCACCAAGAATTCATTTAAACATCAGTTATTTGTTTACACATAGTTAAATGATCGAATGGTTCTGTTTTAAATAATTCAATTTAGCATGTCATTTGATTGCATTCAGTTTAAATGTTAAACAGTTCTATTTGACCCATAGATAGGACCCTATCTGGTGCTTCGACACTGGGTCAGAGTGAACCTGGGAGCGATGTCAGTAATGGATTACTCCGCATTTCCCAAAGCTCTAGCATTGCTTGACTCTTACCCTCAGATTGTTTAGTCTCATATCGTTGGAGGTGTTTTACGCCTTTGCAGAGATACAGTCGACGTAATCGACAGCCCCAGACGACTGGGATACTAGGCATTAAATATCCCACCAAGTTTGATATGCGACACACTCACAGTACGTGTGTCTATATACCCACATAAAATGCACTAAGTCTTATACATACTTGGGGTGGGGAGTCCCTGAGACGAGATGGCTAGAATGTAGTCTCAGAAGGAGTTCGAACACCAATCACGCTGTAATACTCACTTGTGGACTAATGCCCCTAAAGAAAGGAATGAATTCTCTTATATGTCCATTTATGAGTTAAACAGTACCACTACAGTTCATTTACAAGTATGGCTTTAGCATTAGATAACCCATGAAGGTCTATATGCCCGTTGATAAAGAAATCAAATCATATTAACTATACCCCCTAAGTAAAACAGTTATAAGTAAAGTAAAGTTGGCAACCTTAGACTAGGGTGACCCGAAGGCTTCCTTTTCAATAGCTACTACACCTAAGCGTAGGGGAGTGCGCTAATCCATTCCCTGAACTGTTCCACTTTACCCTTGATCCGTAACTTAAAATGCTGAGTGATAACCAAGGCGGCATCAAGTACCATTTTTTGAGACTTTCGTATGACGACCTGGGATTGAACTCTGGTCTCCCGGACCATTGGCGAACACTCTACTCATTAAACTATATTTTGCAAATTTATTAACAAACTCAGCAATAAAATTGCAGCACCTCTGGGGCAGAAATATATATTTGGGGTCTGCTATATATTCAAATTTTCCGAGTGCTCAGGTGACAAATGTATACCTCACAAGGCTGTAAAAAGAGCTTATAGCATGTCTCTTTTCAATAGATCTTTGACCAATATGTGAAAGTGAGTATATTTGATATCCAGAGACTGTTCGATGATCGATTAGTCATGAAACTGACAATCAGTAAAATCCATTAACTCTTTGTCTGCAGAACCAAGGGCTACATTAGCCGCCTTTCTTTAAAAATAAAGCAAACTATATATATATATATATATATATATATATTCAATCTTGATTAATTAGTCCGGCACATTAAAATTAGTACCAAAGCATTTGTGCATTCAAATACAAAGTCAACGCGACTCGTTGTGGACTCTTATTCAAAATATTCATTGATAACCAAAAGCATCCCATAATCTATGCTGGTGTAGCATCTACATCCTTATAAATGATCAACAAGGGCGAAAAGTTCATTTTCTTAAGTCATAATATCAGACATTTCGCAAAATTATTAACAAGCCTCCAAAAGCCAACAAAATCTTGATTTGTCATCTTTAATGAAATATGCCGACAAAAATGTGCAATCCAAACGAGTAAGTTAAAGTCTCATTCATATGTCTTTGTGCCACATATGTTCCCTGACGAAAGCAATACGCTGGAAACATACACGTATGTAAGAATGAAAAAAATTCATAAAAAATACAAACCTCCTAGTCAACCGATTCATTTTTAAATATATATATATATATATATATATATATATATATATAAAGAAAAAAGAGACAGACAGAGAAAGAGGAAAATAGTTAATCGTGGTGTAATGCTTAACATGGTAGCAAATGGATATGGTGTCGCGATTTCACATCCTGGATGGCAAATTCACTTGTGGACCAACTCATTTTATGATATTTACTTTCGAAAGCCAAATCAGCCGATGGTAGGAACGATTATATTTTAGGATTTTCTTTCTTCAATATCCATGTAATTCAAAATACAATTGAGAGCTCAATGTAAAATAATAATAAATAAAAATACCTAGCAAATATTTTCATATGAAAAAAAAAAACCTTTAAAAATAACTCATGTTTTTGTGATGATATTTCTTTCAGCAGATACCAGAAGATGCAGATCTGACATCTAAAAAGAAAAGAGTCCGCTGAAATAGATATTATCACAAAAAATATGAATGATTTTTAAAGGTTTTTCTTATATATATATATATATATATATACGCTTTGCGCAGTGCTTATCGTCGTAAGAAATGGAACCGGCGAGTGGAATTTGAATACAGAAGGCATAAGTTCTCCTCCTCCCAGTTTAGCGTAACTTGTAGGGTTGGCTGGGTTATGTAGTTATCGTTAGATAGCAAGTCCAGAAAAAAGAATAAAGTTAAATGACTTTTATTCCACGTAAAATTGACTTCGTTTCGCATCATGTTCATCGTCTTCTTCTAATATATATATATATATATATATATATATATATTCGGTTTTGGTTTCTTTGTTTTAACGGTATATCAACGTTCGTGGGTTATTTAATGCCAAAGTTATTCTGGGAGAAGGAGAGTATTTAACCCATCAAAGAAATCGGAGGAAGCAATATAGAGACAAGACAAGATCAATGTGAAGGTCAATAACGATGAAAGAAGAAGACGATTCTTAAGAAGAAGAAGAAGAAGAAGAAGAAGAAGAAGAAGAAGAAGAAGAAGAAAGGAAAACAAAAGATCAAAAGACTCTCTCAGGGAGAATGATTTGGCCACCAGGCACTTGAAGATTGAGGATGGTGCATAAAAGAATCCGTCCATTATTCGTAATCGCATATTTAGAAGTTTTGGAAGGTTCCGGACGGAAGCCACTTGCAAACAAAAGATCAGAGGTCACTGACTTATTGGGCCCCAAAAAAACAGGAAGGATATTTCCATCACCAACGACGCCCTCAAAACACACACACACACACACACACACACACATATATGCACATATAATCAGATATTCTGAAATCTACCAACACACACACACACAGGCGCGCGTGGAATCACTTTAACCCTTTTTACACTAATCGGATTGAAAGGTTTCAAGAAAATCGCTTTTAATGAAGCCAGTGATTGATATCGGTAAATCATCCCAGTTATAATAATAATAATAATAATCCTATTTACCCAACCCCTCCGCTCGGGCAGGATATGACACAAGGTCAATTTTTGAGCGGAGTTTAGCAGCTTTGAATTCAGAGTTTTCCTTCTCATAGACTAGTTGCCTCACCAAGGCTGAAGAACCTCGTCTGTCCTACTATTTACCCATAGCTGGAGGGAGAATAATTGGATTCATACCTTTCCCAAGGGTACTAGTGCTATGTGAAATGCAATCAGTCTCGTCCAGGATTTGAATAATAATAATAATAATAATAATAATAATAATAATAATAGGATTTTTTTACAACCCCTTAACCATTTTGCGTTTTAAAGACATTATTTCTGAAGAAAAGTGTTTACAGAATATTCCATTCGCGCCGGATATCATAAAATCAAATATGGCAACTTGAAAGCATTAACAAAAAAATATGTAGACAAAGAATGTTTATATTCTTCAATTATATATATATATATATATATATATATATATATATATATATATATATATATATATGCATAAGCGAGGAACATATCACCACCAACTGGCATTGACTCTGAATCTACGCTATCCTAAGTTAGATTTACATGTGCTCTATCGCCGATATTGAGCTCTTTTATTCAGAAATATAACTAATTGCGCGCACACACACACACACACACACACACACACACATATATATATATATATATATATATATATATATATATATATATATATATATTGAGAGAGATTGAGTGAGAGAGATCAACAAACCAAGATAGACAGGTACTAGCATTGATATGAGCAAACTAAATATTATTCATATTAACAAATTGAGATAGAGAGATAGAGAGAAAGAAATATAAATATATATATATATATATATAGAGAGAGAGGGGGGGGAGAGGGAGAGATGAACTTACCCAGATAGATAAATACATAGATAGATGTGAACATTCTGAGATAGATAGATAGATAGATAGATAGATAATGAACAGACTGAGATAGATAGATAGATAGATAGATAGATAGATATGAACATTATGAGATAGATAGATAGATAGATAGATAGATAGATAGATATGAACATTTTGAGATAGATAGATAGATAGATAGATAATGAGCAGACTGAGATAGATAGATAGATAGATAGATAGATAGATATAAACAGACTGAGATAGATAGATAGATAGATAGATAGATAGATAGATAGATAGATAGATAGAAAGAATTACAGCTTGGAAGCCAATGGATAATATTCACATGAATATATTAAACACATCCGGCTTGGGATATAATAAGATACGCAAGGACAATTTTAAGAACACACAGACATATATAAATATGTGTGTGTGTATGTGTGTGTGTGTGTGTGTGTGTGTGTGTGTGTGTGTGTGTGTCACTGTTAAGATAGATAAATACATAGATAGATGTGAAGATTCTGTGATAGATAGATAGATAGATAGATAGATAGATAGATAGATAGATAGATAGATATAAACAGACTGAGATAGATAGATAGAAAGATAGATAGAATTACAGCTTGGAAGCCAATGGATAATATTCACATGAATATTTTTAACATATTCGGATTGGGATATAGTAAGATTGGCAAGGACAATTTTAAGAACACACAGACATATATAAATATATATGTGTGTGTGTGTGTGTGTGTGTGTGTGTCACTGTTAAGGCACTCAATACACACAGATATATATGCAACACATATACAGATTCATAAGTAACAGAGAAAATATCTCGCGTGTTCGGTGTACACACCGGCTTCAGAATTTCCGTAAAGACGAAAACAATAAAAGAAAAAAAAAAGACTGAATGGAGAGGAGTAAAAAGGTTTTAGGGTAATTCTTATCGGGAAGATATTGGACGAACGAGCCGCATTTTTTTCCGGTCGGGTGGCCACAAAATTTTGCCCAGCCCTCGGGACGGACATCTTTGGCTCAGCTAAGGAAATTAAAAAAAATCAACAGAGAAAAGGAAGCCTTGGGAAAATTCTTTGTCATGGCCGCCGTCATATTGATATTTAGCAGGAAAAACTACGCGGGAAAAGCGACGAACGTTCCTCACAAAAACATAAAAGTCAGCTTGATATATATATATATATATATATATATATATATATATATATATATATATATATATATATTACAAATCCGTGCGCACGATTAGGATGTTATACATGGTCAATTTTTGGCAAAGTTTAACAGGTTTCAATCCAGAGTTTTTCTTTTCCTAGTGCAGTTGCTATACGATGGTTAAAGAGCTCAGCCTGACCTACTATTTACCCAAAGCTCGAAAGAGAATAATTGGATTAATACCTTTCCTAAATTTTTAGTGCTATGTCAAATGTAAACAGAATCATTCTGGATTTGAACTGTGATTGTCGTTTCCATTTCCATCACCGGTAACTATTACACCACGAGCACCTCCAGTATATATATATATATATATATATATATATAGTAAATAATGGAAATGAAACCGACAGTACGAAAAAAATATATATATATACAAAGTGATAATAACCGCTTGCTTGTTTATTTGCTTGTTTGTTTGTTTGTTTGTTTCTTTCTTTCTTTGGGTTTTATGGCAAATCAACCTTTGAAGGATATTTAATAGTAGCAGTTTCACAACTGTTAGTTTAACGTACTGTAAAAAAATACAATCCCCGATTAGAATTACCTTTTTTTATGACTTGAAGTTAAAATGTTTTTAATGGATAATAAATTTGCACTTCATCTAAAAATGACGCGATTAAAAGTAGGTATTCAAACAAAAGATTGCTCAGTTATTAATCAGTTCAATAAATAGATCATTTGAAAGATTTTTTTTCTTTTATAAATGAAAAAAGTGCTCCATACCAGCCAGTAGAATTGGATTAGAAACACTAAAGTGAAAGTACGTTCACCAGATGGAGACACAGATTACTTCGACATTGTAGCAGGAGTACTACAAGGGGACACACTAGCCCCATATCTCTTTATCATCTGCCTGGACTACGTGCTTAGAACATCGATCGATAAAATCAGAGAAAACAGCTCCGAGTTTACAAAGAAAAGAAGCAGAAGGTACCCCGCAAAAACAATTACCGACGCCGACGACGCCGATGACATAGCGATACTGGCAAATACACCCAACCAAGCCGAAACACTACTGCAAAGTTTGGAACAAGCCGCCGCAGGCATTGGCCTCCATGTCAATGCATACAAAACTGAATATATGTGCTTTAATCAAGTACGCGACATTTCCACAGTTGAGGGAACCTCTCTAAAACTGGTTGACAAATTGACCTACCTTGGAAGCAGTGTCTCATCAACCGAAAAAGACATCGACACGCGGCTAACGAAGGCATGGATAGCTATCGATAAGCTATCGATCATATGGATATCAAACCTGACCGATAAAATGAAACGCAGTTTCTTCCATGCAATGGTCGTGTCGATACTGCTGTAAGGATGCACCACTTGGACGCTAACAAAACGAGAAGAAGCTAGACGACAATTACACAAGAATGTTGCGAGCAATATTCAACAAGTCCCGGCGGCAACACCCAACAAGGCACCAACTATACGGCCACCTGCCTCCCATCACGAAAGCTATTCAAGTTAGACGAACCAGACATGCAGAACACTGCTGGAGAAGCAGAGACGAGCTCACAGGAGATGTACTCCTATGGACCCCCACATATATCCGAGCAAAAGCAGGACGACCAGCTGGAACATACATACAGCAGCTATGTGAGAACACGGGATGTAGCCCTGAAGACCTGCTGGAGGCGATGAACGATAGAGAGAAGTGGCGAGAGAGGGCCAGGGATATCCGTGCTAGCGGCACGACATCATGATGATGAGAATTGGATTTGTATGGTGCTATTTCCACGAGTTGTACAAAATAGAACCCAAAATCCTTGTGTAGTTCCATGGCTTCTGCTTGGAAGAACACTTGTTACACCAAGTGTATATATATTTGAAGTAGCTGCAGCAATATTCAAATGATTCTGAATGTAAGTATATATATATATATATATATATAGTCATCCACAGACAGTTCTGTTTCGTTCTATCAGAACTCATCAGTGTGGCTAGACAGTATCTCCCCGTAGCTGGGGTCGAAACCCGGTTGACTGAAACACCAAGCCAGAGCTTCTAAACATGTAGCCACGAGGAGATATTAGCTGCGAAGTAAACTTTAAACGGTTATGAATCACAATTACTATTGTTTACATACATCCGTTCAACGGCCGCCGAGATCTCAATTCAAATACGAAGAGACTTGCAATAGACGCTAGTGGCAACACGATTACTTCTTCGCTAGAGAACTCGACTATATATAAATGTAAGTATATATATATATATAACAGGTTTGAAGGCAGAGTTTTTACTTCTGCTAGATCGGTTACTATACCAAGCTTAAAGAACCCAGTCCGCTCTACAAGCTGACCCTACATAGGAGGGGAATTGATGGATTAATATCTTTCCCGAGAGAATTAGAGCTTTGTGAACTGTAAACAGCCTCGTCCAGGTTTTGAAACCGGGTTGCCATCTCCATTACAATTACACCATAGAAACCCTCGCAATCTTTATATGTATAAATACGAAGTTTCTTTATTATGTTATATTTTGACCTTCGACCCGGCCAAAAAATGCTATTCCAAGGTGATGCACCGGAAGGAAGTGACACATTCTAATGGCCAGTAATCGAAAGAGATCGCGTGGGCGGATTAAGGCTCATAATATGGGACAAGGTGAAGGTCCCACAGTGCCACTACAGTGATGCACCGGAAGAGAGTGACCTGTGAGCTGCATGACAGTTATTTCCGCTTCATGACGATTAAACATTCGATCTCAAAGATCCAGTGGGCGATCGTGTGGGCGTTGAATTATTATTTAACTCAGTTGAGTTCGGGCGCCAGAGCAGTTGCCAGCAGACTTCCAGAGAGTTAGAGACGAGATGTGGTAAGGAAAGCCACACCAGGCCGATGGGGCTTGAAGCCCTGATGAGCTGGGGTCCAGAGAAGATGTTGATAAGATGCAGTAAAGAAAGCCAGCATCCAGCAGTGGACCCTAAAGACTTCTTGTTGAGCATCTAAGAGAACAAGAAAGACACAACGTGACGGTCATAATAGTGGGGTCAAAATATGAAGTTTATGTTCGGTCTCCAGCATCCTCTCACATGCAAACCTTGAACAACCCTTTCGAACCCTTGCAATAAAGTGAGAGGTAAATATATTTGTAAAGAAGTCTTCCTGTGTCTTCCTTCCTGCGTCATTTCTTCTTGCGTCTGTTATCATTGCGTCGGTATGTATCCAGTATATATATGTATATTTCTGCATGAATCAGAAGATGACTATTCAACAGTTATCTATTCTGCTATTTTACCCCCGCTTTTTCATACTAGGGAATTACCAGCAGTATGTATCACCATGAGTCTGCCAAGCCTATTTAAAAAATATATCGAGATTAAAGGTATACTTACGAAGACGGAAATAAACAATAAATTTAACTATTTTTTTCCAATAATGGTTGGTACATTGCTAAATACATTTCTTATATCATATATAACATACGTTATGATACAGAGAAAGTAATATGCAAGGTGCGTTTAAAAACTATCGAGACTGATGCTGTAATCACTGTCAAAATAAAAAATACAAGAAACATATTTTCTTCAAATAGTCCCATTGTCATCTGCAGCCCAGTCGGCTAGAGCAGTAGAATATAAAACTGCATCTCTGTAGAGGGTAAAACCCCCACAACGTGAGTCCTGTATATGACATTAAATAATACGATGGTGAAGCTCCAGTTATTCAGGAGTTGTGGGGAGTGGAATACCCATTTATTGTAATCCTTCCAAGGATCACTCTGATCCCGGAGTGGTAGTACCTGATAAGGTTCTATCTACAAGTGAAATAGAACTGTTTAACATTTAATCTGAGTGCAAACATATGATTTATAATAAATTGAATTGCTTGAAATAGAACTATTTCATCATATAACTGTGTGTAAACAAATGACTGATGTTTAATCGAATTGTTAATGATATAAATGAATTGTTAGTGATGCATAGCAATACTTGGAACCATTTACCTTTGTTGACTTATGCTAAATTGAATTGTTTGATATAGAACTGTTCTTACATTTAACTGTGTGTAAACAAATGACTGATGTTTGACTGAAATTTTAGTGATGCATAGCGATACTTGGAACTATCTAATATTGTTAATTCCTGTTTTCAAATCATATATATCTAATGTATTAGCATAAATCGGATTTGGAATTAAATAATCTACAATGGTTGATATGCCATAAAACCAAACCAAACCAGACCATGACAAACAAACAATCGAGTTTTCCAGAAGTCGAAACTATTCTGATCCACATTTTATTATATCATGTGAAAACGTCATATTTTTTTAATTTCATTCACGTCTTTAATTAGTGAACTTTAAAATAAATACTTGGATAATGAAGAAATCTATTTGAGTAATATATATATATATATATATATATATATATATATATATATATATGAGTGTCATTAAATAAATAATTTTGCCAAAGGATTTGGCAGTAAGATTTACTGTTTACTGTTGAACCTTTTTTTTAACGAAATCAATAATGATATGTCCTTTTATGTCAAAGAAATCTCTCAGGATAACATTCTTTACCGACTGCTATGCCTTAAACGTTTTATTACCGGAGAGTCTGTGTATTTCCACTCCATGTACTATTTTTTCAACCAGAGCTCGTTGTGGCAATCCAAGGTTATCTAATTTGAAAGATTTTTTAAAAATCGAAACATGTTTCTCTTTACACATCAAACATTGTTCTGTAAATTCCACATGGTTCACACATCTCAGCCAGCAAAAATTTCATGACAGGCCTCTGATCAAGCCTGGACTACTGTGATTTTATTGTCACTATTTTGAATAGACTTAAAACAAGTATTTTTGCATGATTAAAATAATTTTCGGAATAAACCGATTCTCAAAACTATAGACTTCCCTTTTATGGAAAAAACATCTGAACAAAATTTTTCTTCCTCACAAAAATACCCCTTACTTATTCAATGGCTGTCGTATATATATATATATATATATATATATACGGTGTGTATGTGTGGCGAAGGCTCATATCCCCCCATATATATATATATATATATATATATATATATATATATATATATATATATATAAGATGGTTGTTGTAGATCCAAAGAAAGAATAAGGATATATTTAAAATAAGATGGTCCACGGAGAGATTTGTATTTTTGGAATTTATCTATTTTGTTCTAACATAGGTGTTATATACATGTATTACATACGTGTTATATATATGTATGTTTCCAGCTTGTTGCTTTCGTCAGAGAACATGTGTGGCACAAGGCCTTTTAAATGGGGTACTCAATGAGACTTAAACTCACTCCTGTTTCCAGTATAAATGATTCTTGCCTGGTTGAATTTGTTTTTATAAGGGTTTTTATTCCCCCTTCTTGGAGTATGTTTACTTTGGTCTTCTTTGCCCTACCATATCAAATATCAAAGAAGTGTAAATTTTAGTTCAACATTCAACACAAAACAAAAGCGGAGAGAAATCAATCAGTATGTGTCTACAAACATAAAGTGGCACGTATATGTCAATGTTTGAACATGTGTCAGGGTGGGTTTGTGTGTTTGCATGTGTGTATGGGTTGTTGTTTTTTTGTCTGGATATGTGTGCGTACACTTGAGCGTGTACATATATATGAGAGGCCTTCAATAAGTTTCCAGACTTATTTTGTACAGGTATGTAAAATTGTTGTTTCCAGACATTTTGAACAGGCATTTAGAATTGTCGTAAACTCTTGGAAATTTAGTATGTTATTGCTATACATCTTATGAGATGACTGACCAATTTTTATTATTTCAGGTTCAAATGAACCGCAACAGCAGCAATTGGAATACACCCTACTAAAGCCTGATTGTCACAGCTGGTGAATTTCAAAAATGCAATCTGGACGTGAGGACAATTTAGAAGAACGATATGCAATAAAATACTGTTTTAAACTTAGAAAAAATGCCACTGAAACGTATGGAATGCTTCAGATTGCTTTTGGAACCTCTTGCATGAATCGATCGTCAGTTTTTGAGTGGCATAAGAGATTCAAGGAAGGCAGGGTGTCTGTGAGGGATGATGAGAGGTGTGGGAGGAGTAAGGAAGTCAGAACAACAGAGTTGATAGGCCAAAGGGTTAGGGTTAGGGTTACTATGTTGAGGTTTTATGGGAGTTCAGAGGAGATTCCTAGAAAGAGGCCAGCACTCTTCAAATCGAGTCAGTGGCATTTCCACCAGGACAATGCACCATTCCACAACTCCATCCTTGTCACAGACTATTTTACCAAGATGGGCATCAATACAGTTCCTCATCCTCCCTATAGTCCAGACCTTGCTCCCTGTGGCTTTTGGTTATTCCCTAAGCTCAGAGGCTGTCGTTATGAGACAATTGAGGAGATGAAAGAGGCTGTGACTAAGGTGATTGACACGCTCACACAAGAGGACTTCGATGGGGCCTTCCAGAAGTTGTTGGAACGGTACAAGTGCATTGCAGCCGGAGGAGATTACTTCGAAGGGGACTAGAGTTTCATGTGTGTACTATCAATAAAAGTGTCCATACGAAAAAAGTCTGGAAACTTATTTAGTGATCCTCATATGTATGCTCCGATATGTGTGGGTGAGTATACGTTTCTGTGCGTTAATGTGTGTGTGCACGCTTCCGGTCGCGCACGTGTGTGTGTGTATATATATATATATATATATATATATACTCTTGGACGTGTGTGTATGTATTCAGTTGTGTATGTGTTTGTGTGTTTTCTGGGACGTGTGTGAATATACGTGCGTGTATGTGGGTGCTTAGACGTCTCTGTGTACTAAAATTAATCCTACAAATGAAAAAAAGAAGAAAAAGTGGACCAAAATAGAAAAATATGTCAAGTGGGTTGGAAAAAAAAGAAAAGAAAAGAAAATGAAGGTGATGATCTATTGATCGTCTTTTCCTTCTTATCGTATTCTCCGTTTCAATTTCAGACACCAATTTCTTTTCCTTTTTTTCCTTTCCCGCCAATTTCCCCTGGCGGAAATCGACACGTTTTCATCGCCTCACCCAGGGAAGCCTTCTAAAATAAGACCTCTTTCACCTACTCTTTGCGCCTCAGTCCAGCTAGCCTGTAAACTACCGGAAGAATGCTAAGCGTGCTTCCGTTAAGCAAACGAATGCGGGTTGTCCAAGCTTAGGGCGAGAACGCTGTCATAATAACGGCCTGTGACCACATCAATAAGATACATCCTTTTCGTTTTTTATCCATGTGTTTTTGTACGGGGAAAAAAAAAAGATAATAAATATTTTTTTTAAATCAACTGTAACGTTGCGGAAGGACTGTATAAAATGTCCCAGACGACAAAAGTAACACACACACACACACACACACATTTGCTGTTCGGTTCTTATGTTTCTTAACGTTTTCATAATTCGAGTCGGCCATTTCAGCGATTTTCCAAACTGTCCCTCTGAGAGCGAAGAAAAGTCTTAGCCTCTTATTAAGCCGTGTTAATAGCACAGAATCGCTTGACTTTATCAAATCTTCCACTTCTATCGTCCGTTGCTCCTGCTAAGTCTTCTAGACTGCATCTGGTGTTCGTAAAGATCTAAGTTCGGAGAATTAATTTTTTATTTATTGCGGACTTTTTGTCTTCATCTTGGTAGTTTTTGTGTTGTTTCTTCTTTCACTATGTTTCGGCCAAATTTCACCTCTGGCCTTCTTCAGGTGATTAACCGCGACCTCGGATAGGAATCCTGAGTCTTGTAACCGTATCCCTAGTAATTACTGCCTTCCATAGTTGTTGTCTATCGCACCACGTTTTTGACCAAGTAAACCTCTGGCCGGCTTGGGTAGGATTTGAAACTGCTATCTTCTGACAATGCTCACCTGGAACCGTAGAGACTCAACGCCTCTATCTGCTGCGCCACGGGCCCAATTAAAGACAGATCTAAGTTCATAGTTATAGGACTCCAATTAAAGATAGTTCATAGTTATAGGATTCCAATTAAAGACAGATCTCAGTTCATAGTTATTGCTGGTCTGTCAGTATTGGTATATCCATCTTTAGGAGCTCATAAGAGAACATCGCTTATAAATTCGTCCTTATTTCACCAGCACTGTCGATCATGTTTTGTTCAGCTTATTGGGATGCTTTCTGAGATCATCATCATTAAGTCACGCTGACAGCACGAACTTCCTTAACTCTGCCGCCATCCATCCCAATCATTTTGGTGAGTCTTCTAGGTTGTATCTTGTGTCCATACATAGATGATGTAAATCTCTGCAAGAGTCCCAACACTACTACTATAGTAGTATGGATACAGCTACAGATCGAAAAAAATCTCATTTTATTTTATCGGATAGATTAGATTTCCATCGGATCGACAGCGTGTCATTAGCATTCCACAAATTCGCAAGGCGTATGATGACATCACTATCAGTAAATGAGATATTGCTGCCGAGGTATGTGAACAGGCCTATTGATTCTATAGGCTTGCCACTTTGAGTGGAGAGGGCTTCTTTTTGTTTAAAACACATGTAGTCAGCTTTATTTGCGTTCACTGCTATTAAAAGGGATTCAATTTTTTCTTTTGTGTACTTTTCTTTTGGTCATTACCTTTCCAGAAATCCCGCTACGATGTGCCATTTTTCTGTTTCCGAGAAATAAGAGTAAGAATCTTCTTACAACTTCCAAAGGTCTCCAAAAACCTTTTGAAGAGTTTCTAACAAATGATAAGCCCCTCCCCACCAAAAAAGAAACGTCTTTTCTGTCGTCCTGCTAGACTGACAGGTTACCACTGTTGAATAAACATGATGATATCAATAGTAATGATAATACAGACGGACTCTGTCGTTTCTGATACGAACGGGTTTATTTCTTTCTGTCTTCAGCCCTTGGTGACACGAGAAGAGAGACACGATTGATAAAAGCTTATGCTAACCATACTATACTAACACTCCCCCACGTGCGGTGCATCTTGTAGTGTCTACGGTGTCAACTCATCTCTACCGTTCGATACCCAAACTGATCTGAACTTATCAGATTCGAAGAACTCAACCACTTACTTCAATGGCCTTTTTCAAAATCCTTTAATTCTTTGAGGTATGACGTCAACTACCCACTCAAATCACTCCAACGACGCGTCCAGCTACATTTCCTGTCTGGGAGTTTATCATAACAGATGATGATTGTCATATCCTTTCAGTGCTGACTACGACACCAGAACCAGAGACACTGAGTAGTTCAAAGTCTTACCAAACTAAATAATAAAATATAATTGACGAAATATGATTGATATAATTAATTATTACCTTAATTATATAACACCACAACTCAATTCAAATTACAAGTCACCGGGTCTGTGAAGAATAAAATTAGCTGATGGTATCTTCTGTCAGACACTTACTAAAAAATGTCCTGGGTATGGCACTAACCAGCATCTGATGGTGAGGCTCCATTTTTGGAGATCTGTGTAGGGAGGCGTACAATTTTATTGCCATTACTCACAGGCTTATTCTGGCCAAGGGCGGTAGTCCCATGTAGAGTCACATTCATAGGTTGAATCCCGATCCTCCATCGCTCGCAGTAGTTTTTCCAAACTCCATCCTGTGTCCGCACAGAACTGAAAGAAATAAGTTCTTGTTTTTCGGCCAACACTGGCATGTCCATGAGTAGGGTTCCATAAAAGAATGTCATTTATGCGTTCATCCTTGCTGCTACAACAGATCATGCAAGTCTTGTTCGTCTTACTCGTATGGTTTTTTAGATTGGTGGTAAGTGGCCGTACAGCATCTTTTTGTACGGAGTCACTTCCAGGATTTTTTCGAAACGGCACGTAGCATTCTTATGTTGTTCACATCTAGCTTTTTCCCCATGCATTTTGTTAGTGTCTATGTGGTGCATCCATACAATAGTATTGACATTGCTACAGCTTGGAAAAAAATTTATTTTATTTTATTGGATAGATCAGATTTCCGTAGGATCGATAAATTAATGAGCCTATTGATCTGCTCAAAAATTATTGGATCGAGCCAAGTGAAAAACAAAACCTTTTGAGAAACAAAAGTATGAACGCACAGTGAGCGTAATTCCCTAATTTATTGGCATAAAATAATCCTAGACAGGTTAAGATGCCGTTAAAATCAACCGATCAATCAAACTTTTTCAAACCAGTGCTAATGTACTTAAA
Organism: Sepioteuthis lessoniana; assembly: GCA_963585895.1. Classification (NCBI taxonomy): domain Eukaryota; kingdom Metazoa; phylum Mollusca; class Cephalopoda; order Myopsida; family Loliginidae; genus Sepioteuthis; species Sepioteuthis lessoniana. The sequence continues at coordinate 59,537,491 of OY757942.1, read as the reverse complement.
TGTCTATAGCTACTGACACTAATTATAGAAACCCATTTAAAAGCAAACGCCATAATCTTCAACGGTAAAGACGCTCTTACATAATAGTAATATGCAAAAACAAAAGTTACATCACTTTTGTAATAGATCCTCCCCTGATGATGGCCCAAAGTCAGGCAGAAAGTACTAGGGATACATACAACTATGCACAATACATAAACCAATTCCCCCCGAATACGATAAAAGTAATACGGGAATTCGAACGGATCCAGAAGAAAATATGTAGACATAAAATGTATATTATGTTTAATGAAATTTGTATTAACGAAGAAATGCTGCCAAAATACACACACACACACACACACACACACACACATAGATAGATAGATAGATATCTTTCTCTCTCTCTCTTTCTCTAACTCTGTATGTGATAACCATTACACCACAGGATATAAAAAGGATTTAGGTTTTAGATAAACTAAAAAGGTTGTCTAGCCATAAAACCCGACCAAAAAATGAGCAAAGTTTAAACTAGTCTAGTACAAGGTCACAAATATGAGGGAATACTGATTTGAAATCTAACTCGTTTTTTTTTTTTTTCATGAACTGGAAGTGTGTACGGGTTCTATCATTCGTTCGTGTATAAAATTACTGCCTACTTTTTCAAGTTTTCAGTTGTGACATCTAATCAGGTTGTAAATGTGGATCATCGTAAGTCGTATGGGTCGTAAGTCGATGACTCTCTGTAGATAAAGCCGTGGAAATAAATGTCTTTATTACCAGTGCCCATAAAACCAACATTTCACTATCGTCAATCTGAAGGTGTGAAGATGAACAGAGAAGAGAAAGCAGATGGCGAGCGGATGTTAAGTACATTGTTTAATTGTTTCCATTGTGTAGCGACCCAAGTAAAACATGTTATAGCGAGTAGAAACGTATCGTAAATCTTTTTATAGTTAACTGCTCCCAGTGTAAATTTTTACCACAGTAAATTCAAAGGTAAGTGAACTGGGTCTGTGTTCAACGATGAGAAACGTTAGTTACTCCGATAAAAATATCTATTATTTAGAACCCTCTTTATCGCGTTGTATTCACAAATTGTAACCAGGCTGGAGTTATATTTTCATTCCACATGACACAAGGTTTTTTTTCTTAATATGTGGTGCATTTAATAAGTTTCCAGACTTTTTTGTACAGACATTTAAAATTGTCGTAGACTCTTGAGAATTTACTATGTTATTGCTATACATCTTATGAGATGACTGGCTAATTTTTATGATTTTAGGTTTAAATGAACAGCTACAGCAGCAATTGGAATACACCCTACTAAAGATTGATTGCCACAGCTGGTGAATTTCAAAAATGCAATCTGACACTTTAGAATAACGATATGCAATAACATTCTGTTTTAAACTTGGAAAAAATGCCATGCGATGAAAGCTGGATCTACTGATACGACCCAGAAACAAAAGACAAAGTACCCAGTGGAAGCATGCCAGCTCTTCCAGACCCAAGAAGGCCAGACAGAGCAAATCCACCCACAAACTTCAGATGATCTCTTTTTTTGACAGCACCGGCATGATCTACTTGCACTGGGTTCCCACAGGACAGACAGTCAAGAAGGAATACTATGTTGAGGTTTTAAGGGAGTTCGGGAAGATATTCCACCAGGACAATTCTCCAGTCCACAACTCCATCCATGTCACACAGTATTTGACCAAGATGGGCATCAAGACAGTTCCTCAGCATCCCTATAGTCCAGACCTTGCTCCCTGTGACTTTTGGTTATTTCCTAAGCTCTCAGAGGCTATGACGAAGGTCAGTGACACGCTCACACAAGAGGACTTACATGGGGCCTTCCAGAAGGTTTTGGAACGGTACAAGTGCATTTCAGCCGGAGGAGATTACTTCAAAGGGGACTAGAGTTTTATGCGTGTACAATCAATAAAAGTGCCCACCCGAAAAAAGTCTGGAAACTTATTTAATGATCCTAGTATCTTCCTGTTTTAATTTGGTTTATTTATTTAATGGTATATCAAACTTCGTGGGTTATTCAGTGCTAAAGCGATCCTTCTAAAAGAACAGTAGAGGTAATACTTAGCTTATAGCTGGAGAATAAGGAGGTTTATATGTACAAAGTATCCCGAAAGGTATCTTGCTGTTTTAGGATATAATTATCATAGTAAATCTTTCTCACGGGTCTCTCTCTCCTAATAATCAAGCAGGGGTCAATCCAACCGAAAAACTCGCTACGCATACGTGACGCTCATCTCATCTGATGTACAATAGATGATTCCGTATCGTGTGGTCAAACTGTAAGATATCTCAATTCCAGGTCACAAAGAAAGAAAAGAATGGGTATTATGCGTCTATCATGCTGTCAATTAACGGTCTACGATACCGTAAATAAGTCTGTATAAAAGTGAATTATGGTTGGTGGACTCATGTCAAAAAGGAAAGAGAATAAAGATAGTATATATACATATATATGTTTGTATGTGTATATGAGTGTGTGTGTGTGTGTGTGCACGCGCACACGCGTCTGTCTGTGCCTCTGTGTAAGTGTGTGTAAAAACTCCTCGTGATTCGGAGTTTCACCAAGTCTATCGTCAGACAAGCTATGTTTTTGTGGTTAAAAGTAGCTGATCTGATTAGTGATTTCGTCAAACTCCAGGTCGTGATTGTTTTATATCTTGAAATATTTCATCATTGTAATACTTTGATATTTGTTTTGAACTTTCTCTTTCTTTTGTTTCTAGAATAGTTTTACTATTTTTACTATTGTTTTAAATTATATATAACAGTTAATATGCTAATTATATATATATATATATGCATATATATATATATATATATATATATATATATATATAGAGAGAGAGAGAGAGAGAGAGAGAGGGTGCGTAAGTAAGATATGGAATCATTTTTTAAAGACTTTTTTGTTTGATTTGTCCAGTTTTTGAAAAGAAAAACAAGAAAAATCTAAATTTTCATGATTAGCTTTATTATTCAAGCACTTGTTCATTAAAATTCAGCCCAATATGAGTGAGCGAGAAAAGAAATGACAAAGAATCTATGATGTGTTTTACAACAGAATCTAACCAAAAAATATTTTCTGTAATAATTGGAGTTTTTATAGCTTCCATCCAGCCCAGACCTTAACCCCCTTGATTACGTTATATGGGGTGTTTTAGAAAACAAAACAAATGCAACTTCCCATCCAAATATTGGTTCGCTTAAGACGGTTATTGAGGAGGAATAGCATCCTCACCATCATCCTCATCATCATCATGTCGCGCGATAAACACGAAAATGTCAGAAAAACTCATTTTGAAGGCATGCAAATCGTTTCGAATAATTGAAAAAAATGGTGGCCATATTGAGTAAATTTAATGTTTTGTGTCTATCTTCATATTTTGTTGTTTATTTTAAAATTTAGATTTATCTTGTTTTCTAATAAAGCCGTTTATTATTATACTAGAATATTCTTAATTTTGATTCCGCACTGTGTATATATACATTGGCCTGAGTAGAGTGTTTGCCAATGGTCCGCGAGACCCGGGTTCAATCCTATGTCGAGTCACACTAAAGACTCAAAAATGGTACTTGATGCCGCCTTGCTTAGCACCCAGCATTATAAGGTTAGGATCAAGGGTAAAGTGGAGCAATCCAGGGAAAGGAGATGCGCCATCCTCTACACCTTGGTGTTGTAGCTATTAAAAAGGGAGCCTTCGGGTCGCCTTCAACTAAGCTCGCCAACTTTACTTTTTTACTTATATATATATATATATGTGTGTGTGTGTGTGTGTTTGTGTGTCGAGGAGATGTTAGATGATATGATAAAATAAGTAGAAACAAGGGACTGGAAATAAAAACTCAGAAAAAGTGGCGATTTAAAACTACCAACGTGTCAATAATAGTAGGAGCACCGGTTATGATCAAGAAAGAGGGAGATGAACACATTAACAAGATAGCTGGCAGTGTCAGCCTTTATGAAATACAAAAATTGCACTTTGCGGAACTGCACATCTCCTTTAAAGAGTACTATCAAATTGGAAAAAAAAATCCTCTTCCCAGAGGTTACAAAGACAAAAATACATAGAATATATATTTGAAAGTTGCCTCAAATCGTCTTCAGACCGCGGCGCAATATGCATCAAGTTGGATTTGGTCGAAAGCGAGAAGTTTTCAGTATGAAGGAAATACACGCGGAACCACCTTTCCCCGTGTGATTACGTAAGAAACGGTTACTGTAAACACGTAATAACATCAACCGCAGAAAGTAAACGCGTTTTTTTTTTTTGTTTTTTGTTGTTTTGTTTTTTTTAATCACAAACTACACACTCAAAATGAGGATTAACGTCCAATGAAGTCTCTGCTTTTAATTGACCTGGCGTATATATATATATATATATATAATTCTCTTAATACCCTGTCCGGTGGTAAAAGCTGCTTGGTAGCGCCAGGAGTGGCAGTACCGCCTTGAGCTATTGAAACTGTGTTATTACCCCTATTTGGCGGCTGATGAGGACAGGGTATCACGCGTGCTTTCACACGTTGTATGATGAAAAATAAATAAATAGATAAAATAATCGCTACGTTCTCACGTCCAAGGTTTTGGGTGAAGAATGATATGAAACCGAAAACTGAAAATTAAAAAAAAAAAAATGAAATGGGAAGAAAACGTCTGTATTGATGTTTCAGCAACAAACTTGGGATATTTGACAGGAGATGCCTGAGAAGTAGAAACCTTAAAAGAGAAAATGAATCCCATCGCGCATCAGAAAAAGCGATTATAGGTTAAGCTGAGATAAAGATAAAACGGTTAATCCCATTGTAAGCGAATGTAACAAATTGACACAAAAAGAGTACAAAACTAATCATGGCAGGATGGGAAAGGTGATTCAGTAAGAACTGTGCAAAGGATTAAAAATTTGACCATACTAACAAATGGTTTATGCTCAAACCAGAACCTGTCCAAGAAAATGACACTCAAAAAATACTCTGGGATTTTGATACACAAAATGTATCACCACAACCAGAGCTGAAGGTCGGACCTAGTGTTTATGGATAAGAAAAAAAATAACTTGACGTCGAGTAAACTTACCCGTTTCAGCGGTTTCCAAAGGGAAAACAAAAGGAAGTGAAAAGATAAATAAATACGTGTATCTTGCTAGAGAACTAAGAAATCTGTAGAACGTAAAGGAATTGGTATTACCAAAAGTGTTGTGTGTGCGCATTGAATTGTTCCGAATAGCTTGGAAAATAGACTGGAGGATCTATGTTTAGTTTGGTTTGGTTTGGTTTGTTTTTTTAGCAAATCAACAATTATGGGTTATTTAATGTCAAATATTCTTTATACATATATATTGAATATATATGATTTGGTTTGCTTTGTTTTTTACCAAATCAACAAGTATTGGTTATTAAATGCCAAATCCTGTTTCGACATATATATTAAACATATGATTCATAAACACATTTTTCTAACAAATCAATTTAATGTAAGTCAACAAAGTTAAATGTTTTCAAGTATTGGTATCACTAACTATTGAAGTAAACATCAGTCATTTGTTTATACCATTAAATAATCAAACAGTTCTATTTTAAGTAATTCAATTTAGCATCAGTTATTTGTTTGCTCTTAGTTTAAATGTCAAAGAGTTCTCTTCGACGCATAGATAGGGGTCTATCTGGTGCTTCGACTCCGGGCAAGAGTGGACCAGGGAGTGATGGCAAAGAAGGAGTACTCCGCATTCTTCACATCTTCAGCATTAAATAACGCCCAAACTTTCCAACGACAAAAAAAAAAAAAAAACAACTTTTACATATGAACAGCAACTGGCAAAAAAAAAAACATCGTTTGAAACAATCTTGATCTAAACCCATCAAAAAATTAACTCAGCACTTTCGATAAAGGGACACTTCATTCGGTCTATAATCGTTATTCACCAATGCCTCAGTAAATAAATACATTAAACATTTTCGAAGTCACATCGAGAAAACCAACATCATATTACGTTGACCTGTTAAAATAATAATAATAATAATAATACTCAACAAAATAGCAAATGCAGACTATTTGGGGACAGAGATGAAACCATCAATCACATTATAAGCGAATGCAGCAAATTAGCGCAGAAAGAATATAAGACTAGACACGACTGGGTCGGCAAGGTGATCCACTGAGAGATGTGCAGGAAATTTAAATTTGACCATACGAACAAATGCTATATGCACAACCCAGCACCTGTCCTAGAAAATGACACGCATATGGGACTTCGGCATACACACGGATCACCTAATTTCGGCCAGAAAACCAGACTTTATAATAATCAACAACAACAAAAAAAGAGAAATTGCAAAATAGTCGACTTTGCTTTCCCGGCTGACCACAAAATAAAACTGAAATAATGTGAAAAGAAAGATAAGTACGTCGACCTTGCTAGGGAGCTGAAAAAACTGAGGAACATGCAGGTGACAATTATACTAATTGTAATTGGTGCGTTTGGAATAGTAACTAAAGGATTACTAAATGGACTGGAGGAGTTGGAAATTGGCGGACAAGTGGAAACCATCCAAATGACAGCATTATTGAGGACGGCCAGAATACTGAGAAGAGTCCTGGAGACTTGAGGAGGCTTGCTGTCACTCAGACTCCAGTGAAAAACCATCGGCTAACGCTGATGTGAAAAGCGCTGAGTGAATAATAATAATAATAATAATAATAATAATTTGTATATTATGCACTTACGATTGCTTTTTAAAAATATAGAATGGTATTTTCTATAAACAAGAATTTCGTTTACCTATAGGTTCGCCTCTTATTGTGGTCCTTTTATGTTTATTTCTTGAATTTCTCGCATCTGGTCGCTTTAAATTTATTTTGTTTGTTTATTTGTTTGGGTTTTATGGCATATCAACCTTTCTAGGTTATTTAATGCCAATTCGATTTTTATATGAATAAATAGTTCTATTTCAAACAATTCACTTTAGCATAAGTACAGTTTTATTGTCAAAACATTTCTATTTCAAGCTATTCGGTTTAGTCAAACAGTTGTAATTCAAACAAATCAGTTTAGTATAAGTAAAGTTTTGGTTTACACACAGTTTTGCCTAATGAGTAGAGTGTTCCCCAATGGTGCGGGAGACCGAGGTTCAATCCCAGGTCAAATCATTACAAAGATTAAAAAATGGTACTTGATGCCTCCTTGCTTAACACTCAGCATTATAAAGTAAGGATCAAGGGTAAAGTGATGCAATCGAGGTAATGGATTCGCGTCCACCCCTACACCTCGGTACGATAGCTATTGAAAAGGGAGCTTTGGGGTCACCCTCGACTAAGGTCAGCAGTTCTATTTCAAACAATTCAGTTTAGCGTAAGTATAGTTTCAATGTAAAAAAAATCTCTATTTCTAATAATTCAGTTTAGCATAAGTACGCAGTTTAAATTTCAAAACAGTTCTATTTCGAGCAATTCAGTTTAACATAAATACACAGTTTAGTTCTATTTGACCTATAGATCGGACCCTATCAAGTGCTACCACTCTGACACAGAGTGGACCTCGGAGCGATAGCAATGAAAGGGTACTCTGCATTCCCCAAAGCCCAAGCATTACGGGAACCTCACCATCAGATTGTTTAGTGTCATATCTAGGACACTCGTTGGTGGAGGTGGATCTTGCCCCTTTGCAGAGAGGCAGCCGGTGTATTCTACAGCTCTAGCTGAATGGACAACTTAAAATTTTTGAAGCCCAAAGATTCTAGTTATTTCCGTTATACAGGTAGTATATCATTTATATATCCACGAAATAATCTCATTGGCCAAGTGGGTATAGTGTTTGCCAATGGTCCTGGAGATCTTGGTTCAATCCCAGGTCGCATCATACCAAAGACTTTAAAAATGGTATTTGATACCTCCTTGCTTAACACTCATCAATATAAGGTACGTATCAGGGGTAAATTGGAGCAATCCAGGGAAAGGAGTAGCGCCCTACCCTACATCTTGGTGTAGTAGCTTCTGAAAAGGGAGCCTTCTGGTCGCCCTCGACTACGGGCGCCAACTAAACATTTGATATCTCCTTATTTAGGAGGTGGCCGTGGTGTAATGGTTATCGTCGTAGGAAATGGACACGGCGACTCGAGTTCAAATCCTGGACGAGAATGATTGCATTTCACAGTGCAATAAACGAATCCAATTATTCTCCCTCCAGCAATGGGTAAATAGTAGGACAGACTGAGTTATTCAGCCTTGGTGAGGCAACTACTCTAGGAGAAGGAAAACTCTGAATTCAAACCTGTTAAACTCCGCTTAAAAATTGACCTTGTGTCACATCCAGCCCGATCGGAGGGGTTGGGTAAATAGGATATCTCCTTATTTAGTTGACTTTGTGCCAAAGTGTTAGCCCAGTCGGCTGAAGGAGTGTAG
>OY757942.1:59516584-59524084 GCA_963585895.1 Sepioteuthis lessoniana | reverse complement strand
GGTACGGTCAAGGGTAAAGTAGGGCAATCAAAGGAAAGGAGTAGCGCCCTCTCCTACACCTTGGTGTAGTAGCTATTGAAAAGGGAGCCTTCGGGTCACCCTCAACTAATAGGAGAAAATTTTACTTACTTTATATTACTTATATGTATATACATACACACACTCACGCATATATATATATATATATATATATATATATATATATATATATATATAACATGCGCTGTGAAATGCCAGCATAGACCCATTGTTAACGTATCTAGAATGTTTTGCCTTTCTTTTGCTCGTCCGGTCTTCAATACCCACTTGAGGGCTAAAATTACAATTTCTATACTTTCTGAAGTGTTTTTTTTTTTTGTTGTTGTTTTTTATTTGAGTCCGGACGTGGCCACTGGATCGGGGTGCGTGGACCATGCACAAGACCCTTTGTGTCACCCTTGAATGCCTATTCTATAGGATCGGAAGGTTAGGGTCTATTATTTTTTTTCTTTTGTACTGAGATTTTTTTTCATTCTCTTTTTAAATTCTTTCGAATTCACAGGATATTTTCAAACCTACATATCAATTTGTTTCTCTTAATCTATTTCAAGCAAATGGTTATCTATCTATCTATCTATCTATCTATCTATCTATCTATCTATCTATCTATCTCAGTCAGTTTCTATCTATCTATCTATCTATCTATCTATCTCAGTCTATTCATATCTATCTATCTATCTATCTATCTATCTCAGTCTATTCATATCTATCTATCTATCTATCTATCTCAGTCAGTTTCTATCTATCTATCTATCTATCTATCTATCTATCTATCTATCTCAGTCAGTTTCTATCTCTCTATCTAGCTATCTATCTATCTCAGTCTATTAATATCTATCTATCTATCTATCTATCTATCTATCTATCTATCTATCTATCTATCTCAGTCTATTCATATCTATCTATCTATCTCAGTTTCTATCTATCTATCTATCTATCTATCTATCTATCTATCTATCTATCTATCTCAGTCAGTTTCTATCTATCTATCTATCTATCTATCTATCTATCTATCTATCTATCTCAGTCAGTTTCTATCTATCTATCTATCTATCTATCTATCTATCACAGTCTATTAATATCTATCTATCTATCTATTTATCTCAGTCAATTAATATCTATCTATCTATCTATCTATCTATCTATCTATCTATCTCAGTCTATTCATATCTATCTATCTATCTATCTATCTCAGTCAGTTTCTATCTATCTATCTATCTATCTATCTATCTCAGTCTATTTATATCTATCTATCTATCTATCTATCTATCTATCTCAGTCTATTAATATCTATCTATCTATCTATCTATCTCAGTCTATTCATATCTATCTATCTATCTATCTATCTATCTATCTATCTATCTCAGTCTTTTAATTCAAACCTGTTAAACTCCGCTTAAAAATTGACCTTGTGTCATATCCTGCCCGAGCGGAGGGGTTGGGTAAATAGTATATCAGTCTTTTTATATCTATCTATCTATCTATCTATCTCAGTCTATTCATATCTATCTATCTATCTATCTATCTATCTATCTATCTATCTATCTATCTCAGCCTTTCCATATCTATTGGACTGTTTACCTATTTGTGTTCATCTATCTCTATGTATACCATTTAATTCATTTGCCTTATCTCTGATATCTTCTTTCTTCGTACGTTTTAAACAATTTTATTGATTATATTTTCCCTTAAAATTATCTCTCGTTTTCTTGCTAATAGCAAAGTCGAGTGGGGTTGTAGAATACACCGACTTCATCTCAACAGAAGGTTAGGATCCTACCAACGACTATCCTGTATTTGACATTAAACCATCCGATGGCAAGGCTCTACCGATGGGGCTTTGGGAACGTAGTGTACCCTTCACTTCCATTGTTCCCAGGTCTACTCTGACTCGGAGAGGTTGTACCTGACAGGGTCCTTTCTATGGGTTAAATAGAACTGTTTCATATTTTAAATCTGTGCAAAGAAAAGGCTCAGGTGAAATCGAATTATTAGAAAGAGAACTGTTTGACCATTTAACTGTGAGTGAACAAATGTCTTATTGAATTGTTAGTAATAGATAATTGGAATCATTCAACTGTGTGCAAACAAATAAATAATGTTAAATAGAATTAGTAGTGTCGATAAGCAATACTTGAAACTCTTTAACTGCGTGTCTGATTTAAATTGTTAGTGTTAAATAGTGATACTTGAGACCGTTTGTGTGCAAATAAAACTATTTTATATTAAAATTTGTAACCATTCAACTGTGTGCAAAAAAATAATCAATACTAAATAGGACTATTTGTAACAATTAAACTATGTGCAAACAAATAAGTAATAATAAATAGGACTATTTGGAACCATTTAACTGTGTGCAAACAAATAAGTAATACTAAATAGAACTATTTGGAACGATTTAACTGTGTGCAAACAAATAAATAATACTAAATAGGACAATTTGGAACCATTTAACTATGTGCAAACAAATTTGATCCGACTTATTTAAGAATAAGATTACCAGTAAATTATACACTGAAAATGAGCTCTGATTTGTTTATTATGTTAAAAGAAACAAAATCTAACCAAACCAAACCTATATATATATATATATACATATAAAGATTTGGCATTAGATAACCTATAACCGTTGAAATGCAATAAAACCTGACCAAACCAAACCAAACCTATATATGTATAAAGAGGATTTGGCATTAAATCATCTACAAAGTTTGATTCGCCATAAAACCTAACTAAACGGAACCTATATATATATATATATATATATATATATATATATGTGTGTGTGTGTGTGTGTGTGTGTGTGTGTGTGTGTGTGTATGTGTGTGTGTGTGTGTATAAAGAGGATTTGGTAATAAATAACCTACAAAGGTTGATATGCCATTAGACCCAATCAAAACAAACCTATAAATATGTATAAAGAACAATTAGCATTAGATTACCAACAATGGTTGATATGCCATTCAAACCTAACTAAACGAAACCTATATATATATATATATATATATATATATATAAAGAGGATTTATCATTAAATAACCTACAATGGCTGATATGCCATAAAACCAAACCAAATCTTATATATTCAATATATATATATATAAAGAGGATTTGGCATTAAATAACCTCCAATGGTTGATATGCCATAAAACACAACCAAACCAAATCATATATATTTAATATATATGTATAAAGAGGATTTGGCATTAAATAACCGACAATGTTTGATATGCCATAAAAGCCAACCAAATAAAATCATATATATTTGATATATATGTATAAAGAGGATTTGGCATTAAATAACCTACAATGGTTGATATGCCATTGAAGCTTCACCAAACCAAATGTTCTTCTGGGTTTCAGTCTGTCCGTCTGTCTGTCTGTCATGATAGGAAATTTTCAACCTAAGATCCATTTATCCACCTTCGAACATTAGATATTTTGGTGTACATGGTAAACGTAATCGTATTATATGCTCCATCCAACATTTTGGCCAAAATATTCCGTTGATATCCTTTGATGCAATATCCGTTTTTGTTGTCATAAAAACGTTTCTACTTCGTCAAACCATTTGAACCATTATTCATTTTGGTTAAATCTTTTATTCATCTCAATAAGAATTGAACACAAAAAACTTCCTCCCAGAGTTCTTATCTTTTATTTAGGAATCGGCAGCCCATTCGATTGGGGTTAGAATGCGCTGACTGAAAGCCCGTAAGACAGGGAGTCCTGTGCTGTATCTGGTGATGAAAATCCAACTTTGGAACTCATTGTGGAATTACTCCCATGTCCACTATGATTCAGATTAGTTGTACCTGTTCGGATCCCATCTGTCAATCAAATGATCATTGATATTCGAAAGGAATTTGATATAACAGTAAATTATTTGCATCCGATAAGGATATTTGACACCATATAACCGTAATTTTTTTGGATTAAAAAGAGTTTGATTTTTTCATTTTTTGTTATCGTTTTTCTTTTATTCTTTTTCTCTTTTTTTTTTTTTTTTTTTTTTTTTTGTTTTGCTGTACTACTCTCATTGTTTTCATAAATATCCTTATGCGTTTTTGCAGGTAATTTTCCTTCTTATTATACACTATCCAAAACTTTTCTGGTTTTTTTTAGGGGGGTTTGCCGTCTTCATTTATACTTGCCGTTTCATCATCATGTGTCTTGAGTAGGAGACTCTACTGCACCGGATGGTTAAGCTCAAGTTCTGAAAACCTAGGGGACCATTACCATTACTCCCAAATCTTCTCTGATCCGATGTGGTAGTACCTGTTATGCTAATATATTGGCTAGAAAATAACTTTATAAGAATACTTAAAAACATATAACTGTCTGAAAAAATTATTCGCATTAAAAATATTTATTTGAAGCTCATATTGTTTACTAAGGATTATTATAAAACTTAATGATTCATAAATGTGTATTTTTAGTTACTTGAAGCCATAAACCTGCGAGGAAAACCAGTGTCTCATCAACCGAGACAGGCATCAACATACGATTAGCAAAGGCATGGACAGCTATGGATAGGCTATCAGTCACATGGAAGTCAGACATGACCGATGAAATGAAACGCATTTTTTTTCAAGCTGCGGTCGTGTCGATACTGCTATATGGATGCACTACATGAATGCTAACTAAACGCATGGAGAAAAAGTTTGACGCCAACTACACAAAGCAGTAGCTGTACGACCACTTACCATCCATCACGAAAACTATCAAAAGTAGACGAACCAGACATGCGGGACACTGCTGGAGACGTAGGGACGATCACATAAATGCGGTACTCCTGTGGACCCCTTCACTTGGACGACCAAAGGCAGAACGACCAGCTAGAACCTATATACAACAGCTCTGCACAGATACGGGATGAAGCCTTGAAGACCCGCTGGAAGCAGTGGACGATAGAGAAGTGTGGTGAGAAAGGGTCAGGAGGATCAGTGCTGATAGCGCGACATGATGATGATGATAATGATGACGCCATTCAAGTCTGAGGAAATTATTTTTATTAAAAATAGTTTTTTGAATCTATAATTGTTTACTAAGGATTATCATTAGTTACTTGAAACCATATAACTGTGTGCAAACAAATAAAACAAACTAATGACTTTAAAACCTTGTAATTGTGTATAAATCAATATTAGATATGAATACTTGAAACCATACAACGATGTGGAAATTATTTGTATTAGATAGGAATACTTGATATCATATAACTGTGAACAAAATATTGATAAGTATCAAATAGAAATAATTATTTCAAACTATAGAGTGTTCACCAATGGTCCGGGAGACCAGGGTTCAATCTCAGGTCGAGTCATGCCAAAGACTCAAAAATGGTACTTGATGCTGCCTTGCTTAACGCTTAGCATTATAAGGTACGGATCAAGGGTAAAGTGGAGCAATCCAGGGAAGGAGTAGCGCCCTCCCCTACACCTTGTTGGAGTTGCTATTCAAAAAGGACCTTCGGGTCGCCCTCGACTAAGGTCGCCAACTTTACTTTTATTTTATATAATTATCAGAATTAGATAGGAATACTTGATACTATATAACTGTGTTCAAATAAATGATAATTATCAAATAGAAATAATTACACTATATTTCCAGGAGCTTTTTTTGTATTTAACCTTTGCTAATGATCGTAAAGACTAATCGGTTATACATGAAGGCAAATACTCTTAAATTTCGCTGACGAAAGAGTCTACTTCTTACGGAAATCACTGTGTTGTGGCAGAAGTCCTAGGCTTCACAAAATATCTACAGTAAATGTTGTCAAATTCTATTTCTTACTATTTCATCACATAATATTTATATATATATATATATATATATATATAGTCGTGCAAATGGGTGTAACATTCTTCTGGTTGGTTAGATCGATATAATGGCATATCAACCTCTCGAGGTTGTTTAATGCCAGAGCCTTTTTACACATATATATTATATATTTGATATGTAAACGTATATTTTTAGGTTGGTTTGTTGGTTGGTTGGGTTTTTATTGCATATTAACCTCTTAAGGGTCATTGAATGTCAAATTCTGATATATATATATATATATATATATATATATATATATATATATATATATAGCTTCGGTTAAGTTGAAAATTCACGGTAGATTGGGCTCTCTAGCTGTGGTGGGACGATCAATGTACGAGAAGAAAAATTCTGAATTTAATTCTGGATATTATATATTTTATGATCATGTCTCTCTTTCTCTCCCTCCCTCTCTCTCTCTCTCTCTCTCTCTCTCTCTCTCTCTCTCTCTGTATATCATATTTACCCAACCCCTCCGCTCGGGCAGGATATGACACAAGGTCAATTTTTTAAGCGGAGTTTAACAGGTTTGAATTCAGAGTTTTCCTTCTCCTAGACTAGTTGCCTCACCAAGGCTGAAGTACCTAGTCTGCCCTACTATTTACCCATAGCTGGAGTGAGAATAATTGGATTCATACCTTTCCCAAGGGTATTAGTGCTATGTGAAATGCAATCAGCCTCATCCAGGATTTGAACTCGTGTCGCCGTATCTTTCTCAGTATATATATATATATATATATATATATACTGAGAAAGACAAACAAATAGGGAGTGAGAGACAGAGAAAGAGAGAGAATGATTGAGATAAGTGATTGTTTTTAAGGGTATGTCAACTTCTTAAAACTCTGGGAATTGCGTTCACTCTTGGTTTATATATATATTTTTCATGTAAGTTCTAAAAAGTTTCTTACAGACGGTTCTATCGTAGTAATTATTCCTATCTAATACAAATAATTTCCAAACGGGACGGTTTAAAACGCTTATTCTAATTTCTGAATTCTCAAATAGTTTTTACAAAGAATATTTTTGACTCCTCACAAGGAAGGTCAAGATTAGGGGGATACATTATAAGGACCGAACTCCCGACTCACTTTTAAGCGATTTGTTGACCTAGACCGTAATTCATTGACTCCATAATAAGACTATAACAAACCGAAGATAAGTCGGCAAATATCACAGTTTAAAGGGTTGTAAAGACGTATCAAAACGTCTTGGTTGTTGAATCGTTCATTGAATAATATAAAAAGGAATAAAAACCATTTCGTTGACGAGAAAAGCCGGAAGGGTTCACAGGTGGATGATAGAGGTGGGGATAAGGTTAGACAAAGAATGGAGAGATCATTATTTTGGGGGTGGCGTGGATCAACGAAAAAAAAAACTAAGTATGGTATTGAATGGAACTGAGGTTGAATGGAAACGTAAAGAAAAAGGATTGAGGCCATTCAACTTGATTTGAAAAAATTAAAGACTATCAGCAATCTCTTCTCATCCACTCCCGCAAAAAACAAAAAAAAACAAAAACAGCAGTAATGGTATATTGCTGGTATATATTTTATCTATCTATATGTTCATCTATGTATATGTTTCATATATCAAAGGCGAACTCATAAGCGACATTCTTCTATGGACCCCTAC
>OY757942.1:59501584-59511584 GCA_963585895.1 Sepioteuthis lessoniana | reverse complement strand
ATTTCTTCAACTGATTTTTACCTCATGAATTTACCTGTCTCTCTCTCTCTCTCTCTCTCTCTCTCTCTCTCTCTCTCTCACTCTGTCTCTCTGTCTCTGTCTTTCTCTGTGTGTCTGTCTGTCTCTCTCTCCCACCTTTCTCCTGTCCAATCGTTTTCTCTTCTCTCTCTTTCCCTTTTCTCTCTCTCTCTCTCTTACTCTCACTGCCTTCTCTATTCCTCTCTCTCTCTCTCTCTCTCTCTTGCCCCTTTCTCCTGTCCACTCAGTCTCTCTTTTCTCTCTTTCCCCTTTCTCTCTCTCTCTCTCTCTCTTACTCTCCCAGCCTTCTCTTTTTCTCATTCCCCCCTCTCTCTCCCTCTCTCTCCCCTTCTGTCTCTTCTTTGTTATCATTCGATAATATGTGTTTCTTTTTTTATTCATTTAAAATATTTTTCATTCATTTTTATTCCCGCGTAGCCGCAGTATTTCTTCGCCATATTTTAAGGTTGGGATTCATTTTTTCACATTTTCTTTGGGTAATTCTACTTTTAATTTTTTTTCTTTAAGAAATTTTATTTCCTTTTTTCGTTTTACATGTTCCCGTATATCTATTCACTTTTATGTTTTTTAAATCACTTTTTTTGTTGTCATCCTCTAGCTATCACTTTTCTTCTTCTTCTTCTTCTTCTTCTTCTTCTTCTTCTTCTTCTTCTTCTTCTTCTTGTAACTCCTTTTCGAGTTTTTCCCACCAACGTTAGCCGATGGTTTCTTACTAGGGTTTGAGTGACAGCAAGTCTTCTCAAATCTCCAGGACTCTCCTCAGTATTCTAGTGATCTTAATGTTATATAGTCACATATGCAGATTCACATCTACATACGTGCACATATATATGTAGAATAATTCACAACGACACAACGATAACGACATACGCAATGATAAGGACGCAGTGATAAACGACGCACGCAAGATAAGACGCAGGAAGGAAGGAAGACGCAGGAAGACTTCTTTACACATATATTTTACCTCTCACTTTATTTGTAGGGGTTCGAAAGGGTTGTTCAAGGGTTGCATGTGAGAGGGAGCTGGAGACCGAACATAAACTGTAATTTCTTGACCCCCACTGTTATGACCGTCACGTTGTGTCTTTCTTGTTCTCCTGATGCTGGGGTCCACTCCATCGGGGTCCCCGAGGGCCCCCTCGGTCGGGTGTGGCCTTCTCTACCACATCTGGTCTCTAGCTGTCTGGAATTCTACTGGCAACTGCTTCTTGGACTCGAACTCAACTGAGTTAAATAATAATTCAACGCCCACACGATCGCCTACTGGATCTTTGAAATCGAATGTTTAATCGTCATCAAGCGGAAATAACTGTCATGCAGTTCATAGGTCACTCTCTTCCGGTGCATCAGTCTGTATTGGCACAGTGGGACCTTCACCTTGTCCCATATTATAAGCCTTAATCCGCCCACGCGATCTCTTTCGATTACTGGCCATTAGAATGTGTCACTTTCTTCCGGTGCATCACCTTGGAATAGCATATTTTTTTTGGGGGGGCCGGGTCGAAGGTCAAAACATAACATTAACTATGCTCGTCCTCTTATTTACAAGTCCTTCAATCCTTGTACAAATCCTTTGGTGATTATACCGAGTGCACCAATTACAATTAGTATCACCGTCACTTTCATGTTCCACAGTTTCTTAAGCAAGGTCGAGGTACTCATCCTTGTTTTCGCTTTCTCTCACTTTTCCTCTGTGCTCAGCTGGGACAGCAAAGTTCACAATTCGGTAAGTTCTCTTTTTCTTGTTGCTTATTACTTGGCCAGACCGACTGGACAAGATTAGGTGATCTTTTATCTCTCAAAATCCCAAAGGAGTTTGGGTATCTCAATCTCCAGAACAGATTCTGGGTTGTGCATATATCATTTGTTCGTAGGGTCAAATTTAAATTTCTTGCACAATTCCCAAATGAATCACGTTTCCTACCCAGTCGCGTCTAGTTCTATACTCTTTTTTAAATTAGTTTTAATTGGTAATTTTTACTGAAGTCTGAGTGACGGCAAGTCTCTTCAGGTCTAAAGCTTGCCCAATCGGCTGGGGCTGCAGTATATATCTGCAGAGGTGTATGACTCTAAACAATCTGATAGTGATATTCCAGTAGTGTTGGAGCTTTGGGGAATGAGGAGTACTCCTTCATTGGCATGACTCCCAGGTCCCCCTGGCCCGGAGTTGCAGCACCTGATAGGGTCTTAATTATGGGTAAAATATTACTAAACACTGTACTTATGCTAAACTGAAATGTTTGAAATAGTACTGTTTTTGACATTTATACTGTGTACTTATGTTTAGCTGAATTTTTTGAAATAGAAATGTTTGAACATTCAAACTGCATACTTATTGAAATAAAATTGTTTATACGTCTAAAAATTGATTTAGTATTAAATAACCTACGATGGTTGATATGCTATAAAACCAAACCTAACCATCGGGTCTCCCGCACTTTTCTGAATATCCTAACCAGTTTTAGCAATGCTATAGTCTGTCTAGTCTGGATTTTTCCTCTGATTTCCAATTCTTCCGGTCTTATTTCCAATCCTTTGGGGACAATTCCAAGTACACTTTCTACAATTTCTATCACCGACACACTGTTTTTAAGTTCTCTGGCAAGATCTAAGTATTTGTTAATATTTTCGCTTTCTTTGTTTTTCACGAAGTTGTTCGATGGAAGTGATCAACCCCACCTCTAGTTAACACTATATCTGTCCTTCTGGCCGGGATTGGGGGATCCACTTGTATCTCTAAGTTCTTGAGAATTTTATTCGTCTCATATTCTAGGATGGGTTCTGGCATATAACATTTGGCATAATGGTCAAATTCTAATGTCTAATACAATTCCTTGCATTCCTTTTCTGCTTATTTCCGTCATTCACTTATAATTTGATTAACACTTTTCTATCAATCTCTGCATACTCAACACGTGCTATTCTGATCAATTTTTATTTATTTATAATAAGTCCTAATGGTATTAATTCATGCTGTGATCGAAAGAGATTCAGTCTTTATTTTAAGTTTTCCTTTTCTTTGCCATATCCTGGACTTCGCAAGAAAAAAATCTTCACACACCGTCCTATTATTTTACTCTTTTGAGAGTTTTTCACACTAGAGTTAGCAGACGGTTTCCTACTAGACTCTGAGCGACAGCAAGCCTCCTCAAGTCTCCAGGACCCTTTTCGGTATTCTGCTGTAGTTTGGTATCCACAACTCCTCTTTTTTCCAAGTCTTCCAGTCCCTGTACGAATCCTCTAGTGACTGTAACGAGTGTGCCAATTAATAATGGTATCACCGTCACTTTCATGTTCCATAGCTTTTTCAGTTCTTTATCAAAGTCTTGCAACTTATCTATCTTTCCTCTTTCTTTTAGTTTTTTTCCTGCGGTCAGCCGGGACGGCAAAGTCCATAATTTGGTAAAATCTCTTCTTTTGTTGCTGTTGACTATCACTAAGTCTGGTAGCCTGGTTGAGATTAGGTGATTCGTTTGTATCTCAAAATGCCCCATAATTTTGTGCATCTCCTTATCTTGGACGGATTCTAGGTTGTGCATATTGCATTTGTTCGTATCGCCAAATTTAAACATCTTGCACAATTCCTGGTAGATCTCCTTCCCCATGCAGTCATCTCCAGTGTTTATTATTTTACTCTTTTGACAATTTTTCACACCAGCGATAGTTGATAATTTTCAACTGGAGTCTGAGTGACAGCAAGTTTCCTCAAGTCTCCAGAACTCTTCTCAGTATTCTGGCCGATCTCAACAATGCTGTTGTCTGGATGGTCTCCACTCGTCCTCTAATTTTCAAGTCTACCAGCCCTGGTGCTAATCATTTGGTGACTATACCAAGTGCGCCATTTACAATTGGTATCACCGTCACTTTCATGTTCCATAGTTTTGTGTTAATTCTTAAGCTAAGTCTTGGTAATTTTCTATCTTTTTGGTTCCCTACCGTTTTATCCTGTGGTCAGCCGGATCAGCAAAGTCCTCAATTCAGCAGGGTTTTTTTCATGAATATCACTCGAGCTACTTGTCAGGCTGAGATTAAATGATTTGTAATTCTTTGAGAGTTTTTCCTACTTGTGTTTTCTCGCCGATATTTACAATGCTGCAGTTTGGATATGTGACAATACCCTCTCGGCCCCCCGTTACATCAACTTCTTCACCATCTCACTTCTTGGCCGGTGATCATCTAGTGGTTCCGCTGGGGTATTGCAGATTTCTTTACGGCACAAGAATACAATCAAGGGAGTTAGAGAAAAAGAACAAACGAACAATATGCTTGGGTTAACTTAAGTGTAAGAAGGGTGATTCTGTGACACTGTGCATTCCTTTGTGCATATGTAGACTAACGCTAGCGTGGATTTCTAGCGAAATTTCTACAAAGCTACAAGGAATGCCAACACATCTTGACCGGTCTTCCCTCACTGCTACTGGACTCTCTCTCTCTCATGCGACTGGTCTCTCAGATGTCCGGTGTCGGGTCCCAACCGCCACTCTGCGTCTTCCGTCGCCAACTGACTTCCCTGAGTTTGTCTGGTTTTGCACCAAAACAGACAAAGGAATCGTCTGCTTAGCGGACCACCTACATAGTGTCACAGATATACCTCCTTGTCCTCATTTTTTGAGACTTCTGCTCCCGTTAGTAAGCCTTGGGGGTGCTCTGAGCGCACCCCTCACGATTGATATCATCGTCACATTATTATCGTTATCATATTTCTTCAACATTTTTTCTATCCGTTTTTCCCTTTTTTCAAACTCGTTTTTCATTCTTTTCCATCGGTCTGACATTTTCGTTCATTCTTAAGAATATATATTTCTTGTTCTTTTAATCATTTCCTTATTGAGGGAATTTTTGTGAAAGGTAAAATAGTTTTTGTCAGAATTTTATTCCATGAAATATAATCTCTTCATTGTTGGCAATTGGTTTTTAACGACATTTTAATTGCCCAGTCGGCTGAGGCTGTAGAATATACCGACTGCACCTCTACAGAGGAATATGACCCCACCCAATTAGTGTCCTGGATATGACACTAAACAATCTGGTAGTGAGGTGCCAGTGATGCTGAGGTTTTGGGGAATGCGGAGTACCCCTTCATTGCTATCGTTTCCGGGTCCACTCTGGCCTGGCGTGATAGCACCTGATAGGGCCCTATCTATGGGTTAAATAGAACTAACGGCATACTTTTGCTAAACTGAATTGTCTGACTAAACTGAATAACTTGAAATAGAGATGTTTTTGACAAACCGTACTTACATTTAAACTTCGTGCTTATGCTAAACTGAATTATTTGAAATGGAACTGTTTTTTGAAACTCTACTTACACTAAACTGATTCGTTTAATATAGAACTGTTTTGACATTTAACTGTGTGTAAACAAAATCTGTACTTATAATAAACTGAATTAGAACTGCTTGACTAAACGAAATAGCTTGAAATAGAATTTTTTTTCACAATGAAACTATTTACATTTAAACTGCGTACTTGTCCTAAACGGAATTATTTGAAATAGAACTATTTTCATAAATATGGATTTGGCGTTAAATAACCTACAAAGGTTGACATGCCATGAAACCCAACCAACCAACATTTCAATCTCGAGGAAATATCTGTTTTGAAATTCAAAATGGTGGCTAATCAGAGTGCTCAAGGCTGAAATAAAGATTGAATTTTTATGGAGTGAAAAGTGCTAACCGCTTGAAATTCACCGAAGAAAGTTTGATGTATACGAAGAAAGGTGTTTTAGATTTTTTAAAGAAATAGCTAGATTGTTTGAAGAGGTTCGAAATAGTATTTAATATGACGTGTTAAACAGACTTACAATAGCGATCACATCCAATATGGTACATTCAGGTAATATTTATATATAATATATATAATATATAATATTTATTTTATAATAGGGGTATTGCACATTTCTTTACGGCACAAGAATACAATCAAGGGAGTTAGAGAAAAAGAACAAACGAACAAACGAACAATATGCTTGGGTTAACTCAAGTGTAAGAAGAGTAATTCAGTGACACTGTGCATTCCTTTGTGCATATGTAGACTAACGCTAGCGTGGATTTCTAGCGAAATTTCTACAAAGCTACTAGGAATGCTAACCCATCTTGACCGGTCTTCCCTCACTGCTACTGGACTCTCTCTCTCTCATGCGACTGGTCTCTCAGGTGTCCGGTGTCGGGTCCCAACCGCCACTCTGCGTCTTCCGTCGCCAACTGACTTCCCTGAGTTCCTTTGTCCAATTCCCTACTCGTGTTCTCTTCCTACTTCCGGTCGCGTCGAGATCTCGAGTCCAAACTCTTTGTCTGGTTTTGCGCCAAAACAGACTAAGGTATCGTCTGCTTGGCGGACCACCTACATAGTGTCACAGATATTCTCCCCTTGTCCTCATTTTTTGAGACTTCCACTCCCGTTAGCAAGCCTTTGTGGGGGTTGCTCTAAGCGCACCCCCCACAATTGATATCATTGTCACATTATTACATCCAATATGGTACATTTAGGTAATGCGCCCATTTTTCCCGACAGAAAATTTACAATAGACAACATTTCTGAATAAATGGAAATGTAATATAATAGAGGAGGGATTTCGTTTCATATATCTTGCCCTTGAGTTTAGTTAGGCTGAGAACCTTTCGGCTCAGCTTAGTTAAGTGCAAACTTGAGTGCAGGTGTTGACGCGCACGCGGGGAGGATGTGTCGGTCAGAGATGTCAAAATAAAAATCCTAGATAGAGAATTTGACTATGAGATGTGAATGACGTCATACACCGGAAGCGCACGCGAAGGATTTTGGGAGATTTGAAAAAGTCAGCAGTTGAGTTGAGAACTAGACACCGAACGAGAAGGGTCGACTTTCGGGGCTTGCAGAGGCCAGACGAACTTGTGCGCTACGGGCGCCGCTCGAGGTGGAGGGGCAGATGAAAAAACCAGAATAGAAAGAATGTGTATCTCTCTCCTTATGTCGAAGAACCTTTAAACTCAAAGGTAATATAAAGTTTCGTACCTGAACTAAGAAGTCGTAAGGGTTTTTCGTGTTTCGGGATTCCTATGTTCTTTGTATATATGTTATGAAAATTCTATGTACGTTCCATGTAGCCATATCATGGCTATGTTACAGAAATTTCTTTGAGTACAACACAGGGTAGTACGTAATGACTTAACTTTTTCTAAGGTCAGCTTCCAAAATAAACAGCAGCAAGAATAGTCCAGATCTTCACCCCGACCCTGATTTCCACTGGTTTGGCTACATTACATAATTTCAGAGTGTAACAAAGTTTCCAAGCGATGATGAAGGGAAGTATACAATGAGAAATTGGCTCAAAACTCAGTTAAAATATTCATAAGCAGTAGGAATACAAAAGCTTTTGTTTTTTGAAGGAAAAACTTTTTTATTTTAAGAATGAAGAGATTACATTGAAAAATAAAACAAAAACTTTTGCCCGGGTGAAATGTGAGCAGTTGTATCGGAACATTTACCTTACTCATTGAAGTGGGGTGTCCTCGTGGTGTAATGGTTACAGCAATGGACTGCGGAATCGTAGTAAGCGAGTTCGTACTCCAGTCGCGCTATAACGTTCACTTTCGGGCAAATACCCTTGGGAAAGGTATGAACCCCAATATCCTCCCAGCTATGGGTTAAATAGTACCACTACTGTTCTTCTAGGAGAATAGCTTGGGCATTAAATAACCTACAAAGGTTGATATGTCATTAAACAAAGAAACCACACTAAACCTCACTCATTGAATAAAGATCAACAAATAATCGGACGTGCATATGATTAATTATTTTAAATTTTCCCTCAAACATTCAAACCTGGATCATTATGTTGATTTGGGTTGGTTTTATGGCATATCAACCATTGTAAGTTATCAAATGTTAGATCCATGTTTATAGATAAAAACAGTTCTATTTCAAACAATTCTGTTTGACCCATAGATAGGACCGTATTAGGTGCTACCACTCAGGACCAGAGTTGACCAGAGAGTGATGGAGAGGTACTCTGTATTACTCAAAGTTCCAGCATTACTGGAGCCTCACCATCAGATTGTTTAGTTTTATATCGAGGACACTTGTTGGGGTAGGGGCTCTTACCCCTCTGTAGAGATGCAGTTGATGTATTCTACAGCCCCCCCCCCCAGCCGGCTGGGCCATCATAAAGTTGAAGAAATAGTTTAGCCCTCTTTTTTAAATCATAAAGATACAACGAAGAAGAATCCAAAAATATTAGGTTTTCATTACATGTATACGCACACACACACACGCGCACGCACACACACACACACACACACACACATATATATATGTATATATATATAGGTAATATTCGGTCAGGTTAAAAAGTTTGGAGTAATTCCCTCCGGACAAGAAAATCATTCAAGAGCTGAACATTTAAATTTTCTGGTTGAGAGCTCATATATATATATATATATATATATATATATATATACTTTGGTGGATGGGTGGTTCTGCGTGTGTGTTAAATATTTATGTAAAACATCGTAGTGAAAATTTGAGAACTGTCTTCCTACTGTGAATTGTCTCTCCATATATATATATATATATATAGTTTTACCTTCATGATATACTCGGCCATAGCCTCCGATTCTTCTTCTTCTTCTTCTTCTTCTTCTTCTTCTTCTTCTTCTTCTTCTTCTTCGCTTTACACCAACACCATTATTATATATATATATATATATATATATATTATGCTATCTTCATAATATACTCTGTGATACCCTCAATTTCTTTTTCTTTCTTTTTCTCTCTCTATCCCATACCAACGCCATTTTCTCCACCTTCCATTACTTTTCCGTTGCATTTGTTCGTTCATTCATTCATTGCTAACTTACTTTTACGCTGTGTTCAACCTGCCGAAATAAGTTCTTCAAATCGGAAAATCCATGATTTTATTCAGATTTGCCCTTTTTTCCATATCTATTTTATCATCCCTTTATATTTCACCCTCCCTTCATCATTCCTTACTTTCTTCCTTGTTTCCTTCCTTCCTTCCTTTCTTTCTTTTTTTCGTCATGCTTTCCTTTCCTTATTCAATACTTCCATTTTCGTTTGGACTCTTATTTCACTTTTATCCTTCACTGTTTATATTTGTTTATTCCAGCTACTCATCCAACCATCTATCTATCTATCTATCTAACTATCTCGACCTCTTCATTCGTATCTATCTATCTATCTATCTCGACCTCTTCATTCATATCTATCTATCTATCAAAATATAAAATGAAGGATATATATATATATATCCTCTATTTTATATCTGTCTCAGTTTATTTACATCTATCTCGGTCTGTTTATATATATATATATGTGTGTGTGAGAAAATATTAGCCTGTTTAAATCTATCTATCTTAACTTATTCATATCTATGTATCCGTCTATCTGTTTCTGTCTGTCTGTCTGTCTGTCTGTATATATATATATATATATATATATACTGACTGTCTGTGGATGATAATATATATATATATATATATATTGTCATCCACAGACAGACAGTTTCGTTGTATCATAATTCTTCAGTATCGCTAGACACGTAGGACGCTTGGAGCCGGTATCGAAACCCGTTCAACTTTACATTAGACATAGTCTCAAACCGCACGGTCAACAAACGTACCACGTTTGGCTTAGGGAATTATAAGGTATTATGTAGCAACAGCAGCAGCGTCCGATTGTTTACATTTTTATCTCTATCGGCTACCAGAGTTCTCAATACTTTCGAAGAGCGGCGGCCGAAAATTCCTTCGCCAGAGTGCTCAACCCCCATGGGGGAGCGTATATATTGTCATCCACAGACAGACTGTTTCGTTGTATCACAACTCTTTAGTGTGGCTTGACAGGAAGGACGCTTGAAGCTGGAATCGAAACCCACCCAACTTTACGTTAGACATAGTATCAGACCGCTTGGCCAACAAGCGTACCACATCGGCTTAGGGAATTATAAGGTATTATGTAA